>CM040240.1:38669997-39160189 GCA_022545495.1 Chrysanthemum lavandulifolium
AAGGATTTCTTAAGGTAGATGATACAACTCAGTAATTGTTAGTATCCAATAGGAGAGAAAACAATTGGTAATGCTAATTAAGAACCACAAATATCACAGAACCCCCGCCACATCACCACATCGATTTCTCTCCAAGACTACACCCAACCATAACTTGCTAGCAGAACTACATTACGACGACTACAATGGCGATCAGTAACTTTTAAAAAATAAAATTAAAAAATTCATTCATAATTAAAAACATTACAATAACACTTCAACTAAAATAAAAAAAAACATTACGATAACAACGCAACTAAAATAAAAACATTACAAAACATTTATTTTATGAGTTTGACAATACAACACATTAATTTTTGCTTTGTGAGTATTCAATGTTCAAAATCACCACATCAAAAAAAAAAAAAAAAAAAAAAGAAAAAAAGAGACACTTTAACTTTTACAAAGTAGTAATACATTACTATTAGTGAAATATTTACATATTAACATTTTATTCATGAAACTTGATAGAAATATTTTTTTCGTACACTACATCATTTGGCCAAAAGAAAAAAGTCAAAAACACTTGTGCAAACCAAATGGAGCCACCTTCCCATCACAACACCCAACATCAAAAATCCCCATCCTTATCACTCCAAAACTCTGATATCAAAAACAATAAATCCACTCCTTCCTTCATTTTACTTCACCACAACTGAAGTCAAAACATATCCCCTTGTTTCTTACTTTCTTACTGTTAAAAGAAGAACTCCGCAAACTCGAAAACACAACACCTTTCACGGATGAAGAACCAAAACTATCGGCTTCAAGACTTGTTTAACTAGGGTCTCAGGTAGGTTGTTCTTTGTTGTTTTAGTTGTTCGGGCAAGATCTATGATAGGGTTTTGATTTCGAATGGATATAATCTTGAAATTCTTTTCGAAATAAAACTGAGATCTTTTTTCAAAGTTCTTTTTTTCGAGTCTTGTATGTGTAGAAAAGTGAGATTGAATAGAGTGCAGTGGTTTTGATTACACTTATTTTTTTTAATGGTAATAAAATGATGCAACGGTCAAAAAATTAGAGGACTTGTGCTCATTTAATCGGTTGGCGTGCAAACCGAAAGAATGAAAAGGTTGGGGTGAGATACGGTCTTGATCGGTTGAGCTAGCGAGGCGACGCGGTCAAGAGGTCGGTCGGTTGGGTGTCAACTTTACCACAAAAGTAAAATGTGAAAAGAGTTGTCATTGTCATCCGTGATTGGTACCCTTCCAATCATTTGTGAGAATAGATTTGTTACACATTAGGCCCTAGTAGATAAACTATTACAATGATAACCAAACTAACCCTAGACTTATGATAGACTATCGTTACATTCGCTTGTAATTTCTAACAATAGTCTAGTCTAGCATAGTCTTCATCTAAACTTGGATTTTCGAGAAGGATCGATGAATGATGATATTATATGTAGTAGAAATTGTGTCTCTTAGTGATCTTGATTTAGTCGTGTCCTCGCGTAATCCTAAAAACAGCTTATCTCTTGTTCTTCATCTCGCAACTCTTGACACTTGATCTTCGCTTGATCTTGGTCTTGAATCTTGAATGTCGGGAGTTGTCAAGAATATTCTATGAGAGTTTGACGAGCATATTGAAGATTGGATATTTCGTTGATTATAAATCTTATTTATATTTGCTCGTCATATTCTCAATGTTGTAAAACACTAGGCGCTAGTCGCGGTCGACCACCGCCTAGCGCTAGGCCGCTAGACGGGCTTAGCGCCGCCGCCTAGCGGATTGAACTTTTCTATATAAAAAATTAAAATTTTATGTATTTGATATAAAATCGCATGGTTTATATATTTTAATAATTTTATTAATGTTTTTATTATTTTTAATTATATATCTTTTGTATGTATATTGTAAAATTAGATTTTAATTAAGTTTGGGTCTATTTTTATTAAAGCCTTTATTTGTTGAGCTTATTGTATAAACCTTTTAGTAATAAAACCCATATATTATTAGACTAGCCCCAGTGGATCTTAATCTTCATGTCGATCACTTGATTTTTGGAAAATGCCTCCACTTCTTTCTTCACCCAATCTTCACCTTCTTCTCTCCACCCACGTGAAATCTATCGGCATTTATTTTTAAACACACCAACTGCTCAAATTGAAACAAAGTCGAAAATCGAAGTTCAAAAAGTGTTCCAATCTTAGATATGAAAAGAGGCGTGAATACGAAGAAAAACCTTAGATATGAAGTTAAAGGATCGTTGACCGTCATGTATAAGCGTTGACCGACCCGCCTCCTAGGCCGATTTGTTCGCTTAGGCGGTTGGTTGACCGCTTTTGACCAAACCGCCTAATTCGACCGATTTGCTACAAATCGGGCGGGCGATCGACTAGCGCTTCAGCGGCCGCCTAGACCGATTTTTACAACACTGCATATTCTAAGGACCTTGTGTAATAATTATTGCTTTGTGGAAGTTGATCTTCTAATGTCTTTAATCATCATCTCTTGATAGAAATCATGGGTCGTGTGGTGGGCTCATTCAAAGTATCAGCGAAATCGACCTTGGAAAAGTATATGAACAAACAAATCGACCCCAATCATGATATGTTATCATTTTAAGAACGTGAAAGTTGAGGAAGTTGTTGCTGATGATAATTTTGTTGTTGAGCTATAAGGTTTTGACATATATGTTGTTGATGTAGATGAAGAATCTACAACTCGCCTTCGATCTTGCCGCTTCTTCATCTTAAGTACACATCTTGGTTTATCGACTTCCTGATAAGTATCCATTCTGCTCAACCAATCTTTCCCCTCACATTATAAATATGGTTTATTAGATACATAGGAGAAGAGCAAAGCACTTAGGCCTTTGGTTTATAATCGATAAAAGAGTTTTCATTTGCATCAAAGAATCTTCTATTGCGAGTAGAATGAATATATTATGGTCTTCATTACTCTTGAGCAATCTTACAAAAACGCTAGACGCTAGTCGTGTGGTCGACCACCGCCAATACGCTGATTGAACTTTTCTATATAAAAAATTAAAATTTTATGTATTTGATATAAAATCGCATGGTTTATATATTTTAATAATTTTATTAATGTTTTTATTATTTTTAATTATATATCTTTTGTATATATATTGTAAAATTAGATTTTAATTAAGTTTGGGTCTATTTTATTAAAGCCTTTTTGTTGGGCTTATTGTATAAACCTTTAGTGGCCAATAAAATCCATATATTATTGTGTTACATATTATTCATAATAACCTCTACTTCTTCTTCACCGACCTTCACCTTCTTCTCTCTACTCACGTGAAAACCATCGGCATTTATTTTTAAACACACCACTGCTCAAATTGAAACAAAGTCGAAAATCGAAGTTCAAAAAGTGTTCCAATCTTAGATATGAAAAGAGGCGTAAATATGAAGAAAAAACCTTAGATGTAAAGTCAAAGGATCGTTGATCCGTCATGTATAGCGTTGACCGACCACCGCCAGGCCGATTTAGCCCGCTAGCGGTTGGTTGACCGCTTTGACCAAACCGCTTAATTCGACCGACGCTACAAATCGGGCGGTGGCGATCGATTACGCTTGCGCGACCGCCAGACCGATTTTTACAACACCGCTTCTTGAGTGTTGGGAATCTCCGCTAAGCGCAAGAATCAACTCTTGAGAAATTATAATATGCTAATCCAGCTAACATTCATCTGTTTATGGACAGTTCATGAACATGGTCGATTTAGCAACAAAGTTAGTGAGGCATATGCTTTAGCCCCAATATTACAAACATTTAAAATGGCCTTATATGATTTTTTTTTGTAGGTCTCTTGAAACCTTAAAAGTACCCACATTATTCAAACTCAATGTTCATAACACCTTATTCATTTTGGTAATTTGATCATCAATCCGCATGGTCTGAATTTAAAACTTTAGCCATATGATGACATAATAGCAACACTAATTGACATAGATATATTTTGTATGTCTAATCGTATGTATAAAAATATGTGGTAGATTTTGTTGATAAAAACTGGTGAACCCAATTATTCATAAGCCAATAAACTATTTTCATATCAATTTATCCAATCATTTCTCTAAATATATGTCTCGCTCTTGACTATCAAGACAAATATAGGGTCCGATATACAACTTAAAGCAATCCAACCAAAGCATGTCAAGTTTCTAACACCAATACCACCTATTCGGTGATGCGTCGGTATGGATCTCTTTGGTTTTGCGACGAGCAAGGGACATGAGAAGTGCGGGGCTCATTTGTGTTTTGTGTGTGTTTAAGTTTCTGTGAAGTATATTTGTGTAGTGACACAAAAAGACACATTATCATTTATAAAAAATATGTTAATTTAGATAGTGATAATGTGACGCTAAAATGACGCAACTTAAAAAAAAAAAATAAAATAAAAAAAAAAAATTGTCACAGTTAAAAGTGGTATTAAGCATAAATAAAGTGGTTTTGAGATTACTTCTTTGAAACCACCCCATGGACCAAAGTAGATACCACGTGTCAACGTCACAACCCAACACAAGTGCACTCTAAAACATCTTTTTTAACCCATTTTTTATTTCCTTTTCATTTAATTTTAAACAAAAAAATATATATAAAATTAAAATTCATCTTCTTCAACATATCACCCCCAAATTCACAGTGAAACCCTAAAATTAATAAAACCACAAATTACATGATCTGAACCAAAACCCTAATCATTCTCGTTAATTTTCTGGTAATTTTATTTAAATTTTCATTTCTGTTTATAAAATTTAGTTTAATGATTTAATTTTGTGCATATTTGTATTATATGTCTGATTGCTATGAGCAGATTTTAGTTTTATTAGTAGTAGTAATTTAGGCACATAGATATATAGTTTTAATAATTTAGTTTAATGTATTGGTTTTGATAATATAGTGGCATGAATTATTGTAGTCGTTAGAATGTCGAGTCAGAAACCCAGGTAACCAAAAAAAGAAGAAGGAAGAAAACAGTTAAGGGGGTGTTTGTTTCGGCTTATGTAGCCGGCTTATGCCTTATTTGGTTTTGGGCTTATGTTTCATTAGCTCACTTTTTGTGGCTTATTTTGAAACTTTATATAAGTTTATTGTGACACAATAAACTTATATAAGCCGGAAAGTTTCAAAATAAGCCACAAAAGTGAGCTTATGAAACATAAGCCCAGAACCGAATAAGACATAAGACGACTATATAAGCCGAAACAAACACCCCTAAGTACAATGACCAAACGGGAGGAATTAAAAGTAAGTCTGTTATATGCAAACAACCCTTACATATTTGTCATATTTATCTAGGCTATCCAAGGGATCAACAAGAGGAAGTTTTGTATCTGCGAATGTGATACTACAAATGCGAATTTATATTGTGGTTAAATTGGAGAGCAGTTGAACTTTGCTACTGCAAGTATGGATGTTAATGCTGTTCCCGATGGTCCTAAATCAGAACCTGAAGAACCCATCGAATTTGATTCAAACGATTTAGCTTACGAGTATTATAAAGAATATGCAAAGTCTGTGGGGTTTGGGACTGCCAAACTGAGCAGTCGTCGTTCTAGGTCATCAAAGGAGTTTATTGATGCTAAGTTTTCGTGTATAAGATATGGTAACAAGCAACAATCCGACGATGCAATCAATCCACGGCCTTCGCCTAAGATAGGGTGTAAGGCAAGTATGCATGTTAGCGAAAACCAGACGGAAAATGGTACATACATAGTTTTGTTAAGGAGCATAACCATGAACTTATACCGCCTCAATCACATTTTTTAGAAGCCATAGGAGTTCGGACCCAGATAAGACCGATGCTAAGGCACGAGGGAAAACGATATTAGCTTCCATGTCCAAACAATATGGTGTATATCAGTGTAATGGTTTGGATAATTTTATTAGGAATCAAAATGATAGGGGCCGGAGTTTAACGTTAGAGGAGGGAGATGCTCAGCTTCTTGAACACTTTGTAACAATGCAAGAAGAAAATCCCAAGTTTTTCTATGCTGTGGATTTAAACGAAGAGCATCAACTGAGAAACGCTTTTTGGGTTGATGCGAAGGGGATTGACGATTATACAAACTTTAGTGACGTGGTTTCTTTTGACACCACGTATTTCATGAACAAGTATAAGATACCGTTGGTTCTTTTATTGAGTCAACCAACATTGTCAGCCTACATTACTCGGTGTGCGTTGATTGCAGATGAGACGTTTTCACATTTGTGTGGTTATTCCAAACATGGTATTTGGCAATGGGTAGCCGAGCTCCAAATGTAATACTTAGTGATCGTGGCAATTATTTAGAAGCCGCTATTGCATCAGTATTCCTGATACACGACACTGTTATTGTCTGTGGTATGTCTTGGAAAAGTTTTCGAGTCAGCTTGATTATATGAACCCGTGGCATGATACTTTCATGGCAAAGTTTGATAAATGTATACACAAGTCATGGACTGAAGAACAGTTTGACAAAAGGTGGATGAAGTTGGTTAACAAATTCAATCTAGGCGAGGATACATGGTTTCAGTCATTGTACCAAGATCGAAGATTATGGGCACCAACATTTATAAAAAATGTATCTCTTGCTGGGTTGTCTACACGTTCTCGTTCTGAAAGCTTAAATTCCTTCTTTGAAAAATACGTTCAGGTCGACACTTCGTTGAGAGTCTTTCTAGAACGATACAAGGTGATCGTTGAAGATATGTATGAAGAACAAGCGAAAGCAGATTTTGACGCGTGGCATGACACACCGGAGGTGAAGTCTCCTTCACCCTTCGAGAAACAGTTGTCATCTGTATATACTCATGCAATCTTTAAAAAGTTTCAAGTTGAGGTTTTGGGAGCAGCAGCGTGTCATCTTAGGGTAGAAAAAGAAGACGGTAGTTCCATAACGTATGTCGTAAAAGACTTTGAAACCAATCAAGATTACATGGTGGAATGGAATGAAACGCAGTTGGATATCTGTTGTTCATGTCGTTCATTTGAATTTAGAGGTTATTTGTGTAGGCATGCGATTGTGGTTCTTCAAATGTCGGGTGTTTTCACTATCCCGGTCAAATATGTACTGCAAAGATGGACGAATGCTGCTGCTAGTAGAATCCCTCTGAGCGAAAAGCTGGAGAGTGTACAAACGAAGATACGCCGCTTAAATGACTTGTGTCGTCGGGCTATTATAGTAGGTGAAGAAGGGTCAATATCACAAGAGAGTTATAAGATTGCATTAGATGCCATAAAAGATGCTATGACGCAATGCTCGAATGTAAATAACTCTGCTGAGAATGAAGAAGAACAAGTTGTAATTGGAGTTCCTGTAGAGCCAATAGCTAATTTGAATGTAAACAAAGGTGTTAAGAGAGCGGCGTCTGGTAAAGGAAAGTCAAACAATGATGGTATTGCAGTTACGAAAGATAAGGTCCTTTTATTTGCTTTGAGAGGATTTGAAGTTTTTTTTTTTTTTTTTTTTTTTTTTTTTTTTCCTACTTTTTCTTCATATTTCATGTGTCTAAACAAGCTTATATCACATGAATCAGGTACCTGCACAAGCGGAAGCTGTAAATATTGGGATCAATGCCAGTTTTCATCAAATGGTTTGTCTTGGTCTTTAATCTTTACCGTGCTTATTTGTCGTTAATAGAAACTTATCAAAGAGGCATATAACATATGGTTCCCCGCTTTGTTAAAAATGTCGATAAATTTGTGTTTTTACCAAAATGATCACCATCATGTTTATTGAGTCACCAGCATTGAGAATTTCGCTCTGTATTTGATCATATTTATTTCATAAA
Organism: Chrysanthemum lavandulifolium; assembly: GCA_022545495.1. Lineage (NCBI taxonomy): Eukaryota > Viridiplantae > Streptophyta > Magnoliopsida > Asterales > Asteraceae > Chrysanthemum > Chrysanthemum lavandulifolium. Next base: position 38,677,786 of record CM040240.1, read on the forward strand.
GAAACTGGTAGTTTGCGAAATTGGTGGTCAACTTGGTGTAAACGCAAATGCTTATGACATGATCAGTTCGCTATTTGATGAATTTCGTTATAATAGATAACTGCTGAAACAATGTCATGCGAACTTATAGTTGGTAGTGAGTAGCGTGGCGTCTATAATCTCTGGCTCTAAGTAAAGAACTATGACTAAATTTGTACATGATTGTAAGTTTGTATTGGTCCCTAGCAAATCTGGTTTCTTATATCTAATGTTTGTTGCAGGATCTTCCAAACACAAGGCTATTACAGTTACATAACATGATGCCACCGCACTTACAAGGTGTAGTACCGGCAATGTTCCACAACGTAGCATCTACACAGTATCACAATGTAGCTTCAGCACAATTGCAGAATTCTCGCCTGCCTCATTAGCTAGAGTTCAATGGTTCTTCTCCTTGTCGATAATATTTATTGTAATCTAGCAACATTAGTTCATAACTCAAATTTGAAAAATTAGGAACTCTTTTTGCGTCAACAGTCAATTAGCTAGATAAAATTGATCTTATCTTCATGCTCAGTGATTGTGCGTTTATATTAATAGAATTACCATTTTTTTCTTCGTTTGAGTTAGCTATACATTTTCCAGATTCTATCATATTGTACATGTGTTTTGTGATGTCAGGAAACACCTTGAATGATTTTGGTTAGAGTATGGGAACACACCGCACAAGTTTACAGATCTCCGATGCAAGGTAAGGTATCTTTTTTTTTTTTTTTTTTTTTTTTTTTTAATAAAATAATAATTATTATTATTATTATTTTTTTACTTCTGAGGAGTATATGCTCTTTTCATGGGTGACTTTCGCATGCAAGTACTCATTATAGTTTAGACTTTATGAGAGATTCAGGGAGGCGTTAATCGATATGTTTCAATATTTTTTTTTCTTTTTTTGGCGCTCTGCATTTTCTCGATAGGCTTGTTTCTAGTGTTTATCATGGCACTCGTATGTTAAAAGTCCAACTGAATTGACCGGCCTTGCATCTTGCCTTCTGTTAGATGGCCTGAATGAAGTCAGCTGGTGAAGCTTCCAGATTGTACACAGTTTAACGTTATGAAGTAATAGAAACGTTAAATGCCAGTAATCTTAAAGTGTAAATTACTAAGAACAGTAAGTTCTAAGCTAACCAAAGATATCGAATAAGGTTGTCGTTTCCGATTCATTTTGCATAAGAAGATGCAGATGACTATTCTATATTTATATATAAAGTGAGCCAAAACTCTCAATCTTTTAATTTGACTATCTAACTTCAGGGCAATATCGTATTCAAAAATAAAAGTTAAAAAATGTAGCACTAAATATACCGGCAAATGTACATTCCTAGTTTTTAACCTGCCTCACCTGAGCATGTTACAGCCCGCATGCCTGACAAGGCCTGCCCCAACCCTGGTGCTTGCGTTTAACTGCGCTGGCCCTTATGTGAACCTTTAAGAGTAGTATCAGTCCTGTTACACTGCATGCAACGATGTCTGATACTAAACTTTGATGATAGCAGTTTGTAGCTTATAAACACAGGTTTCTATGCTTTATGGAAGCTGTCATGTTTCTTGTGTGAATCTGTTAGAGCATCAGCAATCCTATTAATTACGTTGCATTTTAGCTGATTAAAATTTTTCTTACACGAGTTTCTATGCTTTATAAGTAACCAATTTGGTCTTGTAATCTGTATCAAGCTTCATAACTGACACACCGTGGTATTAGTCTTCCTGTTTACTGCTTATCTTTATTTCGTAGTCAGTTTATAAAGACTTGAATTTATTTGCTAAACAATGAATGTGATTAGGCACTTATTTGTGTCTTGGCTTAATATGTGTTTAGGCATATGTATCTAGTATTTAATGTGTTATGGCCTAGAACCATTAAGATGAGTATTATGTTAAATGCGCATGTTATTTGTTAAAACGTCCGTATTAAAGTCTATATCAATATTTCTGGTAATGTCTCAAAAGCAGACCCATTGAATCTAAGCACTAGAGTTCTATAGGTCGCTTTTTAGAACCTAAATCAACGTTTCTGAACTTAAAAGTTAAACAACCAGATGTCATAATCTTTGCGGACTGTTGAGGGCACGTGATATTAGAACTGAACAATGACTTGTGGGGTATACTTGTGAATATGTGTAAATGATATTGATCCGCTAATTTCAGGAATCTGGAGGTTTTAGATTCGAGTGTGAAGGCGTCACTGGTTTATGCTTTGGGCATCGATGCTAAATATCCACATTTGGTGGTGACGGTTCGTTTGATGTTGGAATGATGTATATCAACTTTTGATAATTTCAGGGGTGTTAATAATCAGATAAGTCATTTGTAATAATCAGTTCTAAATACTTAAATAAGCTGGATTATGGCCATGGTGTAGGTTGCTTGTGGATTGTTTTTTCATATAAAACGAGCAAATGATTAACATAGCCTTTACTGTTGTGTGTAAGATAGTCGAACGGAGAAGGATTCTTGTTCATTATACTCGGGTAAGTCGAGCCTTTTTTTATGCCAAGTTATCTTATTGTAATGTTTTAACAACCTCCTTCTGAAAGTAATTAGTCTGAGCGACTGCTTTGAATATATACATCTATGGGATGAAGACGGTGATCGGTCCCGCATCGATTCCGCATCAATTAGTGATCCGATTTTTTCCCGAGTATAAATTAGTGGTACCGTGCATTGCATCAACAGATTCGGATACGGTATCGGTATCGTTATCGCATCGAAATCGGGTTTTCCGTTTTTCCGGAATTTCCGATTTGGTGCCGTCCCGCATCAATTAGTGGTCCGAATTTTTTTCACCTTATTTCGTAGTCCTTGACTGCATCGTATATAAGAAATCGGTGCGGTTCGGTTTCGGATTCTATTTAAACGCTTCATCCCTACATCTATGTAAACTAGTTATCTAGTGGGTTGCAAATTTTAGATTTAGATTTAAATATTAATTTTCTTTGTTAGACATGTGAATCACACTTACTCTTTACTTACCATTTTGTTTGGTTCAATGGTGACAAAATTTGCTCAAAAGTATAAAATGCCGACACAAATTAATAGGGTGAAAAGTCTTTAAAAAAATAGTTTCCCTATAAAACAAGCTAAAAATATACTTTAATAATAATCAAAAACTTTTTATTTTTTGAAGTATGATGTCGGGTGTAGTAAGTTGGTCGACATCAGTTTGTCGGGCATACTCGACGTGTCTGCCTTAGCACGGTGATCCAAGAAGGACGTGTCCCTCAGGTACGAATCGGAGATGTTGGTCGGTCAGCCGACTGATTCAACTATGCACAACCAAAAAAATAACTGTTACTTGCTTTATTACTTTACCCCTTAAATACCTTATTCAACAAAAGGTGTAGATTGGCGAACACTCGATCCCGGCCTTTAAGACCACCATTGTCCAATTCTATGAATAAATAGCCCAAGAACTCTTACGGCTTAGTGGGCACAACCTGAGTGAGACGAGCCAAGACTTAACTCGAAATTTTATTCCACAAAGTCTCCAAGTGTCTTTATGGGTTTTGCGGAGGTGGGTACCTATATGAAGTAAATGCTAAGGATGAGATTGAACTTTGGTCGATTGATTTCAGCTCAAGATCTTGCTCCAACCATTCGATTAACGCCCATCGATCCTTAAATACCTTATTATTTTTTCATTTTTATACACACTTTCAAATACATTCTGAAATTAGTAGCGATCTAGCATTTTTTCACGGAGGCCGTTACTACGGTTATTCAAGCTTCATCTTCTTCAATTACAAAAATCCCACGAAACCAGATAAAAAGAGATCTTTACGGTGCTCATGATCGTTTAGTGGCGGCTTACTTTTCTGAAACTCAATGTATGGCGTAGATTCATTCCGTAAGCGGTTCCGAATTAGCCGTACACAGTTTTCATGCACTATTCAAGAAATAACCGATAATTGTTCGTATTTTCTACAAACTAGTGATTGTTCGGGAAGAGTTGGCATTTTCACATTGATGAAGTGTCACTGCAATTCGTTAGTTGGCGTACGACAATCATATCATGATCAAAAGGAATATCTGCAAATGGGTATGAAAACATCCCGTGACCCTCTCGAAGCTTTCTGTAAGGATATAAATATATACATGCATTATATCATATTACATAATATGACTCGAATAGTGCCTGGTGCAGTCAATTGTTCGCCCGACGTTCGCCAAAAACCGACGAATGACACCACCCGTTGGTTCCCAACCATTGCACCAACCATTGCATTTTTCTTTTCCTTTTTCTTTTTAGGGAATTGCGTATATCTGCTAAAACTTAAAAACTGCATATTTCCCATAATACAAGTTTTATTGCATGATGTACAATGCATTTAAGCATGTTTTGGGTATATATGCAAATATGCAAGTTTTAGTGGGTATATATGCAATTGACCCTTCTTTTTATTTATTTATTTGAGTGGATGGATTTTTTTTAACGTATTTTGTGGAACTTAGATGCACCAATAGGATTTTTTTTTTGGGTGGTGGGGAGTGTTTTAAGTTATTGGTGAGGTGATAATGTCTCGCTGAGGTGAGAGATGAATAACATTGTTATTCGCCCGAGCTACACCTGGCTCTTTAAAGGACAAAAGGTTGGCAATCTCTCTATACTTTTATCAAAAAGAGCAATATCGTGATGATCATTCCGAACGAACGAATGACGAAACATTAGAAGTTATTATGGCGATACACAACGAAGTTAAATGGGCACTAGTTTGTCATTTTATTTAATGTTTTTAGTTTTATTTGAATTATTATGTAATTTTTTTAGTTATTAAAGAAATTTTAATTTTTATTATCTAAAAAAAGTTTGAAAATGAAAATAAAAAATAAATAATCAGAGATGTCGATCTGTTTGTTTCAACAAATTGTTAATGAAAAAGTTTAGGAGAAAAAAAGCTAAAAGAAGAGATGTCGGTCTCCTAATGATCACTAGTCACGACTCACGACTACACCTAGATGTTTTCAAAAGTCTTAGAAATGACGTTTGTTATTTTGAGAAAATTCCCGTTATATTCTATCTACTTTTAGATGATGGTTCACAACATGGTCAAGTAAAAGGTCATTTCTTTTTTTGGTCATGTGTGATTCTGAGACTGTGCGACCAACTATCTACTTGTACATTTGAGCTTGAATATGGGATGCGAGTCAAGTTTCTATAGTGGTCGTATCGTCTTATAGTCGCACAAGACCAAAATGGGAAATGGCTCTTTATTTCACTATATTGTGGACAATTGGTCACGAAATGAATTATAAATGAGGATTTTCTATGGTTTTATGTAGATATTGTGCTCATATATAGCTATTTATCTATATCTATACTACATAAAATGGAAAAACAGTCAAAGTGGAAAAGTAAAAAAGTGAAAAAGTGGAATGGTCAAATGAGAGAGAAAGAGAGAGACATATGTAAAGACATATTTAATACTCTCTTATCACAATTCACTCAAAAACAAATACAAATTGCTCTCATCTTCCACACATCTCATCAACCACCATCCTCACCACCACAAAACCCCTCCACCATCGCACCACTCTATCATCGCATATCGTTAATTGTCTGCCGCTAGAAACCGCTGCCGCCAAGCGCGGGTACTCGCCTAGTATTCTAGGAAGAGTTTTTCTGTAAAGGAGTTCATGGACTTTCGAACTCTACTTTTAGGTAAAGGTATGATTGTATATATTCTGCTTCATGTTATCCTGCTTCAACGGAACCACATTTTTTTTCTTCTTTTGTTGTTAACCTTGTGCTTATAGGAGCAAACATTATAGTTTTGTTAGCATACTCGACCTTGTGTTCGAGTTGAATGATGATTTGCTAAGAATTTTGTGATATAATTAAGCTTACAATGCATTTTGCTTTTGCGCTCCTAATATATTCAATATATTTAAGAATAAATTACATTGTTCGTTTTTATGGTTTAGGTGAAATCCAGTGTTTCTGATTTTTTTACGTGATTGATTCTTGCAATGAATTTTTTACGTGATTGATTCTTGCAATGAAACCTTGTAATATTATGTGTCCTTATTTCTAATGTCTATTAAATATTTTCATTAAATCCTCTCATGTGACTTTGCACATAAGTGTAAGATTGTCACTTCACTCAATTATGTTACATTTGGTCGAATGGTCCTCACGAAAAAAATTACACGTTTGGTCTTTATGGTTTACTCAGATTTCATGTTTAATTTAAGTTCGCTTTAATTACACAAGAGATACATATTTTTAAACGGAAAATGATTGGGAAACTAATTATGTGCTTAAAGATGTGCTTAAAAGCGTGTGACACGATCCCGATGGTTTATAAAAAGTGGTCCCATTCTTTGTAGCCATCGGGACGACGCCACATATGACAATATATCTTTAAGACGTGATTTAGGTCTCACCAATCACTACTTTTTTAAAACCTTGCACTCATTTAGTCCCTATTTTGGATGGAATGTTAGTTTCTCCTTTAAGTGTTTGCACCGTTAATCCCTCCGTTAATAATTTTGCACCATTAGTCATATTTTTTCAAATAATAGTTTTCGCCCGTTTATTTGTTACGTTTTTGTCCGTTTTTATCCGTTTTCGTTCGTTTTTATCCGCCCCCCCTTTTTTTTACGTTTTTTGTCTGTTTTTATCAATTTTCGTCTGTTTTTATATGTTTTGATCCGTTTTTTAGGTTTTTATCCGTTTTTTATCCGTTTTTCTATGATTTTATCCGTTTTCGTTAATTTTTATCCGTTTTGCCTATTTTTTTTACGTTTTTGTCCGCTTTCATTTGTTTTTATCCGCTGCACGCGTTTTATCGTTTTATATGTTTATGTCCGCTTTTATCCGCTTTCCTCCGTTTTTACGTTTCCCGCTTTTTTACGTTTTCTCTGCTTTTATCTGTTTTTGTCCGTTTTTATTCGTTTTCATTTGTTTTTTATCCGTTTTCACCAATTTTTTTCCGTTTTTGTTTTTTTTATCCGTTTTCATTCGTTTTTTATCCGTTTTCGCACGTTATTTTAAGTTTTTATATGTTTTCGTCCGTTTTTTTATATGTTTTTGTCCGTTTTTATCCGTTTTTGTCTGTTTTTTAACGTTTTCGCCCGTTTTTTACGTTTTGTCTATTTTCATCCGCTTTCGTTCGTTATTTATCCGTTTTTTACCCTTTTTTTTTTTACGTTTTTGTCTATTTTTATCCGTTTTCATTCGTTTTTATCTATTTTTGCCTGTTTTTAAAGTTTGTCAATCGCTTTTTTATGTTTTTATCCGTTTTTGTGTGTTTTTATATGTTTTTGTCCATTTTATTACGGATAAAAATGCAAAAAACGGACGAAACACGTAAAAAAAAAAGAAGGGGAAACCGGATAAAAAACGAACGAAACAGATAAAAACGTAAGAAAACGGACGAAAACTAGAGGTGGCAAAATGGTTGGGTTGGGTCTTGGGTCTTAGATGGGTATGGGTCTATATGGGTATGGGTCTAGATGGGTCACTTGGAAGGATGGGTCTAGATGGGTAAGAGTCGGGTCGGGTCGGGTTTTTTTAGGTTTTGCTAATTTTTTTTTGTTTCATCATGGAACATAATAATTAATTATTGTAAACAGACGAAAACGGATAAAAACGTAAAAAACAGACGAAAAACGTAAAAAACGGGGGGAAATGAATAAAAAACGAACGAAAACGGATAAAAACGTAAAAAAAGGGCGAAAAGTATTATTAACGGAGGGACTAACTGGCGAAAACTATTATTTGAAAAAACAGGACTAACGGTTCAAAAATTATTAACGGAGGGACTAACGATGCAAACACTTAACAGAAAAACTAACGTTCCATCCAAAATAGAGACTAAAGGAGTGTAATGTTTCAAAAATAGGTATCTCTGGTGTAATTAAAATGACTTAAGGACTAAACATGAAATATGAGCAAATCACAAAGACCAAACGTGTAATTTTTTCTTAACATAATAATACAAGTACTTACTCTTTCTTTCTCAATTATTTTTCTCTCTTCACCTATAATATTTTTCTCTCCTCATTTACTATCAAACCCATCAACATCACCAACACCAACACCATCGCCACTACAACCAAAGTCACTGTCTGCCACCCGCCGCCGTCATAGTGACCCTCATGAGCATGTCACATGAGAGGATTTAATGTAAATATTTAAGATCACATGACGGGAGTTAACATAAATATTTAACAGACGTTAGTGTAAAGTCGGATGGTGTTACACGGTTTCCTAATAAGGATCAATCACGGAAAAAAAATCAAGGACGTGGGTAGGGATTTAGCCTAAACCACAGGGACGAACGGTGTAATATACTCTATATTTAATGAATTGGAGAAAAAATCAATTACCATAATCTACTCTTACGAAACCCAATAACCAAAATCGACAATATTTTTTCACATTGCCAAAATCGACATAGCAAGCAAATACATTTACCCGCCACCATCATTTGCTCGCTACTTATAAAATTTGCTCACCACTTTGAAAAATGACATGGCAAGCAAATGTTTGCTAGTGTGTTATGTTTGCTTGCTACTTTTAAAATGTAAAGTTTGACACTCACCAACCATGTATGTAGCTATTTTTAAAATGTAAAGCTTGACACTCACCAAACCATGTATGTATCAAATGATGAAACAAATCGGCACTTGGGAGCAAATAGTTTCCTTGCCACATATCACAAATCGAGCGAGCAAAAATAAGAGGGAGAGCAAAGAGTTTTGCTCGCTAAGTCGTATTTTATAACCTAAAAATCAATGATCGCAATTCGTAAAACCCTTTTTCAAAATGTCAATTCTCAAAATTTCCTGTTGGAGAAATGTTCTACGAATATGATTACTCAAGTCTAAGTCTCAACTTGACAAACAGATGCTATTGCAATGCTAAATATTACTTCCTCGTCTTATATTAAGTGTTCACATTGCTATTTTTAGATGTCCTATAATAAGTGTTCATTTTATATTTCAACAGATGAAAATCGACTTTAGTGGGCAGATATGATATTCAGTTGGTGGGGAATGAAGTTAGTGGAATTTTTAAAAATTTTATGTATTATGAAAATGAACACTTATTATAAGATAATTTTTTTTTAAAATTTTGTGTATTATGAAAATGAATACTTGTTATGAGAAGAATTAAGTTGCACTTTAGAAGTGTTTTGAGGTAAAACTTGGAAACAAGTATTTGAAATAAAAAGGCTAGTGATTGCTGAGAATAACTTTCGGCATTTTGGGTAAATGTTGAATTGCAATGTAATGATTGAACAATTATTTAACGTTTCATCAATTAGGTTTTAAGGATGGGTGTAATAGTCAAAATAATAATAATAATAATAATAATATATTTTTTTCTTTTTCCGTTAGGGCTAAGTATTTCACCAAACCAATATCAAAACCATCTTTTGCGCCATCCGACCCCCCTCCCCTCTTTTGGTCGTGGTTGTTCGCGCCCAAACAGCCCCTTCGCGTGTGGTGGAGTCTCGATAATGCCCCGCCTAAGATTGTGGATGATTTTCTTGTCACATGGAAGTATGGAATATATGGTGAATACTTTATTAGTTTGGTTTTGGCTTGCTGTCGAATACCAGATAAAGGCCATTCTAGATAAATGTATGATGGCGATATAAGATACGCAAGTAAATTTACCAGATCATCGATCTTGACAACGACATTCGGAAGCACATTATATATCATTAAGCTTATGAAACCCGAAACATGGAGTGAGTATAAAATTACATAGGTCTGTAGGAAAGCAAACGTTCCAAACACTAAATGAGAAACATTGGTTTAGCCGTAACTAATATGCAAGTGTCTCAATCTTTGAACGGCGTTTTCTCATAAGACGCGTATTAGCTCCTTGCAAGTCAAATCTTACCTAATTCCATTACTATATCCTCCAAGATTGTGGACACATAGGTGTTTAGGAAGCCTGGATCTTAGGTTACATGTTTGTTCACTATTACCAGTCTTTTGGGACTATGTTTCTTCATTAAGACACATCTAAACGTTGTTTGAACATTACACGCGAGTAACTTGCTAAACTAATTGTATTTAATATTGATACATGTCCATGTTTGGTGGCGTATTTGAATCCAGATTTGTTTGCTCCCAAAACCTGGGTGGAGCATATGGGTCGGTATCTATTAACATCACTTTTGCTTTTGCTTTCATACTTTTTTAGTCTAAAAAATATGGACACTTCCTCTACCAAACAACAATTGTCTATCCTTTTATAAGTTTAAATTAATAGGTACAATAATTTATATCTTGTTCCACAAGATGTATCTTATAGACCATTGTATCGTTAGCTAGAAGATATGCGACTTGAATTGATTTCTATAAATCGATGAAGCACATAGTTTTACTTGTGAAATATTTTCTGTTTGATTTTTAAAAGTGCTAAAGGATATCGTATAAATCATATACAATGACTAATTAATATATGCAATATTATGTCTGTCAATTCGCGTTTCTACTTTTTTCGTTCTTTTGAAGTACACCTGTATGTTTTGTAACGTGACTAGCCGACTCGTAAGATGAAATCACCTTCAACAATTGGTGTCATACACTTAGTAGGTTGAGGAAATAGCGATTTATATCAGAAGAGAAACAATTTATCTCAGTGTATTGCTACACTTGTGTCCTACAAAAGGAAGTTATACACTTTTTACTTAGATTATATGAATCAATGTTTTGTATATATCATGTACATTAGAAATAGCCATCTTATACCTATGCAAATCAAATTGTTACAGTAAAATTTAACCATAACCTTGTCTAAAAGTTTTGTGTTGCAAGTCTTAATGTCTAGTTATGTAACTTATGTGTCCGATATGCACCGAGTAAAAGTATATAATATATCATTGGGAAAACATATAACTTAGGCCTTAGGGAAAACATAAACTCTAATTACAATTATGATTCATATGCATGTTCTTTTCTAACGATAATACTACACATAGCTTAATATGTTTTTATATATATAAACACACGTATCCACCTATATCATTATGAACCATGTTATTGGATTCATGATGGTTTTAATAATTGTACCAATCTTAGAAGATATGAACTTCACCAAATAGTGGCCTGAAATCACACAAATTCCCTTAACACACGGCGACAGTTTTTCCATTTCTACATGCCAATAGAATTAGCACCAAACTTGCATTAGAACCTTATTCATTTATCTAACAAATTTAACTTACATGCAACACCATTCTTTAGTTCTGTTTAAGAATGTACTTTCAAATTGTTAAAGTATATAAGATTGTTTGCTTTAAAATAATACTCCCTCGGGTCCCTAAATAAATGTCCACTATTGACTTTTTAAGTCTTTGTTATTCAACTTTGACCTTAAATTATTTTGTTTGTATTATGTAATACTTGATGCAAAATATATGAATAGATTAGGTTTTAAATGTATTTTTATTTGTATAATTTTCATCAAGTATTCCATAACACAAACAAAATAATTTAATGTCAAAGTTGAGAAAAAAAGACTTTGAAAGTCAATACTGGACATTTATTTAGGGACGGAGGGAGTATTATGTTTAGAAGATATTTTGTAATCTTAATAATGAAGGAAGCTTAGCTAGTAAGCATCCTTATCTTTTAAGGAACCTTAGTTAGGAAGTATTCTTACTTCCTAAGAAACCTTAGATATTAAGTATCCTTAGCTCTTAAGGATATTAGATATTTAGTATTCTTAGCTAGGAAGTATCCTTACTTATTAAGGATACTTAAATATCTACCAAATCTTAGCTATTAAGTACTTGCTTACTAAGAATACTTAGAAGCAAATAAAAGTTTATGTATTAAGTTTTGTTATCCTATAAATAGATGTAAAAGGCTAAAGATGAAACATATCACTCTAGCCTTTCCAATTCTACTTTTACTTATCAATTGTCCTTTCAATTCAAACTTGTGTGTTTCCATCAATTTACATCAGTAGCCTACTTTTTTCTTACCTAAGTGCAGAATTTCTCAAACATTTACAGTGGTATCAGAGCCTCTATTCTTAAGGGGTTGTGCTATTACTCGAGAGAAACACGTGAGGGAGTGAAACACTTTCGAGATTCAACAAAAAATCAGCCTAGACATGGCATCTAGTGCAACCATCGCCCTGCAATTCCGGTATTTTACGGAGTGCATTATCACATTTAGGCGGTAAAAATGAAGACATACTTGAAATCTCAAAGTTTATGGAAGGTTGTAGAGATCGATGAAAGTCCTCCCAAGACGGAGAAAACCCAACAGCTAAGTTAAGAACCTTGAGACCGAGTCGCTAAAGAAGGACAAGGCACTAACTGTTTGCATTCGGTATCGCCGATCAAATTTTCACCTCCATAATGGACTTGGAGACACCAAAAGTGTGGGATAAACTCAAGAAACTTATGAAGGTCTTGATAGAGTAAAAGTCTCAGATTATTAACTCTCAAGAGAGTTTGAATTATTAAAAATGAAAGATGATGAATTGGTGAAAGATTACTCGCAAGGATGATGGATGTGTTAATCAAATGAGGCTTCATGGAGAAGTTGTGAAAGACAAAGTAGTGATGATTAGTGTTACTCAATTTGAATTTTCGCCATATGTAACACCCGAAAATCTTAATGACTGAAGACTAATTCGGTGTTACTTGAATGGAGATCATAGTCAATAATTATAGAAAAGCGACTCAAAGAGATGTTTTATTAAAATAGTTATCATTCATCGAAAACTCATTGTTTGTTACAAAATATTGCAAATAGATCAAGTGTTTTCCCAAAAGAAAGATCATGAGTTTGAAAGAAATGATAACTTTTATGTTTTACACCACCGGATAAGCCTTGCCATGCCCCATTCCGCACCTTGGTCATAATCTTCACCGACACCGAGATAACATGCTTAAAAGGTCAACAAAATGTTGAGTGAAGTCCATAGGTTTAAAATAAGTTGAACACAAGTATAAGATCATGATCATTGTAAACTAACAATATCATAAGAAAATATCACAGATTATTATGCGCTAAGCTCATGAAACCAAAACTCAACCGCATACACCGAATTACCAAGTGTAATAAATATGCCCCAAAGGAGGTAATAGCCAATTACCTAAAGAAATTGATATGGTGCGCCCGGTTATTTCTCTATAACCGAAACGGGTTCGTTATTCCCCATAGTACTATTCACGATATCTACGCTCACTCGCGGTGACTAATGGTTCATGATCGGGGACTTGTGGCTAACAACTTAGGCAATACCAATAATCAAGAAGATGAAGCATTTATGAAAAACCTTGTGTTCTAGTTTAGAGCATGTATCTCCTCATGGGTTTATAAAAATAAAGTAAAAGCGAGGCTATGAACTCACCTTGATAATAATGCACACGCACAAAAATAGATCAAGCACAATGTAGCGGAGGTTCCAACTCGAAACCTAAAATGATGAGATGGCGAGTCTCAAGATGAGCATTTTGGTTCATGACCAAAATAATAGAGCATTGAATATTCTTATTCAATAGATCATTGGATTGTCCAATCCAATAGTGTGCGATCGTGATTAACGTTTAAGTTAATTTACATGCTACATTGCCTTAATTAATGATCCTCACTTACGCATAAGTGAAATGTTCCCCGTTGTGATCGTAATAAACTTGTTGATCATTTTAACGTATTTATATTCCCGAGTATTTTAACGAAATATGTATCCTTTACACATACTTATTTATTTTCTAAAATATATATATATTTACATATACATATATATATACATTTATATATAAATTAAATTCATCGTTATTGAAAATATTACGCTCATGAGGTCAAAATACTTATTTTTACGAGGCTATAATGAAATCATAAGTTTTGTTATACCTTTTCCGAATTTACACTTTTTACCCTCAAGTTACAAAAAGTACGAGTTTAGTCCCTTTACTTTTAGAAAATAACAATTCGTACCCATAAATATTATAGGCTTAAAGTTTTCAGTTTTGACACTTTTAGTCCCTCGGAAACTGTTTTTTACAAAGTTAACTTTTATTACACTTTAAAACATTTACTTATTTAGTTATAAAGTTATTGATAGTGTAGGGTATTTGTTGCCAAACCGTGAAAGTTGTAAAATAAAAAGAAGAAAAAGCGCCATAGGGTGGGTTTCAACTCGTGACCTCACGCTCAAACACACACGCCTACCAACCGAGCTAGGCTCGTTTTTGTGTTATATTTATCGTTACATGCTATATATATCATAAAGCTTCGCTTTTAAAATTCATGCATTTTGCTACATGAATGTCGAACGTGACTTGCATGGTATACATTTCTTGTTTCCATTTCTACTTCTTCTTCTCAAGTTAAGCATTTTACTTTTTATTATGTCTATGTCTTCCACAAGGTGGTGAGCTTATATGTTCGGCTTATTACAAATAAGCTCGAAAGAAAAGCTCTTGGCTTCCTTGGGCTCGGTGGGTTTAGTTAATCCATTTGGTGCATGTATAAGTGTAACATTATACTTGTGATAACGAAAATAAGTATCGAAAATGAAAGGTGAGAAGGTTCTAATGAAACTTACAACACTCACTTGGAGTGGAGATGATACGTGAGATGTGTCGAACTTGTCGAATGAACTCGAGTACTCCTTGTTCTCCTTATAACTTGTTACCCGTATTCTTATCTTACTCGAGTATTCTTCTAGCTTAAACCTTTCTTCTAACGTTATTACCCCGAAATACTTTCGTTTTTCCTTCGATACCCCACAGTGGACGAATGGTGGAATAAATGTGAGTGTTTTGAGAGTTTATTGTGAGATATCCTTTGAGATTTTGCTAAGTGTTGAGGAGTTTATAAAGAGAGTATGAGCATGGCCTTCTTAATATTTTATTCATAGCCTTCCTAACTCTAGGCTTATTAGTCATGTGTTGTATTGAATTTGTTTATGTTTGTGTCTATGTTTCTTGGCGTGGGGTTGAGGGCAGCCAACATGTAAGGCATGCAATGCCTAGTCAAGTCAATTGAAACATAGTATCCATTGGTTAAGGAAGTCTTGGTTTGAGTCAAAGTGTGTTTAGAGTAGTATTTTATTGGTTTAGGGTGGCTTGGAAGTGATCTTGTCTCCTCTTTTGTTCATGCACACACGCAAGAAAACAAGGTCAAAGTAGATGAGAGTATATTTCTAGTTTGGTTACTTGTTTTGGTTTGCTCGGTTATCACAGTAAAGGAACTCAAAAAAAAGTCATTTACTAACTCTTTTATTGTAAACTTGGGCTTGTTTTGGTCTTGCTAGACAAGGCCCGAAAGGAAAGAAAAATAAAAATGGTGTTGGGCTAGAAATGCAATCCGGCAAGGCCCAAAACAAATGGATTTGGTGTTGGGCTAGGGTGATTAACGTGGCCCAAAAAAATAAATAAATATGGCGTGGGCTTGGCCCGGTTACAAGGCCCATTTCGTGTCGGGTTCGAGTGGTGAAGTGGTATAAAGTCCAATGAGTTCCGAGGTCCAATACGAATTTTATAAATTTTTATTATAATTTAATTCGTAATTTTTACAAATTCTTACGTTTTCATTACGTATTTTAAAGTTATCAAGATCGTGGGGAAATTTATTTAGATCACAACGGTATATTTATGAACGCTCAAACTGCGTTGATCATGCATATGCCAAATGATATGCAAATGTGATGTTCAGAAAATTTCATGACGAAATAGATCGTGTTTAATTCTTGATTAAAACGTTAAGTACATTGAAATTTTCCGGGAGCTTACAGTACCTACCCCTTAAGAGAACCGCGTCCCGCGGTTAAACTCGCAGAGGTCATCATGGGTGATCTAGATGAACAGTGGGGATACTTGGAACGCATTATATCCTCGCGCCTGTGTGAACTCGCACTCGTTTCTTATGATTCCATCGAACTTTAACGATAGGAATGCGGCTTTGCTTAAGCCTTTTAACTTCTCCGTCCATGATCTCGATGGTTCTTCGACAAAGTTAAGTTTGTCATTGAGTGGATGTCCTTGAGTGGTACGACTAGAGTTTCATCCGAAAGACACTTTTAAGATTTGAGACATGGAACGTGTCATGTACTCGCTAAGTTCTTCGGAAGATCAAGTTTATATGCCATCGGACCAATTCTTTGAAGAATTTTGAATGGTCCGACGATCGAGGTTTGAGCTTTCCTCGCTTTCCAAATCTAACCATCCCTTTCGTGGTGATACTTTGAGCATTACACGGTCTCCGACTTGAATTCCATTGGTTTTCTTCGAACATCTGCGTAGCTCTTTTGTCTATCTCGAGTGCTTGCAATCTTTGCCGAATTTGCATTATCTTTTCGTTGTCTCTTGACAATTTCGGGCCTGTAAGTTGTACTTCTCAACTTCCGCCCAAAGAACCGGGCGATCGGCATTTTCTTCCATAGAGTGCTTCAAAAGGAGCAGCTTTAATGCTAGCGTGGTAACTATTGTTGTAAGAGAATTCACCAGAGGTAAGTGCTTATCCCATCCTTTTCCGAATCAATCACACATGCTCTTAGCATGTCTTCCGTAGTTTGGATCGTTCTTTCACTTTGTCCATCTGTTTGAGGATGGTACGCAGTACTCATATCTAAGTTGGTACCCATGGCTTTTGAAGCGCTTGCCAAAATCTTGAGGTGAATCGGCTATCACGATCGATATGATAGAGATTGGTACACCGTGACGAGAAACAATCTCTTTGATGTACGCCTAGCGAGTGTAATCATCTCGTCGTTCTCCTTGATTGGCAAGAAATGAGCGGACTTTGTAAGGCGGTCTACAATAACCCATATGGTGTCAAAACCATTAGAAGTTTTTGGCAATTTCGTGATAAAGTCCATTGTGATTCTTTCCCATTTCCACACGGGAAGTTCGGTTGAGTTAGCAATCCGGATGGCTTTTGATGTTCAGCTTTAACTTTCAAGCATGTCAAGCATTTACTGGCGTATATAGCGATATCAGCCTTCATATTAGGCCACCAGTACAAAAGCTTTAGATCTTGATACATCTTGTTGGGACCAGGATGTATGGAATACTTTGATTTATGTGATTCATGCATGATGAGTTCTCGGATACCTCCAAAGAGTGGAATCCAACTTCGATTTTTGAAACATAGCGTTCCGTCCGATCTCTTCACAAATCCATTCTCATTCTCCGGCATGCCATAAATCTTCTCATTCGGCCTATTTTCTTCTTTAAGGGCTTCGATTTGAGCTTCAAGAATTTTTGATGGTAGGGGTGAATTGATTACCATTCCCAATGATCTCACTCTAAGTGGTTTAGGGCGATCTTTTCTGCTCAAAGCATCGGCAACAACATTTGCCTTTCCAGGATGGTAACGGATCTCGCAGTCATAATCACTAAGCAATTCGAGCCAGTGACGTTGACGATATTCAATTCCTTTTGATCTAAGATGTGTTGAAGACTTTTGTGATCGGTGTACACTATACACTTGGTTCCGCATGCATAATGTCTCCATAATTTGAGTGCAAATACCACGGCGCCAAGTTCTAGATCGTGAGTAGTATAATTCTTCTCATGAGTTTTGAGTTGTCGTGACGCATAAGCAATCACTTTGTTCCTTTGCATGAGAACAACGCCTAAACCCATGTGTGAAGCATCACAATATACTACAAAATCTTCGACTCCTTCCTAGTGCCAAGATAGGTGCTTCGCAAAGCTTGTTCTTTAGAAGTTGAAAAGTCGATTCTTGATCGCCTCCCCATTCGAATTTCTTCGTTTTCGGGTTAACTCGGTCAATGGTTTAGCTATTTTCGAGAAACCTTCGATGAATCTTCGATAATAACCAAGAAGTCCTAAGAATTGACGAATTTCGATGGGATTAGTGGTACCGCCAATTCTTAACAGATTCAATCTTTGCGGGATCCACATGGATTCCTTCACCGTCGATCACATGACCAAGAAATTGGACCTGTCTCAATCCAAAAATCACACTTGGAAAACTTTATGCATAATTTTTCATCCTTGAGTAACTTCGTGACGCCTTCAAATGTTCCGCATGTTCTTCTTTATTACGAGAGTATATAAGAATATCGTCGATGAACACAATGACGAATTTATCCAGATATGGTTTGCAGACTCTATTCATGAGGTCCATAATACAAAGAGTGCATTAGTTAAACCGAATGGCATTACTTGGAATTCATAATGGCCATATCGAGTTCTAAATGCGGTCTTGGGTATATCTTCTTCTCTACCCGAATCGATGATATCCGATCTTAAATCAATCTTCGAGTATACACTCGAGCCTTGTAATTGATCAAACAGATCATCGATTCTTGGTAAGGGATAGCGGTTCTTGATTGTGAGCTTGTTCAATTCTCTATAATCGATACACATCCGAATGATCCATCTTTCTTCTTAACGAATAATACCGGAGCTCCCTGTGGTGAGGAACTTGGTCTAATGAATCCTTTCTCGATAGCTCTTCTAGTTGTTTGGATAACTCTTGCATTTCGAGGGCGCTAAACGGCACGGTGCTCGTGCACAGGAGTAGCTCCGTGAATAAGATCGATTTGAAATTCGACTTGTCGAAAGGTGGAAGTCCGTAAATCTTCCGAAATACCTCGTAAAATTCCTTGATTACAGTGTACATCTTCTAGTCGCTTCTCTTCCGACTTCTTTTCCGTTACTTGAGATAAGAAGGCATAACATCCTTTTCCATGTACTTTATTGATTTCGCACGAGGATATGATACTTAAGTACTTTCTACTTTGATCTCCTTGGATGACTAAGGTTTCACCGTTGATCGGGATATGAACGGTTTTCTCGTCACAAACAATCCTAGCACGGTGTTTGGACAACCAATCCATGCCAATTACGACATCGAAACTTCCAAGTTTGATTGGCAAAAGATCTATGAGGAACGAATGATCTTGTAATAGAATAGGACAATTACGGATTACGGTGTTGGTTCCTATTATTTTCCCATCGGCAAGTTCTATCTCGTAAGTTGTATCTAAGACGGTTGGGGATATTTCAAGTAATGGTGCAAAAGTAGTAGATACAAAACTCTTATCGGCTCCAGAATCAAACAAGATTTTTGCAGAATGATTGTTAAGAGAATACGTACCCGTCACAATGTCAGGGTTCAACGGTGTATCTCCATCTCCTAGCATGTACACTCTTGCACGTGCATTGTTTGTTTGAACGACATTTAACTTTGGGCATTGACTCTTGAAATGTCCGTGTTCTCCACATCCATAGCAGCTCATGTTTGTCACAGTGTTGCCTCTTCCGTGGTTTTGACAATGTTTACCTTGATGACCTACCTTGTTGCACTTATCGCACTTCACAAAGACAAGGTCCAAAATGGTGCATCAAACATTGGTTACACTGGGATGTGGTCCCATACCCTTTTCCAAAGAGTGGTGCAAGATAAGCCCTTGCGGCTTCTTGCCTTCGGTTTTGCCGATTGTGGTGTTGATTTCTGTTGTGGTGATATTGATTGTTGTTGTTCCGATTGTTGTTGTTGAATCGATAGTGGTTGGAATTCGAGGTTTTCCGATCATCAAACTTTCTTTTGTTGTCACTTGAGCCTTGTGCATTTGCAAGCTTTAATATTGGTTCCATAAGGCGGTGGGATACAAGAACAACTTCTTCAACAGTTTTTGGCTTCGAAGCGATGACATCTCCTTCGATGCTTCGAGGTAAACCTCCGATCATAGCTTCCAAAAGTTTTTCATTGGTGGGAAACAGATGAGGACATAGAGCTCTCAGCTCATGGAATCTCTTGAAGTATGTCTTGAGATCATTACCTTTAGCAGCCAAGTGGTAATACTCATCTTCGAGTTTCTTGATCTCGGTCCTCGGCAATATCTGTTTCATTAATGTTGTTTCAGATCGACCATGAAATCTTACAAGCTTCTTCCATTCCAATTGGTTGAGCATGGCCTTTCCACCAAGATAACGCATCTTCTAACAAAGTTCCGCTTGCAAACTTGACTTTGCAATCATTTGTGCAAATACTTAGCGTAAATACGCCCTCGGTCCTCTCAAACCAATGAAGTAAACCAATAGCACCTTCATGCCCTTGAAGAATGTCGGCTTGCGCTCATGAACTCTTTGTAATTACACTTGCGAGTTAAAGTGGACTCACTTTGATTTGTTGGAGTGTTAGTTGCATTTGAGTTTGCCATTTCAAGAAGACGCAGCCTGCGACACGATTCTCTTCAAGAATGCGAGCAACTTCACCTCGCGTCGCTGCTGAGCGACACGCCGACTTCACCTCTCGAGCAATTCGGGCGTTCTCGCCTTCTCTTGCAATTTCACTTGCCTTGCAATTTCAACTTTCACGCCTCTTGGGCAATTCGCTCACTTCAATGCTCACCGGCTCTAGCAAGATCGAAGAACATGTTGAGCTATAGTCGCGCTTAACACTTTCAAATGACCATTTTCCGAATAGTCATGGAGTGATGGTGGATGAGGTATCTTTCTTCTTGACCATTTTTCTAAAATTTCCAAGAATAAATACCAAGGTTAAGAAATTATCGATCGATGATAAAATTGATTTCATATCATACATTTCATAATAGTCCAGATTACCACTTTAAATTATGATATGATTTTGGTATGAACAACGATTGAAATATGATTTTTCTCAACAAATCATAATATATATATAAGGACATAAGGATTGGTTCGGCATACATCACCGAGGAATAATAACATAACATTAGAATAATAGAAATACAACCATGGAATACATCGTTACATAGTTTGTTCACAACCATAAGTTACATCATCATAATTCTTGTTCCAAGGTTACAAACCAAAAAGATACAAGCCTTAATGCCTCATATGGCGGCTTTATGATACATACTAAGATAAAGATGACTAGGATCTACGCATCTCCGGCGCGTCATCCCGACGACGACGGATCTCCTCGACCATAGTCGTCAAGTCTCGAATCTGCCGCTCACGGGCTCGATCTCTCGCCTCGAGGTCATCAATCCTCTCCTCCGGAATAGCAGTGTGAGCATGAGCGGATGCAAGCTCGTGATGTAGGACTCTCTCGACCCAAAGCGCCTCTCAAAGTGCTAGCATCACGAATAGTAGTCTCCAATCTCCGAGTCAATTGGTTAACGGCCTCTCTTGCCTCCACAACTGCGTACTCATCATATCAAACACGATCTCGATGGAGTAGCGACCTACCACGAGGTTCTCGACCTCTTCCTCCAAGCTCTCTATCCTCACTAGCGGAATCTCATCATAATGTGCCATCGTTCATTCACCGATCTTCGTGCTCGATAAGTCTTGTAGCCAACAGAGGAATAGTGTGGTGTCTTCGTTCACCGTGCGTGTATGACCGAGTCGGTGCGAGAGTCGAGCTTTCTCAAGCTCAAACGAACTAGGCGCCCTCGCCTTCTCTCCAACGTCGAGTAAAGGTATCAAGAATGACCATCTCCTAGCACCGGATTTCTTCCTTGGTCCGCCTCGTTATCCACTTGAGTAGGCTTTTCAGATCGATAGTGATGGTGGATAGCACTTGATGCAGAGCGGTAAAATTGGCTCACTAAAAGTGTCCAAAGGAGGTGATGTCAGTAGGTGGTGATGAAACAGAAAGTGAGTAGTCTCGATGGTAGAACACGAAGTGGCGGTGGTGGTGAAGTAGCGAGGGTGGAAAACAGTGGAATTGGTGATGACCGAGCGGTGGTGACCGAGCCGTGATGATCGAGCTGGTGGCATCACATGAGTCATGGTGATGGGTCGCACACGCTTCCTAGCAAGTGCGTTTGAAAGTCTTACCATTAGGATGCAATCTATAAGGTACTCCAAACGGCTCAGTTCATGAGGCTTAAGAACACGAATCCTACGTCGGCGACGACGGATAGCTTGGGCGAGATGATCCGGAAGAATCGATGAAGCGAGTCGTTGCTTCGATGATTTGGATGATTCATCATCCACAAGAACATCTCAAGCGGTAGCCATTGTCGCGACTCATAGTAATCGATCTAGGGTCATGGAAGCAAAAGCATTGTACTCTTGAGGATGAGCAACATAGCCGAGTAAGAGGAGTTCGCAACTTCACCTTCCTCAAAGGTTCGGCCGTCCAAACAAAGAGTCGGTATGACAGATCGGGATGAGTGGCATAGTGACAATCGTAGAGGACATGGTATCATCCATCTCGATGTCCGAGACGTAACAACTGGGTGGGATGCAGACATGGTACTGTAACAACCCATAAATTAATGTAAGTAAATGCCAAATAATATAATTATTTTAGTTAGCTAAGCAAATCTCCATGCCTAACTTAAAATGAATGCCATTTACTTATGATCTAGTGATGCATCAATCCTAATGCATAGAGCGGTCACGGAAGGGCGTAAGGCAGTGGTGTAAAATAGTCCTGTTTTAAAAGTGCGGTTATAGTCCAAATGATTTTGAAAACTCTTTGGTTCTCTATAACCTTGGCTCGATGTTAATCAGAACACCCCGAAAATCTTAATGACAATGAAGACTAATTCGGTGTTACTTGAATGGAGATCATAGTCAATAATTATAGAAAACGACTCGAAAGAGACGTTTTATTAAAATAGTTATCATTCATCGAAAACTCATTGTTTGTTACAAAATATTGCAAATAGATCAAGTGTTTTTCCCAAAAGAAAGATCATGAGTTTGAAAGAAATGATAACTTTTATGTTTTACACCACCAGATAAGCCTTGCCATGCCCCATTCCGCACCTTGGTCATAATCTTCACCGACACCGAGATAACATGCTTAAAAGGTCAACAAAATGTTGAGTGAAGTCCATAGGTTTAAAATAAGTTGAACACAAGTATAAGATCATGATCATTGTAAACTAACAATATCATAAGAAAATATCACAGATTATTATGCGCTAAGCTCATGAAACCAAAACTCAACCGCATACACCGAATTACCGGTGTACGTAAATATGCCCCAAAGGAGGTAATAGCCAATTACCTAAAGAAATTCGATATGGTGTGCCCGGTTATTTCTCTATAACCGAAACGGGTTCGTTATTCCCCATAGT
The DNA here is from genome assembly GCA_022545495.1 of Chrysanthemum lavandulifolium. Lineage (NCBI taxonomy): Eukaryota > Viridiplantae > Streptophyta > Magnoliopsida > Asterales > Asteraceae > Chrysanthemum > Chrysanthemum lavandulifolium. Next base: position 38,700,806 of record CM040240.1, read on the forward strand.
ACTATTCACGATATCTACGCTCACTCGCGGTGACTAATGGTTCATGATCGGGGACTTGTGGCTAACAACTTAGGCAATACCAATAATCAAGAAGATGAAGCATTTATGAAAACCTTGTGTTCTAGTTTAGAGCATGTATCTCCTCGCGGGTTTATAAAAATAAAGTAAAAGCGAGGCTATGAACTCACCTTGATAATAATGCACACGCACAAAATAGATCAAGCACAATGTAGCGGAGGTTCCAACTCGAAACCTAAAATGATGAGATGGCGAGTCTCAAGATGAGCATTTTGGTTCATGACCAAAATAATAGAGCATTGAATATTCTTATTCAATAGATCATTGGATTGTCCAATCCAATAGTGTGCGATCGTGATTAACGTTTAAGTTAATTTACATGCTACATTGCCTTAATTAATGATCCTCACTTACGCATAAGTGAAATGTTCCCCCGTTGTGATCGTAATAAACTTGTTGATCATTTTAACGTATTTATATTCCCCGAGTATTTTAACGAAATATGTATCCTTTTACACATACTTATTTATTTTCTAAAAATATATATATATTTACATATACATATATATATTTACATTTATATATAAATTAAATTCATCGTTATTGAAAATATTACGCTCATGAGGTCAAAATACTTATTTTTACGAGGCTATAATGAAATCATAAGTTTTGTTATACTTTTTCCGAATTTACACTTTTTACCCTCAAGTTACAAAAAGTACGAGTTTAGTCCCTTTACTTTTAGAAAATAACAATTCGTACCCATAAATATTATAGGCTTAAAGTTTTCAGTTTTGACACTTTTAGTCCCTCGAAAACTGTTTTTTACAAAGTTAACTTTTATTACACTTTAAAACATTTACTTATTTAGTTATAAAGTTATTGATAGTGTAGGGGTATTTGTTGCCAAACTGTGAAAGTTGTAAAATAAAAAGAAGAAAAAGCGCCACAGGGTGGGTTTCGAACTCGTGACCTCACGCTCAAACACACACGCGCCTACCAACTGAGCTAGGCTCGTTTTTGTGTTATATTTATACGTTACATGCTATATATATCATAAAGCTTCTGTTTTAAAAATTCATGCATTTTGGCTACTGTGAACGTGACTTGCATGGTATACATTTCTTGTTTCCATTTCTACTTCTTCTTCTCAAGTTAAGCATTTTACTTCTTTATTATGTCTATGTCTTCCACAAGGTGGTGAGCTTATATGTTCGGCTTATTACAAATAAGCTCGAAAGAAAAGCTCTTGGCTTCCTTGGGCTCGAAGTGGGTTTAGTTAATCCATTTGGTGCATGTATAAGTGTAACATTATACTTGTGATAACGAAAATAAGTATCGAAAATGAAAGGTGAGAAGGTTCTAATGAAACTTACAACACTCACTTGGAGTGGAGATGATACGTGAGATGTGTCGAACTTGTCGAATGAACTCGAGTACTCCTTGTTCTCCTTATAACTTGTTACCCGTATTCTTATCTTACTCGAGTATTCTTCTAGCTTAAACCTTTCTTCTAACGTTATTACCCGAAATACTTTCGTTTTCCTTCGATACCCCACAAAGGGACGAATGGTGGAATAAATGTGAGTGTTTTGAGAGTTTATTGTGAGATATCCTTTGAGATTTTGCTAAGTGTTGAGGAGTTTATAAAGAGAGTATGAGCATGGCCTTCTTAATATTTTATTCATAGCCTTCCTAACTCTAGGCTTATTAGTCATGTGTTGTATTGAATTTGTTTATGTTTGTGTCTATGTTTCTTGGCGTGGGGTTGAGGCGACCAACATGTAAGGCATGCAATGCCTAGTCAAGTCAATTGAAACATAGTATCCATTGGTTAAGAAGTCTTGGTTTGAGTCAAAGTGTGTTTAGAGTAGTATTTTATTGGTTTAGGGTGGCTTGGAAGTGATCTTGTCTCCTCTTTTGTTCATGCACACACGCAAGGAAACAAGGTCAAAGTAGATGAGAGTATATTTCTAGTTTGGTTACTTGTTTTGGTTTGCTCGGTTATCACAGAAAGGAACTCAAAAAAAAGTCATTTACTAACTCTTTTATTGTAAACTTGGGCTTGTTTTGGTCTTGCTAGACAAGGCCCGAAAGGAAAGAAAAATAAAAATGGTGTTGGGCTAGAAATGCAATCCGGCAAGGCCCAAAACAAATGGATTTGGTGTTGGGCTAGGGTGATTAACGTGGCCCAAAAAAATAAATAAATATGGCGTGGGCTTGGCCCGGTTACAAAACCCATTTCGTGTCGGGTTCGAGTGGTGAAGTGGTATAAAGTCCAATGAGTTCCGAGGTCCAATACTGAATTTTATAAATTTTATTATAATTTAATTGTAATTTTACAAATTCTTACGTTTTCATTACGTATTTTAAAGTTATCAAGATCGTGGGAAATTTATTTAGATCACAACGGTATATTTATGAACGCTCAAATCGTTGATCATGCATATGCCAAATGATATGCAAATGTGATGTTCGAGAAAATTTCATGACGAAATAGATCGTGTTTAATTCTTGATTAAAACGTTAAGTACATTGAAATTTTCAGCTTACACCATAGAAGAGTCTTGTGACCACTTACGGTTTCGAACTAACTAGTAAACTCAAGCACAAGAGCAAAGAGTTTCTATTAGATCGGAGAGAAGTTGAAGGTGCTTTTAGAGTATCTTCTAAAAGTAACAAGGCAGGAAATTTAAAATGAAGAGGAAATTTTAACAAAGGAAACAGTAGAGGCTCTACCTCACAAAACTCTTCTTCAACATCAAAGAAAGGTACTTTTCCTACATGTAATATTTGTCAAAACACAAATCATCAAGAAGCAGATTGTTGGTTCAAAGATAAACCAAACTTCAAGTGCAATTTTTGCAACAAATTTGGACATGTCGAGAAGTATTGTAGAGCAAAGAAAACTCATGGCAACACACAAAGAATTCACCAAGCAAATGTTTCCGAGGAGGATCAGGTTGATGATGAGCATTTGTTCATGGCGTCGCATCTTGATAAACATCCAGATAGTCTTATGTGGTTTTTGGATAGTGGATGCACAAGTCATATGACTCCAGAAAGGTCTTTCTTTATTAGTCTCGATACCACAGACAACCCAAGAGTGAAGTTGGGAGATGGATATTATGCTCGAGCAAAAGGAAGAGGTACTATAGCTATCAACACAAAGAAAGGTACCAAATACATTTCTAGAGTCTTATATAGTTATATGTGCCTGAACTTGACCAAAATATGTTAAGTGTGCCACAAATGTTAAAGAATGGCTATGGTGTTAATTTTAAGAAGGACTCGCGTTGCGTTATCACTAATTCTCGTGATTCTGAAATAGCTAGCCTTGATATGGTAAACAATAGTTATTACTTGAAGCTTAATGTTGCAAATGCTAGTGCTTTTAGTGTTACTGAAGATGATAGTATGAAATGGCACAAGAGATTTGGCCACTTCAATTACAGAACACTTAAGCATATTTATGATCTGAGTTAGTCAAAGATATGCCTCCCATTAGTGAAGTTGATTCCAAATGTAAAGGTTGTGAATTGGGGAAAAGTCGCAGGTTGCCTTTCTCAAAAGCTGGTGTGACGAGAGCCATACACAAGTTAGAAATCGTGCATTCTGATATTTGTGGCTCTATGTCTACACCATCTTGGAGCGGTAATAAATATTTTGTTCTTTTCATTGATGATTATACAAGAATGTGTTGGGTTTATTTCCTTAGCAGCAAAGCTTCAGTATTTTCAATCTTTAAAAGTTTCAAGAAACTTGTTGAAGTACAAAGCGGCACTACTTTGCGTATTATGAGAACTAATAATGGTGGAGAATACACGTCAAACGAGTTTGAAGACTTCCTTCAACAACAAGGAGTAATTCACCAAGTTACAGTTCCATACTCACCCCAACAAAACGGTGTTTCTGAAAGAAAGAACATAACGATTATGGAGATGGCAAGATCAATGTTGTTTGAAAAGAAACTACCGAAGACATTTTGGGCCGAGGCGGTAGTTACATATGTATACTTGCTGAACAGATTAGCAACAAAAGTCGTGAGTGGTAAAACTCCAATTGAAGCTTGGTCGGGAATCAAATCATCAATTCAACACTTAAAAGTCTTCGGGTCTATCTCTTATTATCATATTCCAGAAATCAAAAGATCAAAGCTTGATGCAAAAGACAGAAAAGGCATCTTTGTCGGCTATGCAACAAATTCAAAAGGATATAGAATTTATGATCTCACTAATAGTAAAATTGCAATAAGTAGAGATGTGACTTTTGATGAAGGAGCCTACTGGGACTGGAATGCGGAAGAAGTTAAAAGACATGTAGATACGTTTTCAGATGAAACACATCATGATGAAGTTGATATTCCCAAATTTGGTATTGAAGATACAACTGACACTGATGTGTTAAGAACAAGACCGCTTGTTGATGTTTACGAGTCTTGTAATTACATTATTGAACATGAAAGTTATATGGATGCCTCCAAGCATTCCGAATGGATTGATGCAATGAAATCGAACTTGAAATGATCAAGAAAAACAACACATGGAAGCTTGTTGACTTGCCAGAAGGGAAAAATGCAATAGGTGTGAAATGAGTCTACAAAATCAAATTTCAGTCCGACGGATCAATTTACAAGCATAAAGCTAGATTGGTCGTGAAAGGCTATTCTCAGGTTTCCGGTGTAGACTTCGGAGGCTCTTTTGCTCCCGTTGCTCTCCATGATACAATCAAGTTATTATTAGCTATGGCCGCTCAACGAAATTGGAAAATTCACCATCTTGATGTCAAATCTGCATTTCTTAATGGTGAACTTGAGGAGGAGATTTATGTAAGACAGCCTGAAGGTTTTGAAGTAGTTGGCCAAGAAGAAAAAGTTTATCGGCTCTACAAGGCACTTTATGGTCTCAAGCAAGCACCAAGGGCGTGGTATGCTAAAATCGATGCTCATTTACTGAATCATAACTTCAGGAAGAGTTCAAGTGAGTCAACTCTTTATGTGAAGCAATTTAATTCTCAAGAGAAATTGATTATCTCTCTTTATGTTGATGACTTACTTGTGATTGGAAGCAACGATGATCTTGTTAAGGAATTTAAAAGCAAATGGAATCGAATTTGATATGTCGATTGGGACTAGTATCCTATTTTCTTGGCATGGAAATCAAGCAACTACCCAAAGGGTGTTCATATTTCTCAAAGAAAGTATGCTAGTGATATGTTAAGAAATTCAAAATGTTCTTATGCAAACCGGTTACTTATACTAGTCTACAAGTGCAAGTTGTCAAAAGATGATGGAAAGATGCTTGTCAATCCAACTCGATATAGAAGCATTATTGGAAGCTTACTATATTTAACAATCTCGAGACCAGATTTAGCCTTTGCAGCCAGTTTTCTATCAAGGTTTATGAGTGAGCCATCTAGTTCTCATTTGGGAGCTGCAAAGAGAGTTCTAAGATATGTAAAAGGTTCTCTTGATCTTGGAATTAAGTTCGAAAGAAACAAAGATGTGAAACTTGAAGGATATGCTGATAGTGATTGGGCCGGAAGCATTGATGATTCAAAAAGTACCTCTGGTTATATTTTTACTCTTGGTTCGGGTGTATTTTGTTGGAACTCCAAAAAGTAAAGCGTTGTAGCACAATCTTCTGCAGAGGCAGAATATATAGCAATTGCGGGTGCTGTAAATCATGCTATTTGGATTCGAAAATTGCTGACCGATTTGGATCTAACTCAAGAAGGTCCAACTGTGATCTTCTCCGATAACAAGTCTGCTATTGCTATAGCAGAAAATCCCGTGCAACATGGAAGAACAAAGCATATCAATGTCAAGTATCATGCCATTCGAGAAGCTGAGAAGAATGGAGATGTCAAGCTCAAATACTGCACATCTGAAACTCAACTCGCAGATATGCTTACAAAGTCAATTACCGGAAAGAAGATAAACTATTTCAAGGCTCAGCTTATGATATCCATCAACAATCTTAAGGAGGAGTGTTAAAGTATATAAGATTGTTTGCTTTAAAATAATATTATGTTTAGAAGATATTTTGTAATCTTAATAATGAAGGAAGCTTAGCTAGTAAGCATCCTTATCTTTTAAGGAACCTTAGTTAGGAAGTATTCTTACTTCCTAAGAAACCTTAGATATTAAGTATCCTTGGCTCTTAAGAATATTAGATATTTAGTATTCTTAGCTAGAAAGTATCCTTACTTATTAAGGATACTTAAATATCTACCAAATCTTAGCTATTAAGTACTTGCTTACTAAGAATACTTAAAAGCAAAGAAAAGTTTATGTATTAAGTTTTGTTATCCTATAAATAGATGTAAAGGGCTAAAGATGAAACATATCACTCTAGCCTTTCCCATTCTACTTTTACTTATCAATTCAAACTTGTGTGTTTCCATCAATTTACATCAGTAGCCTACTTATTTCTTACCTAAGTGCAGAATTTCTCAAACATTTACACAAATGATCATAAATTACATGCAATCTCTTGTACGTCTTATTATGATCTAGGATTAGGATTTTATTTATGTAAGAGTGTAAGACAAGAGGCATTATAGATAGCGTCTCGGTTTGTCGCTATGAGTAGTTTTTTTTGGTAAAGGGGAGTAATCCTACACCCTAGTAAATATATTAACAAAAAAAAAATGTTTAAGTACAATGGATATGAGTGAAGTCTCATATCTCAAAGATACATAGGCATAAAACTTACATGTGAAGATCTTCCTATTTTCAAACAAGAAAACAAACCACTACTCAAATGATAACATAGGACATAACGAAAGAAAATTACTTCCTAGGACCTTGAGGCTTGGTGCCATACATGACGTTAAAGGCATCCAAATTCTCTGGAAGACCATGAACCTGATTCGCATAATTATCGTAGTCATAGTCATCATACTCATCGCTATGAGTAGTTGTAGCTAATGTTATGGAGTATGTAATGGACTTGAAAATATATGTCGGTCGAGCACTTTTTTCTCTACTAAAAAGCCAAAGAAAAGAAGAAATCTTCCAATTCCCAAGGATCGCCGAGATTTAGATGGCGAGGTTTATCTATCTGATCGCCAAAAAATTACTCAAATAAAGTTTCTGATAAAAGTTTAAATTTGAGCTTTATTTTATAAATTGTTAAAATGTTTACACCTTAATCATTAAACAACTATATGTAACTGCATTATCAGCAAAACATTAGACATTTTTTATATAAGAAAGAGATAATAGAAAAATCAAACTAAGATTTTATCTGATTAATTAAGTAGTCTAATATGTTTGTCTTGTGTCTCCAAGAAATGGCATGTTACCCCCTGTCAGTTTTTGACTCCAATGTCTAACGCTATTATAGAAGATCCTGTCATTGTCTCACGCACCTTTTTCTTTTGAAAAAAACTCTTATATGTTCCTACTTTATTTTCACATGTTAATGGGAAAATTATGATGTAATATGACTATACTTATAGAGCTTGTTTATACGATCTAAACTTGAAACCTATTGAGACTATATCTTTTACCATTAGGCAACCCTCATATGTTACACTGAAATGTAGTAAAAGAACTTATAAGTTTTGATTGCAACTTTACAGAATTGATTATAGTAGTACTTCCATGGGGTTGTCACCATTTAAATTGTAACAACTACAAAGAGACATCATAATGGAAATAGTATATGATTTGAATACATACAAGCTACAGGCTTATAAGTTAGGAATTTAAAGGTGATGACACTCTGTTCCTATATGCTGTGACTAATTTAAACTTATAGTACCATAAAACGTAACTAGGTGCAATGAAGGGTCGGTCAGCATCCGAAAGAGTTGCACGGGGTTAACCTAATTAAATATGAGAAGTATGTAGTTACTGAATCTTAATAGTATTATTCATTTTCTCGCATACTCTTTAGATGATTATCATTTTGTCGCATACTCTTAGATGATTCACAGTTAAGAGTAATAAAAGTATAACTAAATTTCTAGTACTTAAAATGAGAAATAATGGTTAATTTAGTGTTGTCCCATAAATCAAGCTTAACAAAACTAGTATATACCGAGACATTCAAAACGATTAGTCACGAGACCTTCAAACCGAAGCAGAAAAATGAGCACAAAATCTCCTAAAACTCGAAATACTGATTTTGAACAGCTATGATGTTAACACAAAACACTATAAAGCTTTAAATACAAAGAATTTAGAGTTTCAACCACTAAATTTTATAAACCAATTGTATTCGTATGACAAACCAAAAACAGTGACTTTTTGAAGTAATAAATTCGGTTTGAAATAACGATTTTGACAATATGATTTCACTACAAACTCTTAATCTATTATACACTAGCTTTTGATATCAATTGTTGTCCTATAAATCAAGCTTAATACATGATAATCTAGAGAGATAAACACTTAAGGATAGAGAGATAGAAAGTAAATGAGAAAATGACTTTTATTATGATGATAAACTAGAGAGAACAAGATTTTTTGAACTGCGACTTATATAAAAACTATCAAAGAGCTAGAAAAAACCAATTACACGATAATTAGCATAGCATTTTGTAACCATCCTACCTAATTCATATTTTCTTTACATCTAGCATTACACCATTGAATAAACTAGATAGAGAAAGTAAAAGAGAAAATGTTTTTCTCATGACTCTTTATCTAATACTTAATTAAACGTGTCTTGTGACTACAGATTAGCCACGAGACGTTAACCTAACGTGTACAATCGTAACATAAACCTACATCAAAACCTTAAACTATAACAATGATTATATATAAGACCTTAGAAATGATATACACTTTATCTTGGCTAACAGTATAAAGAACTACATGATTAAGGTTATTGCAACTAAATCTAATTATTTAAAAGTGCAGCTAGCATATGATATGATTCTGTGAATATGGGATGTAAATGCATAGGTGTTTGCGGTGTGATGGTTGATGGGCAGAGAGAACCTTTGATTAAATACTACCACCACCCATTATTAATGTATGTCATATGAAAATGGGGTCTTTGCATTTATTTATTTATTATATCATGAATTGAAGATTTACTACTATGTTCAGAGGCACATATGTCGACCCATTTGATCATGTAGGACCCAGATACTGCCTACACTGGCCCGATATGAAGAGTAACGTGCCTATGACAGACTGTATAGTAAATTTTCTATTCGTTAGTAGTACCATATAGTATTAAAAATTGAATCTATGATATGTTTGCTTCAACCATGGATCCTATATCAGAGTACTAGTGATCGATCAACTGATAATGCTGTTTATGTCTTATGATATATGTTGCAAAATGCTAAAGGTTAGTGTATATATAGTTTTTGTGAGCTAACTCGGCATACACACTTTAAGACCAGGCCAGTAGACCACTTGTTACATGAAAGTATGTAAATGAACTGAACATACTAGAGAATGGGATCTTCGAGATAACTAACGTTACATCTAGGAATTGATCATATAATCGATGTTTAAACTTATTGGACCTCAAAAGGTTTACATCGGCGATGAAACCCTATATCTTACCGTTCTCTTTACTCTCTTACAAATCTTTTCAAGTTTATCGACTACATAAAGAGTTATGAAGGACGATTTATTCGATCAATCATGATGTTCCGAGATCATGCATGCACATGAGGTTGCAGAATTGTGTCAAGTGGGACTCAATCGATGTAGTGTTGGCCCGGCGGTGCAACTATGACCTTGATTCATCGTATAACACGTTGATGGTAGTACAATGGTCATGGTCTAATAATTTCAGAATAATAGTGAAACAATGCATGTGAGTAAACAAATCAAGCTAAAGTCATGTTTTGTTCATGGATCATAGACTCATAATGACATAATGGTATGCTTAGGTTTTTTGAGCAAGTTATCCTCGGGTAAAATAAGTACTAGCATATAACTATTTAATGACATTTATTTCTAAACGTTTATTACGTGATATTAACTATACTTTTTGCATCCCTAAAAGCATGAGCAATGCAAAAAGCTATAATGACTTTTCATTTTTGCTACCTCAACATTTTAATAAATTTTGTCAAGCAAAAAGCTATCTTTATTAAAACAACTCCAATGCATTAATAGCTTTCCAAAAGCTTTTCTTGAATAAGTTATATATTTAAATATGTTCATGAAGGGAGTAAAGTGAAAAATTAACAACTAAAACTTGGTTTGCACTGTGTCTTCAAACGCTTGTAAAACTATAAGTCATTTTGCTAAAAGTCTTCAAATAGCTTTTTGTAATGGTGTCAAGTCTTTGCTCAAGCTCCCATTGCGGATGCTCTAAGTCATGGTAAATAAACTCAACACTTGCAGAGTGCCACGTGTCTTGGTTATATATCACCTTCCTAGTTTTTTCTTGGTCTTATCCCACCCACGTTGACCTGTTCACCCCAAATTATGCATCACACGTGAGGGTCAAATTCGTCTTTTCCCCATCATAACATCGACCACTATATATTAAACTCACACCTCTTCACTCACCTCCAAACCATTTACACATTATCACTACAAGCTAGCAACTTAGCTAACTAAACAAAAACACATTGCATAGTGTCAAAAATCAAGATATAGCACAAAATGAGTACATCTTTGTGGCGGAAAACAGTTGTATTCACATACGCTGTCAGCATACTGCTGACGGCGAATGTGAATGCTTGCCCGCCATCAGATCTGGCAGCACTACTTGCTTTCAAAGCAGCACTACGCGAACCCTATCTAGGCATATTCAACTCATGGACAGGCACAGATTGTTGCAACAAATGGTACGGCATAACCTGCGACCCGTCCACAAAACGTGTCGCAGATATTGCCCTACGTGGCGAATCAGAAGATCCGCTTTTCCAAAAAGCAAAGAGAACCGGTTACATGACTGGTTCTCTCTCTCCTGCATTATGCAAACTTGACCGTCTCGCGAATATAATTGTCGCAGATTGGAAGGGCATTTCGGGCATTATCCCGCCATGCATTTCCAACCTCCCCTACCTCCGTCACCTAGACCTAGTTGGCAACCAAATCTCGGGCCAAATACCTCTAGACATAGGCAAATTACACCAACTAACAGTACTAAACCTAGCAGACAACAAGCTCACAGGCTCCATCCCAACATCCTTATCAACCCTAACATCCTTAATGCATTTAGACCTACGTAACAACATGATATCAGGCACATTACCTCAAAACATAGGAAATCTTCGCATGCTTTCTCGCGCTTTATTTAGCAACAACAGACTCACAGGACAAATCCCAGAAAGCATTTCCTCCATATATCGCCTTTCGGACCTTGACCTTTCCTTAAATAGAATATCTGGATCTATTCCACCTTCCATCGGCAAAATGGCTGTACTTGCTACGTTAAACCTAGATGGAAACTTGCTCACTGGCAAAATACCTGCCAGTTTGATGCATTCTGGTATAAGTATACTAAATGTGAGCAAAAATAGTATAGAGGGTATGATACCTGATACTTTTGGTACTAAGTCTTATTTTATGGTGATGGATTTGAGTTATAATAAGCTAAGAGGGACTATACCGAAATCGATAACTTCGGCTTCGTATGTTGGTCATTTGGATTTGAGTCATAATCATTTGTGTGGGAAGATACCTGATGGTTCATGGTTTGATCATCTTGAAGCTGATTCTTTTAGTTATAATGATTGTTTGTGTGGTAAGCCACTTAAGGCTTGTTGATGACCTTACTTTTTACTATTAGATTAAATAAGTGATGGTAAAAAGTAAGGCTGGGAGTTAATATAGTGAGAATATGTTTGTAATGGTAAAAAAATATGTTTGTTTTTTTTGTTTTTGTTTTCTGTATTGGATATATAAAGTTTACTTGGTCTTATTTATCTTCTAATTTGACTTATTGGAAATGTTTGGATAAGCTTATTTATATAGTTTATGTACCTATAGGCTTATAGCATTGTCAAAAATAATACCAAGTTGTTTTGTAAAATGTTTGGATAAGCTGTTTTGAGTATTCAGACAAGCTTATCTGACTTTTCTTTAGAAGCTATGATAGAGATATATTTATTTACTTAACCCCATAAGCTAATAAATGCAAGTTCAGTGAATACAAGCTAACCAAACACACCCATCAATGCCTCTTAGAGCGAGGGGTATGGTGGCAACACCAATTCTCTTTACTTGAGCTCCACGTGTGCCACATCACCTCCACATCACTCCAACACACTAACAAAAAAATACCCCCAATCACAACATCACCACTTCTCTTCACTTGGGCCCCACCCACTATCATTTTATTTATTTTCCATATTTTCCAAACACAACTAAATTCATTTCATTCATTTAAAATAAAATACAACATAAAACATACAACTTCGAAATAAAAACATACGAAATTTAAAATACATTGCGAAATAAAAACATCTGAAATTTAAATTAATGTTGTTGTTCTTGATGAAGTTGCCAAACATGCTCAATGATATTTCGTTGAAGTCTTGCGTCGTTGCTTTATCACGCAGTTCTTTGGCATTCTTTCGTTGTATATCGCATCGCTCAATCCATGTCCGTTGTAAATTTGCTCGCGACAAACATAAATTTCATTCATTTCGGATATTGCAAACTTTTGATCTTTCAAAATCATGTTATGCAATATGATGCACGTGACATGATTCTTCTTAGTTTGTTGATAGTCCAAAGCGCGTCTGGTTGGCTTATAATATGCCAACGTCCTTGCGGACCCAAAGCTCTTTCAACGTCTTTGCGGCGCTTTCTTGTTTTGTTTAAACAAGGCATTTTCTCCGAATATGCGATCGAGAATGATTTGACAAAAGATGACCACATTGGGTAAATCCCATCGCCTAGGTAATACCCGTGTTGAAAGGTTGCACCGCTTACTTGAAACGGAACCTTGGGGCGATGTCATCAAGAAGGTCGTCGAATAACGGTGAATGATTCAAAAGCAGTTAAATCATTATTCGCACCCGCTACCCCAAAAAATGCATGCCAAATCCATAAATCGTATGATGCAACAACTTCAAGCACAATAGTTGGATATTTTTTATCACCTCTATGAAATTGCCCTTGCCACTCAACGGGACAATTTTTCCATTCCCATTGCATACAATCAATGCTCCCAAGCATTCTCGGCAACCCATGGACCGTGTTATATGCGTTATATAAATTTTGAATGTCAACTAAACTAGGCTTTCTTAAAACTCGGGCATAAACAACTCAATAACACACATAGTAAAATTATCTAGACAATCGCGTGCGTGTGTGACCCCATTTGCAAATATTCATCAAATGCATCGGGTGGTGTCGTGAGCCAATGGCGTAAGGCGGTGTGCATTTCATAATTACACTCATACTCATTACACCACACGCATCGGTGGGACTCTAAAGAAATCAAAATCACGATGGAAGAGGATCAACAGGTTTGAATATGATTTTCGATACCTTGTATTATTTATAAAGGGTGGGAAAGTTGTTTTTTTTTTTTTTTTTTTTTTTTTTAAATCATGCCGTTACACAATTGTATAGCAACGGATATATGTTTTGTCCCTTTGTGTGTCGTTTGACGACGAGACATCAAGTGGCGAGGGCCACCGGTATGGTGGCGGGTCGAATCAAACCTGCGAGAGGCCACGTCGGAAGTGGCGGTTGTGGCTAACCCGTACCCTCGCTCTTATCTTCTTGACAATAAATTGGCGTATTTTTTTATATGCAAAAGGACTAGTAAATGTACATAGTTATTTTAAGATTGTGCGGATCGGTCTATGATTTATCGAGTAATTGGATGCTTTTTCGACATGTATGATATCAAGCTCTAAGGTCGTGGTAGAAAGCAATCTAGAGCGTTAGGTTATGCTTGGTTTTGTGTCAAATGTAATCTAGTGAGTAGTGGTTGTTTCTTTGTTTTAAAGATAGGAAGTGTCTTGTTATGTTAGCTTTACCGCCTATGTAACGGGTTGAGATATGGGACTTCACTCATATCTTTTGTACTTAAATGTTTTTGGAGTAATATATTCTGAGAAACGCTTTACCCAAAAAGAGGTTGTTCAACTAGAGCTTTTATTATATTTTGGGTTAATAACCTTTTAAAACACTATACTTGTCAAGAATGGTAGTTTGCGTAGCGAACTAAAAAATAACTCTTTTAGACATTGTTGGAATCACTCCTAAACCATAATCAGTGTTAGTAATTAATATGTAATAGTTAGCTTTATTATGACCTTTATGTTTGTAATTAGCCTTAGGCTTATGTAGAAGGCCCATAAGCCTGGGCCTTAGTCCATTAAGGAAAGGATGGAAACTAGGGTGTTGCCCTAGCTTTCCTCCTATAAATACCTTATGTAAACCTTCTTTTGAAGGTTGGTTGTTCAATTACTCTTTCACATACACTCTACGCTTAACCTTTCTCTTTTATACGTGTGTGTGTGTGTTTGGTATTGTTCATCCGCCTCTCTTCTCTTCTATCTCTTTCATTGATGCTTGTGTTGTAAAACTAGTGACCTAACGATGGTATCAATCGCCTAATAGTTGAGTGAGCGTATTGTTTGAAGTGAGTTTTGGTCTCACGCTTAACTTGCGTATCCATAATTTTGGCTTGATCAAAAGCGTATTTTTACACTTTTTAATCCAAGATTCTTGTCCTTTCAACGTTACAAGGTGTTAAACTTATTGTTTTGGCAAAAGGTTGGAAATTTATGTGTGGATCATTGTTTTCTACTTGTTTTGAGCGAGGTTAAGTCCTACGCATAAGCTGCTTTTAAGAGCTTTGGATCATCAAGTTTCACACTTTTGTGTCTTTTGGTGTTATTGAAGCTATTTTATCACACAAAAATGGTTTAGAAACATCTTTGGGCAAAATCAAAATTACGAGTAATCCTACGTAGCAAAACCCTAATCCTACGCGTAAGTTATTTGATGAGTGTGTAAATACTCATCATTTTATCTAAATTAGATGCAAAAACATCCGAAAACACTCGAAATGCATCAAATGATAAAATATCACAAATAAGTGTTTTATGTGTTTTAAATGCAAAATATCAAAATACGGTGAAAAAGCATTATCAAGTTTGCATAATTGGCGCTTTAGTCCCCAAGTTTCAAAAGTTGTCAAAAGCAGTCCTGGTAAAACCAAATAAAGAAAAATATCATTTTAAGTCCCTAGGATTCCTAAGTTTTCAAAATTGGTCCTTGAGACTTAAAATTACAAAATTACAACTTAGGTCCCCGAACTTTGAAATTTGGCAAGTTTAGTCCTTGGAAAATCAAAAATGTCAAATTTAGTCCTTGTACTATTGAGGGTTGTCAGTTTTGGTCCCTTGTATCAAGTTTGGAAAATTACGAGTTGGTCCTTCGAATTGAAAGTGCAAATCTAGTCCTTGTCATAATAACCTAAGCTAGACTTGTCAAAACCTATTTTGGACCCCTGTCTTTTCCCCTTTGACCCCGTCTTTAGCCTATTTTGACCCCTTGGTCAAACAAAGTCAAAAAGCGAAGATAAGCGCCCACCACTGTTTATCCTTCCCAACACCTCTGCAACCACCGCTTCCTTCCCCCATCACTCACCTTTCCACCCTCATCATCATATTCACCTACTTTTACCACCACAATTAATGCCACCCCTACCTACAAATCAGAGCCCTACAAGTCAAATTGAGTTTTCCGCCAAATTGATAAAAGCGGCTAAAAGGCTCTAAACTCTCCCATTGGTCAAATTGAGAGGTGGGATTCTATCGAGGCCACGTGGAGCAATTTTGAAGCTTAAAAGAGGAGAAGCAAAGAAAAGGGCATTTAGTTTTATTTTAAAAAGTGTATGTCGCTTTTAATCTTATAATGTTTTAAATAGTTCTTAAGTGTATTTTCGGTTTAATTTGTATAAAACTAAGGTTTAAAGTGTATTGTAACTCTATCAAGTCTCAATTCCGGTTTAAGTGCATGTTTTCAATTTTCATATTAACTGTTGGATTTTAAATTTCAAACATCGAATTTCAAGCTTCAATCACTTTTTCTAAGTTAAAACAAGGTTATGTTAGCTTATAATAGCTTTTCATAAGCTTGTGTTTGAGTTTTAATCAAAATTGAAACTTGGTCAATAAAAGTCAAAAGGAGCAAAACCGATGCGAAAGGGTAAAATTGATGCGAGACATGGATTTGGGTTGAATAATAGTGATTTGGGTTGGATTATATAGGTTAGTGGTCCTTGATTCACATTTTGCTAGCCGGTGTGGCTTTGGACATTTGTAAGTCAAATTTACAAGTTTCTATGCATAGTCGATAATTGTAGTTCAAACTGTTAAAATCGGTGGGAACGATGGTATTTAGATTGGTTTAAGTTAGTTTAATCATAATTGCAAGATGGTTACGAGTTTGGATCTGTTTTGTTGCAAATCGTGCCCATAAAGGGGTGTTTGGTTTATAACCTAAGGCGCCCTAAAGGCTTGTGCGATGGTTCATTTCTCTTGTTTCATGTTTGTGTAGTTTAAGTATGCTCAATTGAGTCGAATCGGTGCTCGCTACTTCAAAAGTCAAACTTTTACTCAAATCATCTGCTCTCTTCTTGTTGTGGATTTGGGATTGCAAATCATCATTTTGTGTTTAAAAATCATTAAGCTTGTTTGCATAACACTTGTTCTATCATATTACATCGGTGTCAAACCAAAAATTTGATCCAAAGTTCATTATAGTCAAAGTTCTTTATTCTTGTCAAAAGTCAAAAGTGTGAAAAGTGGTTTTGAGCTCAAATAGGAGGATTTTCATGAGCTTATTTACGAGCCAATCTCGGTGAGTTGGCATTTCAAAAAGTTCAACTGGTCCTTTTACTTATAAGCATTTTGGTGAATTTTACAATTTAGTTAAAGGTCTCAAAGCGCTTCTCAATAAGCTTCATAAGCGCCTGCTCCATCTGTCTCGCTTGAAGCGAGTTTTTCTCGATTTTGGCTAGAGTTGCACAGGCTCATTAGAGCTTCCCATAGTCGCTTTTTGGTACACTTAATCTCAACCAGTGCGCTTTAGGTTACAATTTATAGTTTTCGGTTTGAGCTTATTGTTAAGCTTGTGCTTGTGCTTAATCTTGCTACCCGTAAACTGTTTTGAGCAAATAACTCATAGACATCAAATCTACATTATCTTGTGATTACGTGGTTGTAGCTTGTTATTCTTAGTTTCATTTCAGAACTTATAGCATATTTAGACCTCTGTAAAATGTTGGTAGCTTAAATTGTTCATTTGGCTTAATTGGAGTGCTTAATAATAAGCACTTGTGCATCAGTTCTCAATATCTCCACATAAGTGTCTGTTTTTCCAATTTTCTCAGATTCCTAATATAATTTTAGACTTTTCCTGAAATTTTCAGATTTTTCTGAGTTGATTTGCTATTTTTCTTAATTTAAATTAGTTTTTAAGCATTTTTAAATAGCATTTAATATAAAAAATTCAGAAAAGGTTCAAAAAAATAAATTTTCATTTTTATTAAGTTTAGATAAATATAAAAAGTGAAAAAGTAATTTTCAGATTTTTCATAGTTTATTTTGTAATTTTAGTAATTTAATTAGTTTTTAATAGTTTAAAATTCATAAAAATAGAAAATAATCGAAAAATATAAAAATAGTTTTGAAAATTCTTTTTGTTATTTTAGATTTTCCAAGTCTTAATTTTATTTTTCTAGCTTTATTTCCTATTTTCTTGTAATTTAGGTTATTATTAATTAGTTAAAAATAGTTTTAATTAATAATAATTAGATAATTAGTTATAAAAATAATTTTCTTTTTCTAAAAAGTTTCTCATATCATTAGGTTTGTAAAATATCATTTTCATATTTTTGGATTAATATTGTGTAAGTTTCACGTTTTTACTTGTACGTCGCGTAGTTTTTAATTCGGTTTATAAAACTTAAAAACAAAACATCATTTTGCAAATAGTGATAGCGTTTATTTAATAGATTTTAACTTTTTAATTTCATTTAATCTCCGTAGTTTATAAAAACTCAAAATACCCACCGATCACTATCCTTAGTGGTTATTCGACATCGATTGTGTTAAACACCGGTCATCCTCAGTGGGACTTAACGACCCAGGAATCCACCAGATTCTCACGATCTAAATTGCAATTGGTGTGTGAGCTGTTTTAAGTTCCTTACGGCTGGTCATTCACAAGTGATCACTCGCGTTAGAAAACTTGACGGTTTTGCATCGATCAAATTTTGCGCACCGCCGGGGAGGTCAGGCGTGTTCTAAGCATTTTCGGACCTGCACTTGCACATATACCACAGCTTTGTAAAAGTTTTCGTAAAGTTAATATAAATCAAAAGTTCATTAACACTTTTCCTAAAGTGTTAAAAACCCAAAACAATATAAAACAACAAAACAATCGTAACGTTTTCGACTTATGTTTCTTTTAAGGTGATTCTTAAAGAAATACGATTTGGTTAAACGAGACGATACCAAAAATATTGTCCAAAAGTTTTAAACCCATCGGACAAATCATACCTCACGTCTTTTCGGTAATACTTAATATACATAAAAATCAACCACCAAAATCAAGGCGTTGCACTACCTAACCGGGGTGCGACCATAATAAGTTCCGAACATCGATTTAAAACTTGCCTTTGTGTCCACGTGATTTGGTGTACCTTTTTCAAAGAAGCCATTTCATTTGTGATTATTGGTTAAGTTCACTTGTCGTTTTGCCTCGCATTTGTTTTGAAACCGATTTTTATACTTAGTGCATGCGCTCGTTCTTCGATTCTACAAGTCCATTGTCGAGCTTGGAAAGATTCCTCGTGAGACGTAGAGGACGTTCGCTCCTTGATTGTGGTGAGGAACGTCTACCACCACCACCACCGCCATAATGGCGGAAGACAAGCCGATGAATGAGCTTCTCCAAGCACCCATCGAGGGTTACGGAGATGCCATTGTTGTCCCAGCCATCGTGGTGATACTTTTGAGCTCAAAACCGGGTTACTTAATCTGCAACCCAAAGCCAATTCTATGGTTTTGAGCGGGATGATCCTCATGCACACATTCGATGGTTTAACAAGATTGCATCTACCATCAAGTACAAGAATGTCCCACATGAAGCTATCAAGCTTCTTCTTTCCCATTTTCTCTAGAGGACAAGCCCGAATTGGCTTGAGAAACAACCCCTCGTTCCATTGAGACATGGGAAGATCTAGTTACCAAGTTTGTGAGCGAATTCTATCCTCCATCCCGAACCACAAGTCTTAAGAATGAGATAATGAAATTTTCTCGGAGATTTGATGAATCATTCGGGAGGCATGGGATTGTTACAAAGACTTGCTCCGCAAGTGTCCGCATCATGGTTTTACCGAGTTAATGCAAATGGATACTTTCTACAATGGTCTCGAACCGGACTAATCAAGACTCTCTAAATGCCTCCGGGAGGTAATTTCTTGAGCAAGACCACAAAAGAAGCCTTGCAAATAATTGAAAACAAGTCCCGGTCCGTCCTTTCCGCACAAAGACATATAATACCGAGTCTAATCTTTGGACGTTCTACTTCATCACCCGTGAGTACATCTAGCACCGATGCTAAGATTGACAAACTCACGGATATTGTTCGAGCTTTGGTTCTTGCTAACCAGAAGAAAGTCACTTTCACACAAGCACCATCATATGGTGAAGTGAAGAAAGTTGAAGTTTGTGTTACTTGTGGTGGTCCTCATGCATACTACAACTGTCATCGCCACCGATGGTAGTCCTTTTGAAGCTAATGCTATAGCCGGTACTTCAAATCAAGGAGGTAATCAATACCGTCCTCGAAATGAACCAAACTACCGAGCTAACACTTATCGTGCACCACCCGGTTTCAACTGAATCCTAACCGAATCGTAACCAACCAAGAATGAACCAAGGTTATCAAAACCAAGGTAATTTCTATTCGGACCCAATCAAGGTTTCAACAACAAGGAAATCTTAATCAAAACACTTACAACCGAGGAATCAATTTCGGGGAATATGAACCTAATCAAGGGAATTCGCTATAACCGATAATACGGCCTCAAATTGTCCTCCTCCTCCTCCTCCCGTGTCAACATCCGATGAGCTTTTAAGGCAATTCATGAAGACTCAAGAGAGACAAACAAAGTTGTTGGTCACGGATCATTTGAATTAAAGAAGTCTTTAAATGATCGACCCTCGGGCTCGGGTATTTTACCTAGCAACACGATCGCTAATCCGAGGCGTGCAAAGGCGATCACGACTGAAGTGGTACTTCATATGATGGACCCGCTATTCTTACTACCTCTTCTTCTTCTCCCCGAAGGTAGTGGAAAGTGAACTGAGGCGACAAAGGACAAGGAACTTCCTACTAATAACGGAGGTACCAAGACTGCCCATCCTCGGGTTGTCCGAAACCAAAATCCAATCCGAGTTGTTTTGAACCTCCTGTAGCTCCCATTGAAAAATCCAAATCTTCTATTCCTTACCCATCACGCTTACATGAGCAAAGCTCCATGAGAAAGCCGGTCAACAAATGGAAAAATTCTTTCAAATTTTCCAAGAACTTCATTTGACATAAGCCAAGAATGCTATCATGTTGATGCCCAAGTTTGCATCAACTCTCAAGCACATGTTAAGCAACAAGGAAAAGCTGTTTGAAATGGCTAAAACTCCTCTCAACGAAACCGCTGCAGATTATCTTGAAGAAGCTTCCAGAAGCTTGGAGATCCTGGAAAGTTCCTCTTACCTTGTGTATTTCGAGAATGGTTGAATGCTTTGCCTTAGCCGACCTTGGTGCAAGCATAAACACGATGCCTCATTCAATTATGGAAGAAACTTTCTCTTGGGACCTTACTCCTACATGCATGACTCTCGAGCTTGCAGATCGTACAATATCCCGTCCTCTTGGAATTGCCGAGGACGATTTGTGAAAGTAGGAAAGTTCCATTTTCCACCGACTTTGTAGTTGTTGATTTCGATCTTTGATCCACGGGTTCCTCTCATTGTTGGAAGAGGATTCCTAAGAACGGGCCGTGCTCTCATTGATGTATTTGAGCAAGAAATCACATTATGTGTTGGTAATGAAGTCACACCTTTAACCTTGATCAAACTTGAGGTACTCCGAAACTATGATTCTCGAATCGGTTAATCGAATCGATATCATTGATGTTGCTTCAAGAGTACTCTCAGAAGTTCTTGGTTATTCTCATAATTACGTGAGTGGGAATCCCACCACGTCTTCTCAACCTATTATAGCCAATTTACTCCTTCTCTCACTCCGTTTGAGGGAAGCGATTTCATCTTGGAAGAGATTGAAGCATACTGGCTAGTGATTCTGCTCCATGGGAAATTGATCACGCCCAATTGACATCGAGGGGACATACTTCTCATTGAGAAAATGCTTAAAGATGATCATTCATCAACCCTCACATCGGTGATGCAATTCGTAAGAGATTAATCACCAAGAGATTAATACGGAGGAGATATTCTTACTCTTGAGAAGTTGTTAAATCGGGACACTTCTCCTCCTCTCCTCCCGTCACACTTCATAACAAGGAAGTCAAGTCGGTTGAGAAACAAGAATTTCAAGTCGAACTTAAGGACTTACCACCTCATCTCGAGTATGCATTCCTTGAGGGTGATGATAAATTGCTGTCATTATTGCTCGAGATTTGAGTAAAGATGAAAAGATCGCTCATAAAGGTCTTGAAGTCACACAAGCAAGCAATTGCTTGGAAACTCTCCGACATTAAGGGTATTAACCACGAGTTCAGACTCACAAAATCTTGATGGAGGATGACTTCAAGCCAGCAGTTCAACATCGAGAAGGGTGAATCCAAAAATCCATGATGTTATCAAACAAGAGGTTATCAAACTTCTTGATGCAGGATTGATTTACCCAATCTCGATAGTCCTTGGGTTAGCCCGATTCCATCGTGTTCCTAAAATGGTGGCATAACTGTTGTCACGAATGAAGAAAGCGAGTTAATTCCAACTCGATTGGTTACGGATGGCGTGTCAGTATTGACTATCGTAAGTTGAATGACGCCACCAGAAGACCATTTTCCTCACCCTTCATGGATCGATGCTTGAGAGATTAGCGAGGAACGAATACTATTGTTTCCTTGATGGTTTCTCGGTTACTTCAGATCCCCATTGATCCACGGGATCAAGAGAAGACCACATTCACCGCCCATACGGAACTTTTGCCTACAAACGTATGCCTTTTGGCTTATGTAACGCTCGGCACGCTCCAACGTCAGATGATGGCCATATTCCACGACATGATCGGGAAACAATGGAGGTGTTTATGGATGACTTCTCGGTCATCGAGGATTCATTTCAGACATGTCTCTCCCATTTAGACAAAATGCTAAAAAGTGTGAAGACACCAATCTACTGTCTAAATTGGGAGAAGAGTCACTTTATGGTCAAAGAAGGCATAGTCCTTGGCCATAAGATTTCAAAAAGCGGATTGAGGTCGATAGAGCAAAAGTTGATGTTATTGCTAACCGCCTCATCCTACTACCGTCAAAGGTATTAGGAGTTTTCTTGGTCATGCGGGTTTTATCGTAGATTTATTCAAGATTTTTCTAAAATCGCCGGCCTATGACCCATCTTCTTGAAAAAGAAGCTCCTTTTATCTTCTCTCCGAGTGCGTCGAAGCTTTTGAAACACTAAAGAAAAAGCTTACGGGCACCCATTCTAGTTGCCCGACCGACTTACCTTCGAGCTCATGTGCGATGCAAGTGATTTTGCAATCGGTGCGGTCTTGGGCAACATAAAACTAAGCATTTTCGGCCTATCCACTACGCAAGTAAGACTATGATGAAGCTCGAACCCATTACACCACTACGTAAAAGAACTATTGGTCGTGGTGTATGCGTTTGAAAAGTTTCGACCATACCTCATCTTGACTAAATGCGTGGTGTATACGGATCACTCGGCTCTTAAATATCTCTTTGCAAAACAAGATGCAAAGCCGAGATTGCTCCGTTGGGTTCTCCTCCTCCGTGAATTTGATATCATTATACGTGATAAAAAGGAGTCGAGAACACGTCTGCGATCATCTGTCGATTAGAGAACCTCACCGGGATGTGTTCGAGAAAAGGAAATAAATGAAACATTTCTCTCGAGACACTCAATGCGGTTTCTTTTCGTGGAGACTCTTCACCCCATGGTTTCTCGACTTCGCAAATTACCATGCGGGTAACTTCATAGTGAAAGGGATGTCGTCCCAATGAAGAACAAATTCTTCAAGGATGTTAAACATTACTTCGGGACGACCCTACTTGTTTAAAATTTGGGCGGATCAAGTCATCAGCGATGTGTGTATGGTCGAAGCTATTGACATTCTCAAAGCTTGCCATTACGGACCTCTTGGGGACATCATAGCCCCAACTACACCGCCAAGAAGGTGTTTGATTCGGATTCTATTGGCCCACAATCTACAAGGATTCCCATGAATTCGTCAAAGCTCGTGACGCTTGTCAACGCCACGGGAATATCTCACAAAGGAATGAAATGCCACAAAACGCCATTCAAGTGTGTGAGATCTTTGACATCCGGGGCATTGACTTTACGGGCCATTCCTTCTTCTCGGTAATAAGTACATACTGTGGCGTTGACTACTTGTCAAAATGGGTTGAAGCTAAGGCTTTGCATACCAATGATGCCCGAGTTGTTGTGAAATTCTTGAAATCTCTCTTTGCTAGGTTTGGAACTCCACGAGCCATAATCGGTGATCGTGGTGCGCATTTCTGCAATGACCGGTTTGAAAGAGTCATGCGAAGTATGGTGTAACTCACCGCTCTCTCTGCGCACCACCCCAAACTAGTGGGCAAGTGGAAGTTTCAAACCGAGGATTAAAGAATTACGGAGAGGACGGTTGGTGAAAACCGTGCCTCTTGGTCGGATAAGCTAGATGACGACTGGGCCTTCCGTGCGACTTATAAAACACCCATCGGGTGTACTCCATACAAGCTTGTGTGCGGAAGGCGTGTCATCTATCGGTTGAGCTAGAGCACAAGGCATCTTGGGCCTTGAAGCATGCCAACTTCGATATTCAGATCACCGGTGATCAACGGAAAGTTCAAATGAATGAATTAAATGAACTCCGTGATCAAGCTTACGAGAACTCTTTGATCTATAAAGAAAAGACAAAGAAGATTCATGACTCTAAAATCAAAACCGCGTTTTCAACGTTGGTGATCGAGTACTTCTTTTCAATTCAAGATTGACGATTTTCTGAAAGCTTAAATCGGGTGCGGACCATTCACCATCACTAAAGTTTATCCTTATGGCACCATTGAGTTATCTCAACCTGATGGTCCAAACTTTAAAGTGAATGGTCATCGGTTGAAGCATTACTTTGGAGAGACATTCCCCCATGATTGTCCCGGATCTACAAACTTTCCCCATGAACCAATAATGCGGGATCGAGTCAAGCTAGCGACTCGGTAATCAAAAACAAGAGCATGCCATATGGGTTGTCACCCATATTTACGAGTGTCACGAAGTTTGTTACGGTTAGCCATTCACAAGTGGCTAGCTTATGTGACAAAACTTGACAACACTTCTTCTACTTTCTACCACCCTAGTGTGGGGAGTTGCCCATGTTGTGTATATATAAGAATTTCATGAAAAAAAAAAAAAAAAAAAAAATCCTTCCTAAATAATGGCCTTAGTATTTCCTTTTACGTTCTATGTTTCGGCATAACAGTAGGTACTTTGAATATTGAGGCAATATTCATTTCTAAGTGGGGAAATTCTCACTAATTTTATCATGTAATTATACCACCTAATTCCCAGCTTTTGGCCAAATTTTTTTTGGAGTAAGTGTTTTACACTTACTCATTTGGTTATCGATCCGCCTTGTCTAATAAACAAAAGGATTGGCTAATCCAGAGCAAACGGCTCTTGGTAAAGATATCTCAAATCCGTTGACTGCTTGCAATTTGCCCAAAATTGTATGGTATTCACCACCATATCCTTAAAAGTGAAGAGTTGGCTAGCCCGCAAGTTTATGGCTTGTGGTAAAGGCGCTTGGAAAACCATAATTGGTAACTACTCACCAAAGATATTTTATCTAAGAGTTGGCTAGTCCGTAGCAAACGGCTTCGTAAAGACAAATCAAACCGTTGAAAGTCGGTGATTTGCTCAAAATCACTTGGTTATCGGTGTACCAAGGTTCTTACTTGAACTGAAACATTTGGCTACTCCGAAGTAATGGCTTTTGGTAAAGAGATGAAATCCATTAATTTTTCTCAAAACATTGCTAGGGACTAGCAATATCTTAGTGTGGGATTGATGAGTGTGTAAATACTCATCATTTTGTACAAATTAGATCGCAAAAACATCCGAAAACACTCGAAATGCATCAAAATGATAAAAATATCACAAATAAGTGTTTTATGTGTTTTAAATGCAAAAATATCAAAATCGGTGAAAACGTATCAAGTTTGCATAATTGGCGCTTTAGTCCCTCAAGTTTCAAAAGTTGTCAAAAACAGTCCTCGGTAAAACCAAATAAAGAAAAATATCATTTTAAGTCCCTAGGGATTCCTAAGTTGTCAAAATTGGTCCTTGAGACTTAAAATTACAAAATTACAACTTAGGTCCCTAAACTTTGAAATTTGGCAAGTTTAGTCCTTGGAAAATCAAAAATGTCAAATTTAGTCCTTGTACTATTGAGGGTTGTCAGTTTGGTCCCTTGTATCAAGTTTGGAAAATTACGAGATTGGTCCTTCGTAATCGTAGTGCAAATCTAGTCCTTGTCATAATAACCTAAGCTAGACTTGTCAAAACCTATTTTAGACCCCGCTCTTTCCCCTTTTGACCCCTGTCTTTAGCCTATTTTGACCCCTTGGTCAAACAAAGTCAAAAAGCGAAGATAAGCGCCCACCACTGTTTATCCTTCCCAACACCTCTGCAACCACCGCCGCTTCCTCCCATCACCTCACCTTTCCACCCTCATCATCATATTCACCTACTTTACCACCACAATTAATGCCACCCCTACCTACAAATACAGAGCCCTACAAGTCAAATTGAGTTTTCCATAAATTGATAAAAAGCGGCTAAAAGGCTCTAAACTCTCCCATTGGTCAAATTGAGAGGTGGGATTCATCAAGGCCACGTGGAGCAATTTGAAGCTTAAAAGAGGCAGAAGCAAAGAGAAAAGGGCGTTAGTTTTATTTTAAAAAGTGTATGTCGTTTAAATCTTATAATGTTTTAAATAGTTCTTAAGTGTATTTTCCAGTTTAATTTGTATAAAACTAAGGTTTAAAGTGTATTGTAACTCTATCAAGTCTCAATTCCGCTTTAAGTGCATTTTTCAATTTTCATATTAACTGTTGGATTTTAAATTTCAAACATCAATTTCAAGCTTCAACCACTTCTTTCTAAGTTAAAACAAGGTTATGTTAGCTTATAATAGCTTTTCATAAGCTTGTGTTTGAGTTTTAATCAAAATTGAAACTTGGTCAATAAAAGTCAAAAGGAGCAAAACCGATGCGAAGGGGTAAAATTGATGCGAGACATGGATTTGGGTTGAATAATAGTGATTTGGGTTGGATTATATAGGTTAGTGGTCCTTGGTTCACATTTTGCTAGCCATTGTGGCTTTGGACATTTGTAAGTCAAATTTACAAGTTTCTATGCATAGTCGATAATTGTAGTTCAAACTGTTAAAATCTGTGGGAACAGTGAGTATTTAGATTGGTTTAAGCTAGTTTAATCATAATTGCAAGATGGTTCTGAGTTTGGATCTGCTTTTGTTGCAAATCGGGCCCATAAAGGGTGTTTGGTTTATAACCTAAGACCGCCCTAAAGGCTTGTCATGATGGTTCATTTCTCTTGTTTCATGTTTGTGTAGTTTAAGTATGCTCAATTGAGTCGAATCGGTGCTGCTACTTCAAAAGTCAAACTTTTACTCAAATCATCTATCTGTCTTCTTGTTGTGGATTTGGGATTGCAAATCATCATTTTGTGTTTAAAATCATTAAGCTTGTTTGCATAACACTTGTTCTATCATATTACATCGTGTCAAACCAAAAATTTGATCCAAAGTTCATTATAGTCAAAGTTCTTTATTCTTGTCAAAAGTCAAAAGTGTGAAAAGTGGTTTTGAGCTCAAATAGGAGGATTTTTCATGAGCTTATTTCGAGCCAATCTCGGTGAGAGTTGGCATTTCAAAAGTTCAACTGGTCCTTTACTTATAAGCATTTTGGTGAATTTTACAATTTAGTTAAAGGTCTCAAAATCGCTTCTCAATAAGCTCATAACGCCTCGCTCCATCGTTCTCGGTTGAAACCGAGTTTTCTCGATTTGGCTAGAGTTGCACAGGCTCATTAGAGCTTCCCATAGTCTCGCTTTTGGTACACTTAATCTCAACCAGTGTCGCTTTAGGTTACAATTTATAGTTTTCATTTGAGCTTATTGTTAAGCTTGTGCTTGTGCTTAATCTTGCTACCCGTAACTGCTTTGAGCAAATAACTCATAGACATCAAATCTACATTATCTTGTGATTACGTGGTTGTAGCTTGTTATTCTTAGTTTCATTTCGAACTTATAGCATATTTAGACCTCTCAGAAATGTTGGTAGCTTAAATTGTTCATTTGGCTTAATTGAGAGTTTAATAATAAGCACTTGTGCATCGATTCTCAATATCTCCACATAAGTGCCTGTTTTCCAATTTTCAGATTCCTAATATAATTTTAGACTTTTCCTGAAATTTTCGATTTTTCCAGTTGATTTGCTATTTTTCTTAATTTAAATTAGTTTTTAAGCATTTTTAAATAACATTTAATATAAAACATTCGTAAAAGGTTCAAAAAATAATTTTTCATTTTATTAAGTTTAGATAAATATAAAAGTGAAAAAGTAATTTTCCAGATTTTTCATAGTTTATTTTGTAATTTTTAGTAATTTAATTAGTTTTAATAGTTTAAAATTCATAAAAATAGAAAATAATCGAAAAAATATAAAAATAGTTTTGAAAATTCTTTTTGTTATTTTAGATTTTTCCAAGTCTTAATTTTATTTTTCTAGCTTTATTTCCTATTTTCTTGTAATTTAGGTTATTATTAATTAGTTAAAATAGTTTTAATTAATAATAATTAGATAATTAGTTATAAAATAATTTTCTTTTTCTAAAAGTTTCTCATATCATTAGGTTTGTAAAATATCATTTTCATATTTTTGGATTAATATTGTGTAAGTTTCACGCTTTTACTTGTCGTCGCGTAGTTTTTAATTCGCTTTATAAAAACTTAAAAACAAAACATCATTTTGCAAATAGTGATAGCGTTTATTTAATAGATTTTAACTTTTTAATTTCATTTAATCTCCTGTAGTTTATAAAACTCAAAATACCCACCGATCACTATCCTTAGTGGTTATTCGACATCCGATTGTGTTAAACACCGGTCATCCTCCGTGGGACTTAACGACCCGGGAATCCACCGTATTCTCCTCGATCTAAATTGCAATTGGTGTGTGAGCTGTTTAAGTTCCTTACGGCTGGTCATTCACAAGTGATCGGCTCGCGTGAGAAAACTTGACGGTTTGCACCGATCATTATTCCTTGGTTTGATCTTCATTTTCGTGGTTTAATCCGTGTTTTCTTGCTTGGATAAGCACGAAAATATGTCGACTTTAGATATCTTTTGCAATGTGAAGTGTAAAATATCACTTGGGATAAAACCCTAAATTTACGATAAGCATAAAGCTTACGCGTGAAATCCCACGATAAGATTTTCTTACGCCTAAGCATAGTCTTACGCATAAGATAATCCTACGCCTAACTTTCTACGCCTAACTTTTGTCTACGCATAACTTTAGCGTCTTTTCCCTACTTACGCGTAAGCTAAAACTACGCGTAACTCCTTATTGTTACGCGTAAATTTGGTGTTTTTACGCATAAGTGCTACTTGGTTATTGTGATTTCTACGCCTAAGGACACTTCTTCATCAAAGGTTCATTCGACTACAAATATCCATTTTTACCAACACAAGTTTTCAACATGTCTCAACCACCATACTCTAACTATTTCTCTTACACTTATCCTCTACGACAACAACAACTAAGTCCACAACATCAACAATGGAATCAACAACAAGCTATTTATCAACAACAATTTAATCAACAACATACTCCACAACTTGGAGCAATTCCTCCACCACAAATGGTTCAACCACCGCCAAGTCTTCAAGTTCAACCCTACAAAAATGATTTCAATCAACATCCATCAAGGAACACTATGAAGGAACCCACTTAGTTTGCAAAGATGTGTGAAGCTTTAAGCGACCAACAATCAATTCATGAGGTCGGATCACTTGATAGACCTCCAATGCTCACTCCGAAAACTACGATCAATGGGTGATAAGGTTCTTTAGGTTTTGTGATCCAAGAAGCCACATGGAAAGTTCTTAAAAGGTTATCTTGGAAGGTCCATTTGAGATGCCTCTTGTCATTGTGCCGGAGATCCAAATGCCATTCCACCAAGAGATGAACAAGCGAACATTGCTCTTTATGGACTTGAATCCTCAAGAACTTCTACACTATGAAGCGGATGAGCTTGCAATGGAATATATCCTCTTAGGATTACCAAACCCAATTCTTCGTAGTGTTGATGCTCAAAAGACCCACGAGAAAATGTGGGATCATATTCGTCTTCTTATGGAAGGATCGGTACTCAATAAGGAGGATTTGGAATCCAAAATATACTTGGCTTATGAACACTTCATGATTGAACACGAGAGACACTAGATTCATATCATCATCGTTTTCGAGACATCATCAATGATTTGGATAAACACAACATCATCATGCCAAGAATTGCGATGAATACTAAGTTCCCGAGTAGTCTAGGTCCCGAATGGGAGAAGTATGTCATTTTTCTCCGTCTGCGAAGAATATGCATCATTCTACATATGGATTGTTGTACGATTACTTGAAGCCTCATGAAAAGGAAGTTGATCGGAAAGGA
This sequence comes from Chrysanthemum lavandulifolium, assembly GCA_022545495.1. NCBI lineage: Eukaryota > Viridiplantae > Streptophyta > Magnoliopsida > Asterales > Asteraceae > Chrysanthemum > Chrysanthemum lavandulifolium. The sequence goes on from CM040240.1 coordinate 38,730,751, forward strand.
TTCTCCGTGCTCAAATTGCTCCACCTACACATCCGGAAAATCAACAACTTGCCCTATATGCTCAACAAAGTTATCCTCCTCAACAAGCAACTCAACCAACGCCTCCGTAACACCAAACGATCAATCACAACAACCTCAACAAAATCAATTGGTTCCTTACAACAACAATGATCAAGCACTTCATAGTCAAACTAATGAGGAATCCGATCCGTTCGAAGCATTGCAACGAGGATTTGTTATGATTGCTAATGCTTTTAGCCGTTATACCAACAAATCCAACAATCGTATTCGTTCCTCATCCAATACACGAAATCGGTGTTGTGAACAATGGACGAGTTGAAGTTCGAGAATCGTGGTTATGGTCGTCAAATGGGAGGTGGTCAAGGGTTTAATGCTATGGGTAGGAATAACAACGAGCTCAGTGGTGGAGCAGGAAATGCTCGTAATGGGTTGAATGGTCTTCGATGCTACAACCGCAATGAGAAGGACACTGGCTAATGCATGCCCAAAGCCAAGGACTAGGGGCGGTGCTTATTTCAAAGAGGCTCTTCTTTTGGCTCTTAAGGATGAAGTCGGTGGATCTCTCACAAACAAAGAACAGAGCTTTATGGCGATGCGAGACTCGAGATGATGATATGGAGGACTTGCAGCCAATGCATTTATTATGTTGATGGCTAATATGCATGAGTTACACATGAGTGAAACAGCCCAAGTATGACATCGATGGCTTGTCTCAGTGCCGAACAAACCATCATCATATCTCGAACTAATATCTCGCCAATATCTCGAATCCGCACGGCTCGGATCGTTCAAAATGAGTCATCTACATCTCATTCGACGATTTTCAAATAAACCACAGAGTTACATTTGACGATCAAGATGACCTTATGGTTTCCTTTGATAATCAAATTGACTCCGTGGTTGTACTTGAGGATCTAAATAATGATCATGTTGTGACTCACGTTGAACAAGCCGAATCAAGCCTCATCCAGTTTTTGCTCGTTTAATTCAAGACCATCAAATCAAAATGGAGGAATGTTATGCATTAAATAAGGACTTAAAAAGCAAAATGCACTGTTAACAAAGGATTTTGAATGCTTACAAATGCAACTCAACTTTTTCAAAACTCAAGAAAACCGTGAAAAAGGTTTTGAAGCCGCTTTTGCTAAATCTCATCAAAGCGAAAAATATTTAGAGAGATGATCGTGATCTAGCCACTTGAAGAATGCTTTGTTGTGCGAAATAGAACAAGCGAAACATGAACATAAAAAGCAAATTAACGCTCTCACCTTGGAAAATCAAAAGCTAAGGCCGAGTTGCTAACTTGTCAAAAGTTCTCCGCATACAAAAGCATTCAACGAATCGGGTAGATGACCTTCTTGAAGAAATTATCGGCTTGCAAAACAAAATCAAAGAGTTTAAAGCTGTTGTTTACAAACATGGTGAATCGATAATGACTATTGAAAAGTTTACTTTAAAACCCAATCAAAAGGATATGGACCAAATCTAGGCGATTACAAACCAAAGCTTTCACTAAAAACATTCAAACCAAATCTGAAGTTTCCATTGCGTAATATAAAATTAATGATCTTTGTTATGAGTGTTGTTGAATACCATCGTCAAGAGGAATTAGATCACGAGAGAGTCGATCAAAATTAAAAGCATTGTTTACAACAAACCTTTAATTATTCAAAAGCGGTCACTTTCGTCACACCAATGATTCTTCTAACACACCAAGGGTTATCATCAAAACACCGAGTCTTCTAATGTTAATCCCCAACAGATTATGCACAAATTTATGGTCCTTTACCTTCCATCGTTGAAGTAAACTCAAAACAAAATCGAAAAATTCTTAGATATTTTGACATTTTCATGGTGACCTCAAAATTTTACAACATGAGATAGAATATCGTTCTAAAATCAAAATTGATCATTTTCAATCGCCTCTGGCGTGAGAACAAAGAGACATTTTTCAAAAATCTTTTACCTAACGTTAAAAATTTGAAAAGTTGTGCATTAGCTTGGGAAAAGGATTTTCATAAGGAACTTGAGTCTTTGAAGGTCGTTTTAGAAAACCAAAACATCTATTTCTAATACTAAGCGTAAAAGAAGCGTTGAGAAAAGATGTTGATCGACTCTTGGAAGATGTTATACGTCTTGATATCCATAATGTCGTGTTATTCTATTCTTTGCCACATGCATCCGCTTATATCTCTGCGATAATGTTGACTCGTAGTAGCATGAGAATCTTGATAATGTGCTTGGATCGAGTCTTTAAAAGTCGAAAATAAACGATTATTAACGAACTTTACAATGCAAAGCGTCGTCTTCATTGGTGTGAAAAAGATATTCACAATCATCAACTTAGTTTTCAAAAGAAAATCGCTCGATTGCAAACAAAAACTTTTGATCCTAAAATTGAGCAAGCTGGATGATCAAAACGTGTCTTTGAAAGGTCAAATCTCAAAATATGAACAAGAGCTTGTAAAGTTAAACAGAATATGGTGTCATATTTGATTTACTCAATAAGACTCGTCATGAAGCATCAAACGAACTTGATCACTATCTTGCTCACACTAGAGAAGTCATGAATTTTCTTTGGTAACATTCGGTCTAAAAATCAAGATTTGATTCACACTATCTCTAAGTTAAGAGAAATGTTAGGAAAGTATGAACAACTTCCGCCAACCATCATTAAGAGATTAGCACCGGTAACACTCGATGTCGTGAACCTAGAATCCCTACCGCCAAATCACAAGTTGCTAACGTGCTTCCTTCTCTTGAAACAGAATAGTTGCGTCTTTTCCAAGCGTCCGCACTTCACGACCTAGGAGCACTCAATCAAAGAATAGGAAGTTGCGACCTAAGAAAAGATCAATAAGGAATGCTAAAGTAGAAGAACACCCTAGGACTATGAATAAGACTCACGTTGCTTCCACTATAGATATTGCGTCTGGCAAATGTAATAGAAATAGTGATGTAACGAATGCTAAACCGTTAAGTACTTTTGATATTCAGTCTGATGCACCTTGTGTTATTTGTCGTAAAAGTATGAATTCTGATTGTCATGACAAATGTGTTGCTAAATCTATAATCTCTTGTTTAGGGAATCCTAAGACTCGGAATACCTCTAGGCCCACTAATCATTCTAAGGTCAGTGCTTGGTAGACCGCCTTCTTTAGATTCTAAAGCGAGCATTCTTTGTCATCATAGCTCAGTTCACCTCCTAAGAATGTAGTACCACTAGTGCATTCACAAAGACTAAAGCAACCAGTGAGTTATAGATGGCGAAATGGATACATAACACATTAGGATTTAAATGGATGCCTAAAATCATTAATGTGTGCATGTCTAATATACACCTTGGAACCTCTAACATTTCGGGTTCCACATCTACTTCTATTCCATCCGTGTCGCCAAATGTGTAATGCACGGTGATACAAATCATTCTCTGGATTGTTGATAGCGGATGTTCCCGACACATGATAGGCAACCTTAAACTGTTATCAAACTTTATTGCAAAGTTCATTGGCACTCGAGTTCGGAATGATCACTTCACGGCTATCATGGGCTACGGAGATTATGTCAATGGGAACATTGAAATTAGCGAGGTTTACTATGTGGAAGGCCTCGGTCATGTCTGCTTTCGATGGGTCGGTTTTGTGATGGAGATTTGGAGGTTGCTTTCACGGAGAAAACTTGTTTCATTCGTGATCTACAAGGAAATGACCTTATGTCTGGCTCGCGTAATTCTAGTCTCTACATTATCTCTATGCAAGACATGGTTGCTTCATCTCCCATCTGCTTACTTTTAAAGGCAACATCAACAAAATCCTGGCTATGGCACCGTCGTCTCTCACATATAAACTTTTAAACCATCACCAACCTTGCTCGACACAAACTAGTTGAAGGTCTCCCACGATTCTGGTATTCAAAAGATCACCTATGTTCAGCTTGTGAACAAGGGAAAAGCACTCGTGCTCACTTTCCTTCAAAGGTGGAACACAACTCTCAGCATGTGCTTCATCTTCTTCACATGGATTTGTGTGACCCGATGCGCGTGCAAACGATTAATGGAAAACTCTACATCTTAGTAATTGTTGATGACTACTCACGATGGACTTGGGTCTACTTTCTTCAAAGCAAAGACCAAGCTCCACAAATGATCATCACCTTTCTCGAAAATCTGAGTTCAACTCCATAAAACCGTCGGACTAATCGAGCAGACAAAGGAACCGAATTTGTTAACCAAACCCTTCGTGAATTCTATGAGAAAGTGGGAATTGACATCAAACATCTATTGCACGCGTACACCGAACAAAACGAGTTGTTGAAAGACGAAACCGAACGTTAGTGGGCTGCAGAACAATGTTAATCAATGCTAAACTTCCGGATTACTTGTGGGAAGAAGGCGATATCTCGCATGCTATACTCAAACCGTTCTATGATCACAAAATACAACAAAACACCTTTCGAGCTTGTCCACAACCATAAACCGAATCTCAAACACTTTCATGTATTTGGATCCCTTTGCTATCCGAATAATGATCGTGATGATTTTGGAAAGCTCAAAGCCAAAGTCGACATTGAGTCTTTATTGGATATTGTGAGAATTCTAAAGGTTACCGGATCGGAATAAATCGTACAAAATAGGTGATGGAAGCGATTCATGCTCATTTTGATGAACTCACGGAAATGGCTTACGAGTATAACGACTTAGAACCCGGACACAACCGTTTAAACTTCCTCAACCCCTATCATCACCGAACAAAGCCCCGACTAACTCATCAACAAATGGAAAGGTTATTTGCTCCTCATTCGGTGTGATATTGATGAACGTGCTCAGGTGTATCCATTGTTTCCATTGCTCGACACGATAATACTCTTATACGATACACTGCTACAACAACTATTGTTGAAGATGCACCTACACAGTTGAATCCACCACAACAGTTGAACAAACCGCTTCCAACAATGATGAACCGGTGATGATATTACGAATAAAGTACCCCACTGCGATTTTGATCCAAATCGTTCTTTAACCCGGTTGCTAATGACAACTGCTTTTGATGTCGCGGAATCATCAACAAACCATTTGAATCCTTAGAATGCGCACAATGTATACCAACATCAACCTCTACACATCGATGGACAAAAGACCATCCTCGGCTAATATTATTGGCAACCCGAATCAACCGGTCGTTACGAGACAACGTCTTCACGAGATGGTGAACATTGCATTTATGCACTCAATGTACGCTTGATCGAGCCTAAAAACATTAAAGACGTGTTAGAATTGGAAATTCCATGTTAAAGTGTCGGTCACCCCAATTATAGTCTAGCATATGTTAGCTCGTAGATTTGTAGTTATTTACGTTATTAAGTAGTTTATTTATTAGTTTATAGCGTAGTATAGCTTAGTGCAACACCGTGGAGGAAGGACGGTCTTTACCCATCTGTATGCACGATCCACGGGCCGATAGGAGGTCGTTGTATTTGTAGTATAAATACCCTTCCATCCATGGAAGGGTGGTGCTCTCATTAATCTAATATTTCATACTTTGTGTAAACCTCTAGCAAGAACACCTCTCTCTCTACTAACTCTCTAACTATGGCAAACATGTATTTTGATCATCCAAGACCACCCGAATCATCAACACGATAAATATTACGATCCTACAATTGGTATCAGAGCCAGGTTTTTGTGTTGTGTTGATTTATGGTGGTTTCGTACCATGATTAATGTGTTATTGATGTATTGTGGTTTTCACTGTGTTGTTATATTTTGGTAAACTGATTCGAAAATGTTTTGCTATGTATCTGTTTGGTCAAAATGTATCTTGGTCCATTCAAAGTCCTCATCTGTCATGTTTCATGTTTTTCTGTCCAAGTCAGTTATCTCAACTCACTGTTTTTATGGTCAAAATGGCATCATCTTGTTCCAATCATCGTCTTTATGGTCAAATGAATATCTGGTCATTTTTTTGGTCAAAACTTGGGTCAAGGAAGCAGTTTTATGCAAGTTTTACGGTTGTGCAACTTATTCGGAAAAATGGTCCTCATGTTCATCATAGCGACTTGACTCATGTAGCTACTTGTTTTTAACAAGTAGCGAGTTGTGTTCTAAAATTGTAGCGACTTGCCTAGCGACTTGATATTTATCTCTGACTTGGTTAATCGTTGACTTTCTTGAAAGTCAATAGCGAGTTATGTATAAAACTAAGTGGCGACTTGATCTTTGAAAAATGACCTAGCGACTTATATTGATAAGTTAGCGAATTGACTCATGACCCTAGCGACTTGTGTTTTGAAAGAAGTAACGAATTGGTTTAATGCTTTGCTAGCGACTTGTGACTAAAAGGTTAGCGACTTGGCTACTTGTTATTTAACAAGTAGCGACTTGTGTGAAAAATATTGGCTAGCAACTTAACTCATGTTTTGAAGACCTAGCGACTTATCAGTTTTAGGTAGCGACTTAGCTAGCGACTTATGCTAGCAACTTGACAGAAAGGATGAAGAATGAGTAGACTTGACATCAAAAACCAAATACCAATACCATAAACCAACATCTCGACTTGACCTCAGTATCAAACCTTCATCAGTCCATAAATATGTTCGAATATGGAAGATTAAATTAAACGAGGCTATAACCACAGGTTCCAAACAAATTATCAACTCACCACAATTCATGTTCTCAGACCCGTGAGTCTCATATATGGATCTATAAGGATCTTATGAGTGATTCACGTATACCATCATTGAACCAATATTGTTTTGTTTATATCTTACATGCTCACTGTTCGAATCCCATCAAGAAAAGTTTGTGAAACAAATGTGTTTCAAAACTATTCTTTTGTTCGATTTATTTACAAGGAAACGTAAACAAACGGATAGAAGAAAAAATACCTACCTTGTCTTGAGCCTCATCATAAGCTGAAAGCCATCCCTGTGGCGTTAATATCTAGTTCAAGCCAACCCTGTGGCGAACTTAGGATGGGATGGATTGGAAACTAGATGGGGAGGATTAAATTGATGTGAGAAGAAGAGATGCATACTTTTTTTTTTTCGGATATGAGAGTTTTTTTCTTTGAATTATTGATAAGGGGGCGGTTTATTGTGAGAAAGATTTGGGTTGGTGAGTGGTTTGTTGTGTATTATATATCTCGTGACATTAGGGTAGGGAGTGGATGAGTTTGTCTTAACTCATGGGCTTGGAGTGGATCATGTAAGGATTTGTGTATGGGCCGTGAATTGTGGTGCTAGTGCTAATGGTTTTGTAGTTTGACCGAGTATGTGTCCATTTTGATGGGCTGATGGTTGTATTTCATTGGGCTTTGAAACATCATTAAGTTAAGAGTGGTAATATTGAGCTGGTGGTAAATTTGATTTAACAAGTTTGTCATCCAAATATTTTGTGGTATAATAATCTTTGGATACAAATTGTTGCCATAATGTTAAGAGTGGTATTTTAGCACATGGTATAAATCTTCACGGAGGATACAAATTCACGGCTTGCGCTTAATATTTGAGATAAGGATTTTTTTAAGTAGGTGACCTCACTTGGCTTTAGAGCTTGAATGAATAATCACACTTCTCGTTTAGAGGTTGATATATAATTCGGAGATTGTTATACAATTTCAAATTTACCATAACGGGAGTTTAAGTGATTAATACATATGTTCTTTTGAACATTGGGTCATAAAGCTTGGATTCGGATGACGGTCATATGTGCTTCTTAATATGAGATCGGATTTATAAGACTTGGATTTAATGAGATTTATTTGTGATAATGAGACTTAATGATGTGAGTTGTTTGGTACTTTGGTTTACGCATTTTCACGGAGAATATTATGTCACGGCTTCAAGAGTTTATTAGAAAATATTGACAACAGGGTTGTTTGGACGGTATTTCTTATTTGAATTTGAAGTGAGGTTGTCCAGGGCGCGTTTACTTATTTCGTCTTCTTTCGTTCTACCATTCCGCGAAGATGACTTGTCTGGGCATTTATAGAGTGTGATAAAGACTTGGGCATTTAATTACGGTTGTGGTTCTTTCTCGCTTAACCCACAACATAATTATCACTTCGGTGTCTCACTCAGTTGAGAATGTCAAGAGGTTTTGTACATTGGGTACACCGTTTCTTCTTCACAAGGATTAGTACAAGTTTAAGTAACAAATCCGGGGAATTCTACTTCATGATCAAGTTTGGTATATCGGGTTTACTTCTCCATGTGGTCACAAACAATAGGCGGCGAGAATGCGTGAATGATGTGTTTACCAAAGTGTTAATTGGATGGTTGATGATGTTGGATTATGTCCGTTGATGAACGGCATGTTCCCCTAAAAGCAGATATTCACCAAACCAAAATGGCTATAATACATTCAAGTTGAAATTGTTTACGGTTTTGTCTTGATTTTGTAAAATCCCGAAAGAACCTATTTCTCGGTTTAAATCATTGACTTGTAAAATCCGTAACAATGGAAACATCGATAATAGTAAGGTGCATTTCGGATCTATCTTACGGTTTATTCTTGGTTTTGTAAAATCCGCGAAAGAATCTATTTTCGGTTTAAACCATAGAGTTGTAAAATCCCGTAATGATGGAACCATCACGGAGAAAAGGAAAGTGTATTTTGAGATCTTATATGATCTTTGGTGCTCAGTTTACATTTGAAGAAGGATAAAAGGTGTACTTCATGAATTGGGTGTGTGTTTGGGTTGTCTTCATGGCGGTTTGGTTATTATATGGTTTTACGGGGTTACGTGCTTTTAACCATGGTCGGGATGAAACCATTATCATAGTTCATTTAAATGTCTAAGAAGGCTAGATTTGAGCTGTTCAGAAAATGTGACAACGGCGTTAATTCACTATTATTTATTTGAGGTTGAAGTAAAATATCACGGGCGAGTGTACTTAGTATCTGAAGATATCGGGGATGGTTGGATGAAGATTCTTCAAGATCCTTGTTCGAGCTTTTTATCAAAAACGAAGACTTGGAAATCTAGTTATTGTTGGGTGACTTTTACCTCTTCTTTTACCACTTGGGGGAATTGGGCTCTTATCACCTCAAAATAACTATCACTTAAAGGAGTTACGTTGTAGTGCTCGATGTCACATTCAATTGTGGATTTTCAAGAGGTAATGTCGTCTATTACTTGATGGTTGGTTGGTTGAAGAGTATAGAGTACTTAGAGATTCAAAGGGCATGAATTCTCGTCACCGATCTTTGTTACACATGTGCAAGTTTAAGTCACGAGTTTGGGTTGTTCTACTTGGGTCAAATTCATCATATTGGGTTTTCCCATCGAGTTGTCACGACAAAGAGCCTCTTGAATGAATGATAATGGAGATGATTACATGTTTTGCTAAGAGAGTTGAAAAGAGAGAGACTATGACGTATGAACACTTTCGATTAAAGAAGAAAATCATGCCTCGTTCCCCTAAAGAAAAGAAATGTATGCGCTTATACTTGATGCGTTCCCAAAGAAAAGAAAAGTATCTTGAAGAAGAAGAAATCTTCTTATTTATGACCATTCTCATCAACATGCTTCATACTTTTCCATGCGCTTGGTCATCAAGTGAACCGGCTACCACCGATTGTTTTCTCATTCCACATGCTCAATATAATGAAGATGGCGACATCACGTGCTGATTTTGCGGGAGAGAAGTGTGAATAGAACATTTGGATGATTTTTCACTTATTTAGTCAAGAATGGCATCTCCGTATGCAATTCTTGAGGGGAGAAAAGTGTGAATTTTTGCATTGTTGATTGATATTTGAGAATAAAATGGTCATACGGCTCTAAACTCATGTAAGAACCGAGCTTTTCTTATCGGGTCATCGTTACATGGAGTTTCTTCTATGAGCCGTTAGTTGACATCTTCACAGTTGATATGAGTTTATTGACAAAGTGCTTCCGGTTAATGCTTCACGTGCACATCAACATGATGATTCGAACAACCTTCTTCTTGTTTGATGTGATTGTTTGCTTGGTGTTACCATCTTGTGTGTTCGTTGTGGCTTTGATTGTTTGATTTCCTTGATGAACATCTTTCTGTTCTTGTTTGATTGGGAGGATTCTAGTAAAGGAGATTTGCAAGATGTAAGTTAATTGGGATGCTTTTGGTGGTATGCTTTTTTGGTGTGAGTTGAAGATGTTAACTATCTATTCCCCAACCGCACAATCTTGAAGAAGGTCGAGTCTGATGCATTCTACATTTTACGCTACATGTTAGAAGACTAAAGGCGAGTTGCATTTAACGATCTAAAGACTTCTTCTTAATCAGGCATTTATCAAGCAGTTATCGGTTTAGGGAGAGCACTAATTGGGAGAAAGTTATAAGTCGATTCAATTCCCAATTAGACGTGCTCATATTCTTTAGCGATGACTACTCGAGACGTTGATATTGACTATTGTTGGACATTTGACACAAGGTGATTACTTGAGTTAATCATTTATCACTTATTTGAGATTGAAGTTGACTTTCACAAAGGCGTGTTCTTATTTGATAACTTGCTCGGCTTAAGAATTTGAGTTGAAGACTTGGCTTATCTAGTTACCGGCGATCGAGGTGGATGGTTGAAGACACGTTAACTATCACTATTAGGAGTTACTTTGTTTTACTCGATGTCACACGATATGATGGTGTGGATAAATGCAAGAGGTGTTAATGTCTCATACTTTGTTTGGGTAGTGAGTACTTAGAGATTTGCTTGAAGCATAAATTCTCTACAACCGTTCTTCCATCATTAGGTGCAAGCTTAAGATACAAATGTGGGAAGTTGACTTGAGTTTCAAGTATGGTATAGCGGGTTTTCTTCTTGGTCACTTCAAATTGTCTCGAAGGGTTGATATAAATAGTCGAGAGAGTCTTGACAAGTTGATTCTCACAAAGAATTCAAGTGTTCTTCTCAACAAATTTCTAGTATATGGGCTTTCAATGAGTTCTTGATTACGAAGCATCAAAACCGACAAGGGAAAGGAGACACGCATCTAAACGCGAGTAATCTTGATGAGCTTAATACTTCTAAGTGATTGAAGATATCCGGGAAGACAAATGTTATTACCGTAGAGAAGCTCAAGGTTTAACTCATGGCGAGTAAACTTGATGAACTTAACTCTTCTAAGTGATTGAAGATATTAGGAAAACAAATGTCATGACCGAGAGAAACTCAAGGTTTTACTCATCAGGCGTTTAGTGTTCTTATTCCAACTACGTGGGGAAGAGATGTAAGAGTTAGTTTCGATGATGAAAGAGGTACACAAGTGTGTGATGATTTCGATGTTATCGCAATCATCGGGGAGAAGAATTATGTACATTGAGGGCGCTCATTGTTTCACTTGAGTGCTTAATCGGTGATTCGAGATATAATCACTTATTCACGAGTTGAAATCCGAGAGATAGTCCTCCGCAGAGATAATCGGTGATTCACCGCTTCTTCAATGTTATCGGTTATTTTCTCTTTGGGCATTCGGGTACTTGGGTTCTTGAGCTTCATACACTTTCTTGAGGAGAGAAAAGTATACATTGGGGTTATTCTTTGGGTATTGGACTTAACTGCTACTTGATGTTCATTAAGTTTCTTTGTCTTGGTATGTGTATTCGGGTTCGTGAGCTCTAGTCTAAGAGACCGGCGCATCAATTCAACTACTCGGGAAGTGGTCTCTTGACACCTTTTGGAATGGATTGCGTCGGACTTGATGGTTATGAAATTTGAGAAGAATTTTAAAGAGTGGGATGATACGTTCTATTCTTCTTGTTGATGATATAACCCGAATGGAGACTTACAATGATCCTTCTTATATGGAGCAACAAGATCGATGATATGGTGTGCGTTCTTGTGCATCTGGGCTAAGGCAAGCTTGAAAGAAAGCTTAGAATCTGCTCATCCAAAGGATTTTCGGTTTGGGGGGAAGCTGCCAGAGTATCACTTTCAGATGGTTCTATTTCTTTCAATTCAAGAGCCCTTGGAAGCTTTGGTGGTGAATGTTTAAGGGATGATGACTTCTATCTTCTACAACGGGGCTGCTCGATATCCTTATCTCGGTACTCGTATCATCATCTTCTTTTACTATATCATCTTCTCTATCTTTGTATATATTTTCCAAAAACCAAATACAAAATTATAAAACCTATAAAATCAAAATACAAAAATATAAAACCAACAAAAAGAAAATAGAAAAAATATAAAATCTTCAAAAATCCATAAAAATCAGAAAATTTGAAAAAGACCAAAATATGTTTTCTCAAGACATGTCTTACGTATCGATAACATCTACGGTCTTAGAAATGTCATTCAATATTGGCACGGGACTTTAGATGAAGTTCGGCGGGAGGTGTAAATATTTCCTTTTAAACATGTCTCAAAATATGGCTTACTGATTATTTGATCAGAACCGGCTTTAAAAATGGCTTGCGATTATTTGATCATGACCCAGCTTAAATCATGGTTTGCTATTATTTGAGATAGCAACCCGCTCTTTAAAGGAAGGAAAGTGTTACGCTAAACGTTTTTCACAAATTTCGTTCACTTATCCTAAAAACAAATGAGGAAAGTATGTCGAAGGACTCATTGTTCCTACTCAAATATTTTCCGTCTATAAATTCTTGAGAAAAATATTTGTTGTTTTCTAAAATGGTGGTAAATGAGTTGCTTGTAAATCTATCGATTCGAGTTTTGTGAAAATTGAAAACTCAATCAATGACTTCGGTAGCTTTTAATCTTTTCGGAAAATAAGTCATTGATTGAGGGAGAATGTTTTCAAATTTATATCATCTAACGGACTTTATTAATTATCCTACGTGCTTATACGGAAAAATATAATTGCCTATGTTGAAGGACTAGGTTTCTAGGATATGATTGTTAGGTTTAGATGATTAGAGTTTGAGAAACACATTATTCCCATACCTTACATGATCCGATTGATATGTTGGATTGACTTTTATTAGTCGATTCTTTGTTTGGGTGTTGTCGACCACCATATATTTGTATGTGTTTTCACTAACATATGCGGTATATTGGTATATAAGAATGTTCCCGATCCGGATCCCACAAATGAACATGATTGGATGCGCAAGGAAAGGGTAGCGATATCTTGGGTTGACAAATGAAGAAACGGAGCTTAATTGGACTTCAATGGAGAGTTGGCATAAATGCAGCGTAAGAGGTATCAACGCATCGTTAGATGGTTTTCTTAAGTGATTGAAGAAACGGAGCTTAATTTGACCTCGGTTGGCATTCAAAATGCAACATAAAAAGAAGTCTCACTACATCGGCAGACGGTTTTCTTCCAAGCCCTACAACAACAACGAAGCTTCTCAACCACCTAATGTATCTTTGTGCAGGACAAGTAGTGAATGATACCATTTTCTAAAACTTTGAATAATATTGTTTTGAAAATGGAAAATATTGTTTTGAAAATAAATTGGACTAAATTTTGAAAATCACCGGACTTCATTTTATCAAAACATAAGTCACTCAATCATTGACTTATGTCATGGATTGAGGGGTGTGATTTAAAATAAAATATTTTCAAACAATATTTCATCACAAAGTCCGCTTGTACAAAATCATGTGGTGATCTAAAGATTTAATGTTACGTCATGGTATGATTTTCTTTAAAACTCAAAGATCTTTCAAAATGAAATTTTTTGTTCTTGTTTGATTGTGAAATTGTTTTATTTTACTTAAAGGTCTCTTAAAACAAATCATACGACACTAACAATCTTTAATGTTTAAATCGGTCCTATCATCATCTTTCGAAATTAAATCTTGCCACGTCTTTCCCAAAATTTTCTAAATAATTTAAATCTTTTGGGATTACAAATCTCAAATGGTTTGAAATTTTTATCATGTGAGATCGTGATTTTAAATCTCAAATCTGTTTTAAATGGAATTGGTTTTAGTCCTTCAAAGGCACTCCCGCCTCCATGTGCCAAACGATTTCAAATACACAATGCACATGTTGAGGAGGAGGATTTATCCAAAAACCGGATGAGTATTTAAAAAGGCCACATTTTCTCCCATGTTTTCTAAACCTAATTAAATCACTTGGGATCCAAAATCTCAAAGGATTTGATATTTTGATCGGGGAGAATTTGTGATTTAATAATGAAATTTGATAAAAGTTGATCGTTTTGATTCGGTTGTGCAGTTGCTCTCTCATATGTGCTAAAAGCTTTGAATCTCGAAGCACATATTGAGGGGAGCAAAACCATCGAGGTACAAAAGTTTTTAAAAGAGATTATAAAGTACCTTGATTGTGTTTTCAAATGGTTTCTTAATGGATTTTGTGATTGTGGATGTGCTTCAAAGAACTCTTGCCTCTATGTGATAAAATGTTTTAAAATATCCTATGCACATATTGAGGGAGAATTTTACCATGAAAATCAAATGGCTTTTTCGTATGAAAAGTGTGATCAAAGAAAATATTTCAAAGTCCTCTTGCCTCCTTGTGCTAAACAATTTCTAAATCATACACACATGTTGAGGGAGGTTTTCTAAATGATCAAAACTATTAGGGTACAAAATGCTTTGATCTCGTATCACAAGTACCTTGATTGTTTTTCCAAATGATTTTTCAATTGGTTTCACGGAAGAATGAACAATACCAAAAGACCGACCATTTTACTTTATGCATGGTGTTATAAGGATGGTTAGGTTAGGTATTCGTTCCCGATCCCGCCAGAGTCGGAGGGATCTACCGAGGACAATCCACTAGATAGTGTAGAGTCCTTGGGTATGATGAAAAAGGAGAAAATGAGAATATGGGAAGAGTGCGGATTGAGGCAGTGATCTTGGAATAAACCCAACAAGGTTCTAGTTATGAAATCTCGGTAAGCTTGAAGGGGTTGAAGAATGAAAAGAAATGAATGATAAAAGGGTGAAAAGAAATAGCCTCCATCAATTCAACCTTAGGGCGTAAACCGGGTTCAATACATATGCTCTTGGTTGTTACTAAGGTAACACTGGTATTGAAGACAAGACGTCATGAACCCAGTGACGCATTTGCACTAAACTTCCCAAGCCACTCAAGTTCCTCTTAAAAGGGCTTGTTTCATTCTCACGGGGAACCGACATAATCTATCGACTTTCTCTTAGAGATGGTTGATATTGAAGTAGGAGACCCTCTCCCTAGTCTCCGGCACAGGAACCAAATGTGCACTATTGAGTCTAGAGCCAAGAGATCATCCACAATATCTCATTAGGACACTAAATTCTTGAAGACTTGCTGTTTCACACAATGTGGAAAGTAAGAATATATTAAGAGTCCTACGCATTATCCTTGTGGTATTGCCAGAACATCCGAGTGATATGAAAATATTCACGATGAAGATGGAAATCCTTCTAGAGCCAACATCAAACAAGCTCTTGGTGGGTGACATGTGAGATCTTCTCGTAAGATCAAACTTGTGACAACTGGATAGAAACGATGGGGAGATTCATTCTTGAATCAACCTTGGTCCAGGATTGGAATTGACGAATACTTTTGAGAAAAACCATTCGATGTGCGAATCTCTTCTTTTCGCTAGCACGTCGAATGTGTACTCATTCTCTAATACAAAAAGTATTTTGATTGAAAATTGATCTTTCTCATAAAACCTTCGTCGTATTGCAAAACTCTTTCTTCAAGCAATACACGATTGTTTTCAAATCATTTTCATCAATCGGTGAATCTCAATTATTTGGTTCACTCACTCGTGTTGTCTTCTTTGAGGCGTTCGGTTTGAGAACGACTAGAACAATTGCGAAACCACATCAAGGAGATTCTTAGGAATCCTACGATCACGAGCGGTGCTTGTCTTGATCAGCGGGAACCGTGGGCGTGTACCTCAATTCGGCGAAGTGGTCAAAGACACTTTCGTGTGTTTTATTCTAGCTGCTGTTTGCGGTACACTTGGACGGTTGCGGTGATCGAATTGAGGAGTCAATCAATGCCGCATGCTCACAAAGCATCCACACTTAATTGAAGAAATCTTGACCGGTGCATATCTACGTAACACGGTTACGATATTTCTATACTATGCTACGCTACTGACTGCGCAAATATCATGAACTAGTAAAGCTTCCGCTACTCGATGGAAAGATGTCATGATTCAAAAGTGTGAGCATGTCGGTCCAAAGTCACAACTTCACATGATGGCAACACAATAAAGGGTGATCCAGATTTCTTGTGGTGGTGATCTCAATAAGCTCGAAGATCATCAAAGATGTGGATCGATTTAAGGCCTCCACTAAAAGTACAAATCGGTCACGGACTTTGAAGAATCACTATTAATGCACAAAGATTGACGAAAGTGAAGAATTCAAGTCTCTGAGCTCAAGAACAATGTCAAAGAAAGAATGCTAGGATGCTAAATGTATTTCATGGGGTGACCTCCCTTAGGGGGAGATTGTTAGGAATTGGAAATTCCATGTTAAAGTGTCGGTCACCCCAATTATAGTCTAGCATATGTTAGCTCGTAGATTTGTAGTTATTTACATTATTAAGTAGTTTATTTATTAGTTTATAGCGTAGTTTAGCTTAGTGCATGATTGGTGCTAAACCGTCAAGTTTAATTACACAAGCTAACCACTTGTGAATGGTCAACCGTAACAAACTTAAAACAGCTCAAACACTAATACAATGAAGATCAAAGGAATATAGGGGATTCCTGGGTCGTTAAGTCCCACGGAGGATGAATTGGTGTATAAACACTTGATCAGATGATAGAATGATCACTAAGGATAGTGATCAGTAAGGATTTTGATGGATAATTACCTAAAGAAAAGATTAATAAATTACAGCAACTTAAATGCAAATTAAAAGAAATAAAAGATAAAATATATTAAATAAACGCTATCACTATTTTTAAAATGATGAACGTTTAAAACCTAAAACGTATGTTTAAATAAAATTACGTAAACGTACAAAATAAAACGTGAGTTTTAAGAAATAAAAGGCCTACAAATATGAAAATGATATTTTACAATCCTAATAATAAAAGAAAATTATTAGAAAAGAAAATTATTTTTAAAACTATTTATTTAATTATTATTAATTAAAAATATTTATTAAGTATTTAAAATGCACTAAAATATAAGAAAATACAAAATTAACCTAGAAAAATGAAATTATAACTTAGAAAAATCTAAAATATGATAAAACTTATTTTAAAACTGAAAATATATTTTTAGACTTTTATGTATTTATTATTAATTTAATACTATTTAAAACTAATTAAAATGCTAAAAATACTATTTAAATCAAGAAAATTATGGAAAAATACTTTTATGACTTTTATATTTATCTTAATCTAGGAAAATTGAAAACATATTTTTTAAGCTTTTTCGATTTATTTGTATTAAAAGCTATTTAAAAAGACTTAAAACTATTTTAAATAAGAAAAATACTAAATAGTTTTGGAAAATTATGAAAATTTCAGGAAAATACTAATTTAATATTATTCTAATCTAAGAAAATATAAAACATGGGCTTATGTATAAGAAAATGAGATCTGCAGTTGTAAGTGCTTATTAATAAGCACTTTGAATAAGCCAAAAGCTACAACAAGCTACCAACTTGATACGAAGCTATGAAATAAGCTAAAAGTACTCAAAATGAAACAAGTACAACTGCTCATAAACCTCTTAAATACAAGTTTAAACAGTTTGATGATTTGAGCTAAATGTGCAAAATCAGTTTGACCCACTACTTTTAAGACCAAGAATAAGCTACCAAATAAGCTAAAATTAAAACCAAGAGTTGGAACCTATACTAGACCTGGTTGGTTACCTATAAACCAAAGATGAGACCCAAATAAGCTAAAATGAGATTGTGAGAAACTTTTTTAAAGATCTGAAAAACCACTGAGTCAAGACTCAGTGTATGATGATTGATATGGGACCAACTAATAAGCACTTGCAGGCTTAGCAAATAAGCTGCAAATTGAAATTTTAAGCTTGGAACTTAAAGAGGACCAGGTTAGCTGTCCAAAGAACTAAAAATCACAGGATGAAACCAACTAATAAGCAATTTGTGAGCTTATCAAATTGGACCTATTCAACATGCACGTGGCATCATTTTGACTTTTGATTAAACCGAAAGATTGACTTTTATGAGATTATAACGATTCTATGAACTAATTAAGATGTATTAAGGTGAAAGAAAACTGATTTAATCAATGGTAACAACTTCTTAACACAAAATCATGATCACAGAACCTTAAAATCCAACAGTTAATGCACAATATGAGATTAAAAGGATTTATGACTTTTTATAAGACAAGCACTAGATTTTATGACTACAATGAGTTATTAGGAACTATAGTGACACAGAACAACAACAATTAACAACTCAAATGACTTCTAACACAGATTAACATGCAGATCCAAACACCCCTTTATGAGGACTGTTTTGAAGCTTTTCAAAGGATAACACAGATTAAGACCATAAAAATGATTAAAGGCTTTATATTATCAAATAATAAGACTAATGAAACATTAACTAATGACATTAACAACATAAATCTGAGAAATGACAATTTTGCTTATATAACTGTTAAACTAAGAATTTTAACAATTAACAATTTTGAAGAACAAGTCTACTGATTTAATACTTACTTTTGCTTAACTACTCCTAAGAAACATGCATAAACACAGATTAAAGCTTATAAGTAGCTTAAACAGTAAAAAGCTAAAATGCTTATAAAGAGCTTACAAATATTTTCCAGCCAAAAACTATGAACCAATGATTGATACCACTCCTATAGCTTTCCACAAAGCACTAAACCATAATCAATCCAAGAATTACCATGCTTCAGCTTCTTATCTTCATTCCCCTTGTTTTTTTATTTTTGACTAATTTTTTAGTGATTTTTGGTATTTTTTAATTTTAAGTCTAAACTTAGTTATAAAAGTTTTTAATAGCTTAAACAAGTTACTAGAAGCTTATATAAGCTTATTGACCCCAGAATACAACCACCAACAACATAAGCCAAATTTGAGATTTTGGCTCAAAATCTGCATAAACTTGATACGTACACAAAACTTGAAATTGAGACCAAAATAGATTATTGATACATCGAAATAAGATTACAAATACTTGAAAGTTTTAAACATAAACTGGAAAACATAAAAACTTAAAACGACACAAGCTTAAAATAAATTACACTAGATAGATAATTATATTGCACCATCCTTGTATTTATTGAGATTTTCCAACTCGCGTCGACCTCTACGAGCAAATCCCACCACTTTCTAGCCATTGGATTAAACCGGATCACCATTTTGCCATTTGTCAATTTTGGCGCCAAATTTCCTCTGAAAGGGTTTATTGCATTAATGGGGTTTGGTTGTATGTGGAGGTGGAGGGGGGTGGAAAGGTGTTTTGGGGTGAGGTGGAGTGAAAATCAAGTGGTTAAAACCACTTGGTTTTGGCTCAAATAGCCTTGGGAGAGACAGGTGCTACAATGTGGTGGTTTTTAATTTAAAAATTGGGCGGGTTTGGGTTATTTGGATTTGGGCTTGGTTAAGTATATTGGATCCGTTTGGTTTGTAGCTTAATAATCACAAGGACCAAAATGTAATTACGCCAAAGTTAAGGGTTGAACACGCCAATCTTCCATAGTTTAAACAAGGACCAAACCTGCCATACTTGAATAGTACAAGGACCATTGTAGATTATTTTCCATTTTGTAAATCCAAGGGCTTTTATGTCAATTTTCAAACTCGAGGACCAATCTTGTAATTTCTCCAAAGTTTATCATAAGGACCATTCTTGTCATTTATAAATAGTACAAGGTTAATGTTTGATAATTTCACTTTTAAATTAACCAAGGACTATATTTGACAATTTTCAAAGTTTAGGGACTAAAGTTGTCATTTTGTGATTTTGAACTTTAAAGGGTTTGTTTTGACAACTTTTGAATCTCATGGACCTTAAATGATATTTTACAAGTTTTTGAATTACAGGGGACTAATTTTGACAACTTTTGTAACTTGGGGACTAAAGCGCCAATTATGCAAACTTGATACGTTTTTCACAGATTTTGATGTTTTGCATTTAAAACATATAAAACACTTGTTTGTGATATTTTATCATTTTGATGTGTTTAGAGTGTTTTCGATGTTTTGGCATCTAAAGGTATAAAAATGATGAGTATTTAGACACTCATCAATCCCCACACTAAGATATTGCTAGTCCCTAGCAATGATTTGAAAAAATTAATGGATTTCATCTCTTTACCAAAAGCCATTACTTACGGAGTAGCCAATTGTTTTAGCTCAAGTAAGAACCTTGGTACAATGATAACCAAATGATTTTGAGCAAATCATAAGCTTTGAACGGTTTGATTTGTCTTTACCGAGCCGTTTGCTTCGGACTAGCCAACTCTTAGATAAATTATCAATATTATCTTTGGTGAGCCGATTACCAATTATGGATTTTCAAGCGCCTTTACCACAAGCCATAAACTTGCGGGCTAGCCAACTTTTCACTAGTTTAAAGATATGGTGAGTTGAACACCATACAATTTTAGGCAAATTGCAAGCCATAAGCGGTTTGAGATATCTTTACCAAGAGCCGTTTGCTCTGGATTAGCCAATCCTTATGTGAGTTAGACATGGCGGATGATTACCATTTCTTGAGTAAGTGAAAACACTTACTCAAAAAAAAATTTGGCCAAAAGCGGGAATTGGGTGGAATAATTACATGATAAAATTCATGAGAATTCCCCACACTTAGAAATGAATATTGCCCTCAATATTCAAAGTACCGCGGTTATGCGAAACATAGAACATAAAAGGGAAATACTACGGCCATTATTTTGTTTTGATATATACACATTTTTTTTTTTTTTATATATATATACAACAATGGGCAACTCCCACACTAGGGTGGTAGAAAGGGGTAAGAAGACGAAACATGGGTGAAAACCCATATGGTGTGTGCTACTATTTTTGATTCCCGAGTCACTAGCTTGACTCGATCCCGCATTCATTGGTTCATGGGGAATGTTTGTAGATCCGGGACAATCACGGGTGGAATGTCCTCTCCAAAGTAATGCTTTAATCGATGACCATTTACTTTAAAATTTGGACCATCGGTGAGATAACTCAATGGTGCCATAAGGATAAACCTTAGTGATAGTAAATGGACCGGACCACGGGACTTAAGCTTTCCGAGAAAATCTTCAATCTTGAATTGAAAAGAAGGACTCGATCACCAACGTTGAAAACGCGGTTCTTGATTTTAGAGTCATGAATCTTCTTTGTCTTTTGTTTGTAGATCAAAGAGTTCTCGTAAGCTTGATCACGAAGTTCATTTAGTTCATTCATTTGAACTTTTCTATGATCACCGGTATGTCGTATATCGAAGTTTGCATGTTTTAAGGCCCGATGAAGCCTTGTGCTCTAGTTCAATCGGAAGATGACATGCCTTTCCGTACACTAGCTTGTATGGAGTACACCATGGGTGTTTTGTAAAATCATGTCGGAAGGCCCAGTGCGTCATCTAGTTTATCCGACCGGGATGCACGATTTTCGCCTCTTCCTTTCAAGAATTCTTTTAATACCACGGTTGGAAACTTCCACCGCCCACTTGTTTGGGGTGGTATGCGATGATAGGCGGTGGGTAACACCATACTTTTGCATGACACGATCAAATTGGTCATTACAAAATGTGTACCACGATCACCGATTATAGCTCGAGGAGTTCCAAACACGGCAAAAGAGATTTCAAAACTTCACAACTACTCGGGCATCATTTGTAGGTAAAGCTTTGCTTCAACCCATTTTGACAAATAGTCAATGACCACGAGTATGTATTTGTTACCTCGAGATGAAGGAAATGGCCCCATAAAGTCAATACCCGGATGTCAAATATCTCACAAACTTGAATGGCATTTGTGGCATTTCATTTCTTTGAGAGATATTTCCATGACGTTGACAAGCGTCGCAAGTTTTGACAAAATCGTGGGCATCCTTATAGATTGTGGGCCAATAAAACCCGAATCAAACACCTTTTTGGCGGTGTAGTTTGGACTATGATGGCCCCATGGGTCCAAAGATGGCAAGCTTTGAGAATGTCAAGAGCTTCTTGTCCATAAACACACCGTCGGATGACTTGATCCGCACAGATTTTGAATAAGTAGGGTCGTCCCGAAGTAATGTTTAACATCTTTGAAGAATTTGTTCTTCCGTTGGGTCGACATCCCTTTCACTATGAAGTTACCCGCATGGTAATTTGCGAAGTCGACAAACCATGGGGTAGAAGAGTTTCCATGAAAAGAAACCGCATTGAGTGTCTCGAGAGGAAATGTTTCATTTATTTCCTTTTTCTCGAAAACATCTTGGTGAGGGTTCTCTAATCGGGATAGATGATCGTGACCGGTTCTCGGCTCCTTTTTATCACGTATGATGATATCAAATTCTTGGAGGAGGAGAACCCAACGGAGCAATCTCGGCTTTGCATCTTGTTTTGCAAAGAGATATTTGAGAGCCGAGTGATCCGTATACACTACACATTTGGTCAAGATTAAGTACGGCGAAATTTCTCAAATGCATACACCACGGCTAATAGCTCTTTTTACGTGGTGGTGTAATGAGTTTGAGCTTGATCATAGTCTTACTTGCGTAGTGAATAGGTGAAAATGCTTAGCTCTCGTTGCCCTAAGACCGCACCGATAGCAAAATCACTTGCATCGCACATGAGCTCAAAGGGTAAATCCCGATCGGGAGCAACGAGAATGGGTGCTTGATAGCTTTTTCTTCAATGTTTCAAAAGCTATGATGCACTCGGGTGAGAAGATAAAAGGAGCATCCTTTTCAAGAAGATGGGTCATAGGTAGGCGATTTTAGAAAATCTTGAATGAATCTACGATAGAAACCGGCATGACCTAAAAACTCCTAATACCTTTGACGGTAGTAGGATGAGGCGATTTAGCAATAACATCGACTTTTGCTCTATCTACCTCAATCCCATTTTTGAAATCTTATGGCCAAGGACTATGCCTTCTTTGACCATAAAGTGGCTTTTCTCCCAATTTAGACAAAGATTGGTGTCTTCACACCGTTTGAGCATTTTATCTAGATGGGAGAGACATGTTTGAAACGAATCCCCAATGACCGAGAAGTCATCCATAAACACCTCCATTGTTTCCCGATCATGTCGTGGAAAATGGCCATCATACATCGTTGGAGCGTGCGGGCATTACATAAGCCAAAAGGCATCGTCTATAGGCAAAAGTTCCGTATGGGCGGTGAATGTAGTTTTATCTTGATCCTTTGGATCAATGGGGATCTGAAAGTAACAGAGAAACCATCAAGGAAACAATAGTATTCATTCCTGCTAATCTCTCAAGCATTTGGTCCATAAAGGGTAGAGGAAAATGGTCTTTACGGGTGGCGTCATTCAACTTACGATAGTCAATGCAAACACGCCATCCGTAACCAATCGAGTTGGAATTAACTCGTTATCTTCATTCGTGACAACAGATTATGCCACCCTTTTAGGAACACAATGAATTGGGCTAACCCAGGACTATCTCGAGATTGGGTAAATCAATCACGCATCAAGAAGTTTGATAACCTCTGTTTGATAACATCATGGATTTTTGGATTTACTCTTCTCGATGTTGAACTAGCTGGTTTGAAGTCATCCTCCATCAAGATTTTGTGAGTACAAAACTCGGGGTTGATACCCTTAATGTCGGAGAGTTTCCAAGCAATTGCTTGCTTGTGTGACTTCAAGATTTTTATGAGAGCGATTTTCATCTTTACTCAAATCTCGAGCAATAATGACCGGTAATTTATCATCACCTTCAAGGAATGCATACTCGAGATGAGGTGGTAAGTCCTTAAGTTCGACTTCAGAAATTCTTGATTTATCAAGCGACTTGACTTCCTTGTTATGAAGTTTGACGGGAGGGAGTGACTTTTAACAACTTCTTATGAAGTTCGATTAATCTCATTTTGATTAATCTCATCGGGAATCACTAGTGTGAGTGATGATGGATCATCATTAAGCAACTTCTCAATGAGAAGTATGTCCCCTCAATGTCGATGGGAGCATGATCAATTTCCCATGGAGCAGAATCACTAGACAAGTATGCTTCAATCTCTTCCAAGATGAAGTCACTTTCCTCAAATGGGGTGAGAGAAGGAGTAGAATTGGCTATGATAGGTTGAGATGAATGAGTGAGATTACCACTCAAGAATTATGATCATAACCAAGAACTTCTTGAGAGTACTCTTGAAAGCAACATCAATGATATCTATTCGGTTAACCGACTCGAGAATCATAGTTTGCGGAGTACCTCAAGTTTGATCAAGGTTAAAGGTGACGACTTCATTACCAACACGTAATGTGATTTCTTGCTCAAATACATCAATGAGAGCACGGCCCGTTCTCGGGAATCCTCGACCAACAATGAGAGGAACCCGATGATCGACATCAAAATCAACAACCACGAAGTCGGTGGAAAATGGAACTTTCCTACTTTCACAAATCGTCCTCGGCAATGCCAAGAGGACGGGATATTGTACGATCCGCAAGCTCGAGAGTCATGCATGTAGGAGTAAGTTCCTAAGAAGAAAGTTTCTTCCATCTTGAATAAGGCATAAGATTGATGCTTGCACCAAGATCTACTAGGGCAAAGCATTCAACCATTCCCGGAAATACACAAGGTAAGAGAAATTTTCCGGGATCTCCAAGCTTTTCTCGGAAGCTTCTTGGGATAAGCTGAGCGGTTCTCGTTAAGAGGAGTTTAGCCATTTCAAACAGTTTTCCTTGTTGCTTAACATGTGTTTGAGAGTTGATGCAAACTTGGGCATCGGCATGATAGCATCCATAAAGCTTATGTCAAAATGTAGTTCTTGGAAAATTTGAAAAATTTGTCCATTTGATGACTAGCTTTTTCATGAGCTTTGCTCATTCAAGCGTGATGGATAAGGAATAGAAGATTTGGATTTGGTATTTTCAGCGGAGCAACAGTGGTTCAAAAACAACTCTGGATTAGACTTGGGTTTCGGACAACTTGAGGTGGACATTGTTGGTACTTCCATTATCAATAGGAAGTTCCTTGTCCTTTGTCGCCTTGGTAACTTGACTCATTTCTCCTAGTGGAGGAGGCATTGGAGTCGAGGTCCATTGTGTGTCCTAGGTTCACTTTCCACTACCTTCGGGAGAGAAGAAGAAGAAGAGTAGTAGGAATAGCGGGTCCATTGTATGAAACACCACTTACGGTTGTGATCGCCTTAGCATCGCCCCTCGGGTTAGCGATCGTGTTGCTCGGAAGTTTTCACGAGCCCGAGGGTTGATCATTTAAAGACTTTTGAGATCGACAATCGGTGACCAACAACCTGTTCATTTCATCTTGGGATTTCATGAACTGCTTCAATAACTCATCAGATGATGGTACTGGAGGATGTGGAGGGAAATTCTGAGGTCGGATGTTTTGATTAGGACCTTGTTGTTGAAAATTCCCTTGATTAGGATTCACATTCCCATGAAATTGATTCCCTCGATTGAAATTGTTTTGATGAAGGTTTCCTTGTTGTTGGAAACCTTGATTGGGTCCAGGATAGAAATTACCTTGGTTTTGATAACCTTGGTTCATTCTAGGTTGATTCGATTCGGTTAGGATTACGGTTAAAACACGGTGGTGCTCGATAAGTATTAGCACGGTAGCTTGGTTCATTTTGAGGATGGTATTGATTACCTCCTTGATTTGAAGTACCGGCTATAGCATTGGCTTCAAACGGACTACCATCGGTGGCGATCAATTGTAGTATGCATGAGGACCACCACAAGTAACACAAACTTCAACTTTCTTCACTTCACCATGTGATGGTGTTTGAGTGAAAGTGACTTTCTTCAGGTTAGCAAGAACCAAAGCTCGAACAATATCGGTGAGTTTATCAATCTTAGCATCGGTGCTAGATGTACTCACGGGAGATGAAAGTAGAAGGTCCAACATTAGGCGAGTCGATATGTCTTTGTGCGGAAAGAACGGACACGGGACTTGTTTTCAATGATTTGTAAGGCTTCTTTGGTGGTTTTGCTAAGGAAATTACCTCCAGCGGAGGCATTCAAAGAGTCTTGGTCGACTTGTCTCGCACCATTGTAGAAAGTATCCATTTGCATTAACTCGGTAAAACCATGATGTGGACACTTGCGAGCAATTCTTTATAACGATCCCATGCCTCCCGAATGATTCATCAAATCTCGAGAAAAT
Source organism: Chrysanthemum lavandulifolium (assembly GCA_022545495.1). NCBI lineage: Eukaryota > Viridiplantae > Streptophyta > Magnoliopsida > Asterales > Asteraceae > Chrysanthemum > Chrysanthemum lavandulifolium. The sequence goes on from CM040240.1 coordinate 38,756,971, forward strand.
TTCATTATCTCATTCTTAAGACTTGTAGTTCGGGATGGAGGATAGAATTCTTTAACGAACTTGGTAACTAGATCCTCCCATGTCTCAATGGAGCGAGGGGTTGTTTCTCGAGCCAATTCCGGCTTGTCCTCAGAGAGAATGGGAGCAGAAGAAGCTTAATGGCTTCATGTGGGACATTCTTGTATTTGATGGTAGATGCAATCTTGTTAAACCATCGAATGTGTGCATGAGGATCATCCCGCTCAAAACCATAGAATTGGCTTTGGGTTACTAGATTAAGCAACCGGTTTTGAGCTCAAAGTATCGACCACAATGGTTGGGACAACAATGGCATCTCCGTAACCCTCGATGGGTGCTTGGAGAAGCTCATTCATGGGTTTGTCTTACGCCATTTCGACGGTGGTGGTGGTGGTAGGCGTTCCTCGATCACGGTGAAGGAGCGAGCGTCCTCTATGTCTCGAGGAATCTTTCCAAGTTCGAAAGTGGACTTGTAGAACTGGAAGAACGAGTGCGCATGCACTAAGTATAAAAATCAATTTTCAAAACAAATGCGAGGCAAAGCGACAAGTGAACTTAACCAATAATCACAAATGAAATGGCTTCTTTGAAAAAGGTACACCAAATCACAAGGACACAAAGGCAAGTTTTAAATCGATGTTCGGGAACTTATTATGGTCACACCCCGGTTAGTAGGTGTCTTGCCTTGATTTGCGGTGGTTGATTTTATGTATATATTAAGTACCACCGAAAAGACGTAGGTATGATTTGTGCAAATGGTTTAAAAACTTTTGGACAATATTTTTGGTATCGTCTCGTTTAACCAAATCGTATTTCTTTAAGAATCACCTTAAAAGAAACACAAGCTAGAAAACGTTACGATTGTTTTGTTGTTTTATATTGTTTTGGGTTTTTAACACTTTAGGAAAAGTGTTAATGAACTTTTGATTTATATTTAACTTTACAAAAACTTTTACAAACGTGGTATATGTGCAAGTATGGGTCGAAAATGCTTAGAACACGCTTCTGACCTCCCGGCGGCGCGCTAAAATTTGATTGGTGCAAAACCGTCAAGTTTAATCACTCAAGCTAACCACTTGTGAATGGCCAACCGTAATAAACTTAAAACAGCTCAAACACTAATGCAATTAAGATCAAAGGAATATAGGGATTCACGGGTCGTTAAGTCCCACGGAGGATGAATTGGTGTATAAACACTTGATCGATGATAGAATGATCACTAAGGATAGTGATCGATAAGGATTTTGATGGATAATTACCTAAAGAAAAGATCTACAAATTACAATGACTTAAATGCAAATTAAAAGAAATAAAAGATAAAATATATTAAATAAACGCTATCACTATTTTTAAAATGATGAGCGTTTAAAACCTAAAACGTCGTTTAAATAAAATTACGTAAGCGTACAAAATAAAGCGTGAGTTTTAAGAAATAAAAGGCCTACAAATATAAAATGATATTTTACAATCCTAATAATAAAAGAAAATTATTAGAAAAAGAAAATTATTTTTAAAACTATTTATTTAATTATTATTAATTAAAAACTATTTATTAAGTATTTAAAATGCACTAAAATATAAGAAAATACAAAATTAACCTAGAAAATGAAATTATAACTTAGAAAAATCTAAAATATGATAAAACTTATTTTAAAACTGAAAATATATTTTTAGACTTTTATGTATTTATTATTAATTTAATACTATTTAAAACTAATTAAAATGCTAAAAATACTATTTAAACCAAGAAAATTATGGAAAAATACTTTTATGACTTTTATATTTATCTTAATCTAGGAAAATTGAAAACATATTTTTAAGCTTTTTCTGATTTATTTGTATTAAAAGCTATTTAAAATGCTTAAAACTATTTAATTAAGAAAATACAAACAGTTATGGAAAATTATGAAAATTTCAGGAAAAGTCTAATTTAATCTACTGAATCTAAGAAAAATGGAAAAACATGGGCTTGTGTATAAGAAAATGAGACTGCAGTTGTAAGTGCTTCTAAATAAGCACTTTGAATAAGCCAAAAGCTACAACAAGCTACCAACTTGATACAGAAGCTATGAAATGCTAAAAGTGTCAAAATGCAACAAGTAACAACAGGTTTTAACCTCTGGAATACAAGTTTAAACAGATTTGAGGATTTGAGCCAAATGTGCAAAAACAGATTTGACCCACCACTTTTGAGCTTAAGCACAGACTACCAAATAAGCTAAAACTTAAAACTGATGATTGGAACCTAAACAAGACCTGGTTGGATACCTATAAACCAAAGATGAGATCCAAATAAGCTAAAATGAGCTTGTGAGAAACTTTTAAAGATCGAAAAACACCGAGTCAAGACTCGGTGTATGATGATTGATATGGGACCAACTAATAAGCACTTGCGAGCTTAGCAAATAAGCTGCAAATTGAAATTTTAAGCTTGGAACTTAAAGAGGACCAGGTTAGCTGTCCAAAGAACTAAAAATCACATGATGAAACCAACTAATAAGCAATTTGTGAGCTTATCAAATTGGACCTATTCACTGTGCACAGGGCATCATTTTGACTTTTTGATTAAACTGAAAGATTGACTTTTATGAGATTATAACTGATTCTATGAACTAATTAAGATGTATTAAGGTGAAAGAAAACTGATTTAATCAATGGTAACAACTTCTTAACACAAAATCATGATCACAGAACCTTAAAATCCAACAGTTAATACACAATATGAGATTAAAAGGATTTTTGACTTTTTATAAGACAAGCACTAGATTTTATGACTACAATGAGTTATTAGGAACTATAGTGACACAGAACAACAACAATTAACAACTCAAATGACTTCTAACACAGATTAACATGCAGATCCAAACACCCCTTTATGAGGACCTGTTTTGAAGCTTTTCAAAGGATAACATGATTAAGACCATAAAAATGATTAAAGGCTTTATATTATCAAATAATAAGACTAATGAAACATTAACTAATGACATTAACAACATAAATCGAGAAATGACAATTTTGCTTATATAATCATTAAACTAAGAATTTTAACAATTAACAATTTTGAAGAACAAGTCTCTTGATTTAATACTTACTTTTGATTAACTACTCCTAAGAAACATGCATAAACACAGTTAAAGCTTATAAGTAGCTTAAACGGTAAAAGCTAAAATGCTTATAAAGGGCTTACAAATATTTTCCACCAAAACTATGAACCAAGGATTGATACCACTCCTATAGCTTTCCACAAAGAACTAAACCATAATCAATCCAAAATCACCTTGCTTGATTGTTTTGATCATGTCTTCATAGGATTTTATTTTTAACTAATTTTTTAGTAATTTTGTGAATTTTGACTTTTGAATATAAACTTAGTTATTAAAGTTCTAATAGCTTTCACAAGTTATACAATGAGCTTATAAAAGCTTATAAGTCCAATATAACAACCAAAATAACATTCGTACCAATTGAGAATTTTGGAATTTGAAATTTGCATAAACTTGATTCTTACACAAAACTTGAAATTGAGGCGAAAATATGATTTTATTACACTAAAACAAGATTACAAGATCTTTCAAAGCTTAAACATTCACTTGAAAATGTAAAATATTAAAACGACATGAACAAAAATAAAATTACTCTAGATATTTTGATACATTGCTTCAAACTTGTATTTATCGACCTCATTTGACCTTGTCGACATCTCTGAGCTAATCCCACCACTTTCTAGCCATTGGATTAAACCAGATCACCATATTTGCCATTTGTCGATTTTGGCGCCATTTTTCAATTGAGCAGGTTTATTGCATTAATGGGGTTTGGTTGTATGTAGAGGTGGAGGGGGGAGGTGGAAAGGTGTTTTGGGGTGAGGTGGAGTGAAAATCAAGTGGTTAAAACCACTGGTTTTGGCTCAAACACCTTGGGAGAGACAAGAACAGACAGGCGGTTTTTTAATTTAAAAATTGGGTCGGGTTGGGTTATTTGGATTTGGGCTTAGTTAAATTTATTGGATCCGTTTGGTTTGTAGCTTAATAATCACAAGGACCAAAAATGTAATTCGCCAAAGTTAAGGGTTGAACACCAATCTTCCATAGTTTAAACAAGGACCAAACCTGCCATACTTGAATAGTACAAGGACCATTGTAGATTATTTTCCATTTTGTAAATCCAAGGGCTTTTTATGTCAATTTTCAAACTCAGGGACCAATCTTGTAATTTCTCCAAAGTTTATCATAAGGACCATTCTTGTCATTTATAAATAGTACAAGGTTAATGTTTGATAATTTTCACTTTTAAATTAACCAAGGACTATATTTGACAATTTTCAAAGTTTAGGGACTAAAGTTGTCATTTTGTGATTTTGAACTTTAAAGGGTTTGTTTTGACAACTTTTGAATCTCATGGACCTTAAATGATATTTTACAAGTTTTTGAATTACGAGGACTAATTTTGACAACTTTTGTAACTTGGGGACTAAAGCGCCAATTATGCAAACTTGATACGTTTTTCATGATTTTGATGTTTTGCATTTAAAACATATGAAACACTTGTTTGTGATATTTTATCATTTTGATGTGTTTGTATTTTCTTGAGTCGATCCAAATATGCCCTTGAATTGTTAAACAAGTTTGGAATGAAAACACCGTGATACTTATGCCACACCAATGACTCATACCAAGAAGCTAGGCGATTTACATGGGAAATTAGTTGACCCTACTAAATACCGGTATTATTGGGTCTCTCATGTATCTAACGAACAGCGACACGATATTGTCTTTGCCGTTTATCTATGCTCCCGTTATCGATCGCGACCAAGCTGAAACCCACCTCTCGAGGCTAAAAGAATCTCCGATACATCAAGGGAACCATTAACTTGGGATCCGGTATCCAAAGGATTACGGTTTTGAACTAATCGCTTTTCAGAATGACCACGCAGGGATGCTTAGACTCGAGGAAAAGTACTTGAGAGCTCTACAATTTCTTGGTGATAAACCGTGTCTTGGCAATCAAAGAAGCGAGGATTGTACATCATTGTCATCAACCGAAGGCGTAATATGTAGCCATGTCGCATGTTGTGCTCAAGTCATATGGATGAGAACACAACTCGAAAGAATATGGTTACGTGTTTGACGAACCCCGATGTCTTTGCGACAATCGAGTGCCATTCGATCTCGCAACTCGGTTAAGACTCGAAATCAAAGCACATCGATCTTAGCTATCATTTCATCAAGGACCACGTGAAACGAGGTGCGTTGAATTATACTTTATGGTAGTGAATACCAATTGGCGATCTTCTCACCAAAGCCTTGCCTCCCGCTAGGTTTAATGAGTTGGTCCACGGATTGGTATGAGGTGTTTAACTCGAGAGGAATTGGATGACCTCCTAAAAGTCTTAAAAACATCAAACACCAAAATCTCTTTTGTAAATAATTTTCAAAACAAAATACAAAATATAAAACTGATAAAACAACAAAAATATTCTTCTATCTATTTTCTTTCAACATGGCAAGTACATTTCTTCCGTCAAAACTATAATCTTTCAAAATTCAATATTTTTACGATCAAGTGTTGAGGGAGAAAATAAATATAGCTTGTTTCAAAATATTAGTGTACTTGCATGTTATCCTATCCCGATTGTTTCCTTTATCAATGGTGGTAAATTTTATGGTTCACCGACACCCTCGGACTAAAATTTATAACCTTTCACTATTTTCTTAAGTCGAGGGGAGTGTCGTTAAAGTTTCTTTCTTAAAATCTTTGTTTGGTACCTAAAATGAAAGTTAAAAGGCTTTGTTTGAAAAAGGAAAAAGTGGAGGGACCAAAACTGTCAAAATGTTAAAGTTATTTTAATAAAAACATCCTCCACCTAATATTTCACCTCACATTTATTACTTCTAACCTAAAAGATCCTACGCCAAATATTCATTCAAGAAATATGTGTTTCGAGATCATCAATACTGTAAGTGGTTTTGTGTTCTTAACGTAATTTTAAACAATGGTTTGAATTTCATACAAATCCAACGGTTAAAACTTAAGATTCAATGAATTTTGTGTTTTACGCATAAGGGTTAGAACATATAATCACTTGTTGTGTGTTTTTGGTTAAAAAGATTGTGTCAAAATGCTTTAACAACATCAATGATATCTTTTCTATGCTCAAAATACACCCAGAAACACGAATTAATGGATTTTGATAATTAGGGTTTATGAGTCGATTTGGGTGTTTTCAAATGTGAAGGGTTTTGGTTAAAAATATTGTTGTGTTATGTTCATATGATGTTGAATTGATGATATCCGGGTTCTATAACAACCCGAAACACCGATTAACTTTCGAATTAGATATTAGGGTTTAAAGTTCTAAAGTTTGGGTATTTTGATTCATCACGAAATGGATGTTAAGACTTGGTTTATAGACTCTCACAACACCTTAGAACTACCGGTAAATGTTTGGTGCAATTTCCATGGTTAGAAATCTTCTGCGTAATTCATAACCCTTAGGGTTTTGACCTACTGCGTATGACTTTCACGTAAATGTTTAATGTGTTGTCATGCCATGATCCATTGTAAAATGAATATACATGTTAAGATTCTGATTTGATGAATTTATTTCGGGCTTGCAACGCTTAAAAATTGAGAATCAATGTCATTTGAATCTCTACGCATAAGGATCACCTTACGCGTAGAAAGTTATCTTGTAAGAGAAATTTTACGGCGTAATCATTACGCGTAAGGTTCTACAGTGGGACTACGCGTATCCTGTGAAGGATATGCGTGTGATGACCTTCATAAGGTCTACTCTTATGAGTAAGCCTTCACGTAAGGTTTATATCACGCCTCTGCGTAAGCTCTACGATAAGGTCCCCTTTTTCAGCGTAACATTTCTTACGCGTAAGTTAGATCCCACGCATAAGCTTTCGTCTCGCATATGTCATTCTTTGTTCACGCAACTTTGCCAAAACTATGCCTAAGCCTTGATTGACCTTCATTATGAATTTTTACGTGTACAAACTTGTAAATAAACTAATCATAACGTCACGAATCCAATAATGTCACTAATAAACTTAATCGTTTGATATGTTGTGAACAAAATGTGATAACATAAACTTTAAAACTTAAAGTTAACTAACTCACGAAACATTTCACGACGTCATTGGACTATTGGACAAACAAGTGACTTAGGACTCGTAACAATCATTATCATTTGTACATTCAATAACTAGACAATAAGACCTTACATTGACTAACATTATGTCTTTCGATATGTTGGTTCTTTTGGCTAATGTTATTTGAGATCACGACATGGCTGCTCAAATGAATGTGGATGCACACGAGGTTCTCACTATTGCGATATCTTCCCAATGGCTATCCTAGAAAGATTGCAAAGAACAACCTTAGGGTTGACTTTGAAACCCTTACTTGCTCGAATCTTCCTGCTTGATTCTTTGTGGATATTCTAAGGAATCATCCCTACCGGAACATGTTCTCACACTCGCCACGCACTGGAAATCTACATTCAGCAATTACGGAACTCTATGCGAGAGGATCATCAGTCAAAGTGCAGTGGCGGTGACACTTAATCACAAACAAGTCACCATCACTCATGCGGGACTTACGGGCTGTTCTTCTCTCATTCTCGAAATATAGCCAACCTGACTTCTTTGCTACACCTCTTGAAGAGCAGTTACGCAATTTCTTCTTGACATTGGCTATGATGAAGCTTGAGGATTGTTACTAAGCATTCTCACGTGGAGCTTAAGAACATTCCTCGATCATGGAGAACCTCACATCATCATTACCAAGTCTTTTACGGTGCGTGATGGTGGTTATGAGCATCCAAAGCTCATGGAACTACAAATCTTACGGTCTCGATCAATAAGAAGGACATCAAATCGAAGCAACGATATGGGAGGACATGATGCTATTTCACAAGAAGCTTGGCTCAAAGATTCCATATGTCGATACACAAAGCTTTTGATCCGAGAGCACTTGGACTTAATCACGATATCCCGTGAGGCTCAATGACCCGACAATCACGACTTGTTGTCCGAACCTATCCTTTCTATCATAATCAAGGAATCGACAACTAAGAAGCGAGGTGTCGTGTTTGCTCGATCACCTTCTATCTAAAGAAATCAAGAAGCTTGAAGCGCATAAAAGGTATCTAGTAGCGATAAAGAAGGCAAAGTTGGTCATCTTGATGAAAAACCTTCGAGAACTCCTACCCGGAGAACCGAGAAGAGGAAGTCTTTGGGAGTCACAAGAAGTTACGAAGTTATAGGAAGCTTCCCAAAGGAATCCTCCTCGTAAAAGGATTGTTCCCGTAAAGGAAGGCCGAACCTATTCCCACATCTGAACCGCAAAGAAAGCTTGTGACGAAGACTCGTAGGTCTTGAATCGGAAGAAGAGATTACATACTCCGAAGCGCAAGGATGACACTCCATTAGTACGAAACCTCCTAGTCCTCCGGTGAACATGGCAAAGGGAAGACTCCGATTACTTGTGCCGTATGATCAAAGCTCAAGCTCGAGAAAGTGATGAAGAACAAGCTGGATAAATCATACAGGAAGAAGTTTAAACTCGTCGAGACACCTTCAAAAAGTCAAGAATTTGCAAAAGACCAAATGGGTGGCCCAGGAGGATCAAGTGAAAGCTCGCTTACTCTTCACCGTGATCCCGATGTTAATCGACCCGACAGGGATCCGTGCCACCACTCTTGTGCAACAACAAAAGCTTGTGGAGGACACTATCGAATATGAGTTTGAGAAACATGAAACCGAAGTTCGAGAAAGATAAAGATGCCGATTATGACAAGTCGCTTCTCGAACTCCTACTCGCTCACAGTATGAAACCAACCGCCTATGACCCCGAGTCTCCTCATGTTCTCCTCATCGATTCTTCATCTCACCTCACAACCACCATCAAAGAAATCAACCAAATCAACATCCAAATCAGAAGAAACCACCTCGATCTTGGATTTCATACACATGCAAGAATTGTGAAAGTCACAAACAATTCGTAGAAAGAAAGACATGCTATACAGAATCAACTTTTCAATAAACAAATACAATATCTACATGACGAGAATGACAAGATGCAACAAGAAAGGAAGTTTATCCGAGAATTCATGAGAAGTCATCGCCAAGAGGAACCGAACGAAATGATCGAAGGTTACACTAACAAGTACCTTGAGGATATCGCTCCTAAAGTCACAAAGGAGATGTTTACTTAATAACTATATCCGAATCTTATGCGTATAGCCAAGCAAACTATAAGATCAACACCTTTAACCGTCACAATCAATCCATCCCGATCCCTGTAGTTTTCTCGATAATGAATTGGTGTCCAAGCTTGCCACACAAATGTCTAAACGTTTCGACATTTACTCGATGAAGGAAAGTTGTTTCAAGCATGGCCGACTACCAACTCAAAGAAGCATGTAGATTCAAGCGAAAGTCTAAACGCCCTAGAGACGATGAAGATAAGGATCGGATAAGAATGATGAAGCTAAACGTCAAGAAGTCCGTGAATCATCTTCTATGTTACCTCCTCTCCAACGGACTCCTACTCAACAAAGGTCCCTCCTCGTTCTTTTTACTGTGAAACCTCGTGACCATTCCAGTTACCACCCCGACTCGAAAACCGGTGATCATTTTGAGTATACTGCAGACGATGAAGAGGTCCTCGAGCCTCTACAACAACTCCACCTCTCCTAAACAAGTTAAGAAACCGTAATCCTCATCTAGGCCAAAACAAAAAAGAAGAAGGCGCCATGGACGCCGTATCATGGCTAGATGACGATAAAACAGAGGAATTTGAATGGTTCTCACACTTGTTAACTCAACTCCTTACCCTCAAGAAAGTCGTGATTTGGCAGACGGTAATATTGAGCATGCAAACTTTTGCAAGAAAAGTTCCAGTGAAGAAGATGACGAAACCGAGTTGAGGCGAATCAAGAATGAAGCTTTTCAACTGCGGAAAGATAGCTCAAAAGTGCCATCGAGGCCTAATATCACCTTGAAAACATTGCTCGAGCTATGTCTAACAACATGGATTGGCTCAACCCGAACAAACATCGACTTCACCAAACGGGACAACCTCCATACTACACCGATCGGTCAAAACCTCTACCAACACCACAACCAGATGAACCGAGGATTCCATTCGTATATTTCTTCAACAAAGACACGTAATTTCTTCTACATGGTGGCGATGGTTCAAGGAAATACGCTACATCGTTGACACTTCCATTCCCAGGAAGAATATACTCGAATCGCATAGCCATCGAGGAACGTACAATCACTTGTTCTCGACAAAGTGGAAGCATACGACCGATATGCAATGTAACGGGATTCATCATTGGCCTAACGCCAAGAATCTACTACTGTGGTCGTGTTCGTAAGTCTCAACATGCGGTGTTCAAGATTAAGGATATCGCTGCCATCAAACATGTTGTTATGTCATCTGCTGGGACTACACCTTCCTAAAGAATATCGTGGTCAAACGACAAGATGAAAGGGATTATGCATTCTCTCAAGTCGACTTTGAGAATTTGTCTATCAACGATATCGAAGACATGTGCCTTGCCAAAGTACAAGGTCACATGAGACAATTTTCAACCAAGTACAACGTGAATTCATCAAGTCATTGCTCATCTTCATCGACGCATAGTCATCATGGAACGTAGAAGATCTTCACCGGCGATTGAATCTTATCGCACTCTGTGTCAACTCTCACTCCACCTTTAGATCTTCCCGACCTCAACCGCTCTCACAATATACACTCATCAAGAAACCTTTCGCGCCATTTACCGTGAAGTGAACTTCAACGAAATTGCTTAATGGCGCAGCAGACCTTCACAAGTTTGGAGATCACACTTTGAAGATGGTTAGGGACGGATTAGCTTATAGGTTGAAGGATATACGACAAAAGATTGGGTCTCCTAAGCGATGGAATTCTCGATCGAAGGATGTGAGGAGAATCATCAAGATGATTGATGAAAGGTTGTTTCGGGATCGCCCGTAACGTTGGAAAGCTTTGTTGGTGGTCGACCCAGATTAACATCATCGGCTATCAACGCCCGCCGCACTCCTGGCGACATCATGGACTTCTCGGTACCCCTTGAATTGTTTCCTTCATTATTACATTTGGATGTGTGATTATATTTGTCTATCGCAGGCACACCTAACAAAGGTACAACCCGTAATTGTCAAGAAAGGACCCTCGTGGTACGTTTGGATTGCCACAATCCTTATAAAAGGAGCGAAAGCTTCTTATTTTGAGTAAAACCTATCAAACCTTTCATTTTTCAAGGTTTTGCTCAAAAGGACAAGTACTTCCCCGTATGATTTTTCAAAACCTCAACCGCTTATATCACCAATTGAGGGGAGTATGTGAATTAAAACTTTGTTCACAAATTGTTCATAGTGGTCATCTTCCATAACACTCGAAATGGTCATATTTATTCTCAACTTTTCAAAAATAACATTTTATATGCCATTTTTGAGGGGAGAAAATTATGTGATAAGAAATATGTTGTGCAAATGCAAATGAATCTTTGTGTAAAAGACTTAACCAACGAATTGACGGTACTAAACTGTTAGTAACTCGAAAAGACTTGTCCCGACGGGTAATAATTTCAAGCTACTTCGCTAGTAATGTAAACGTGTCTCGCAGCGGACTTGTCCAAGTAGAAAGTACCATTCGAGAAACTCTTGGTAGACATGAACTCGACGGTATGACAACCTTTCGAGGTCGGACTACACCTTCAAGGTAGTTATTAGAGCTAGTTGTCACCTAAAAGTCGACATTGTAACTCTTTAACTATGCAACGAACCGTCTCGCGGGAGATTGTCTATCTTGAGTTGATCAATTCAAAAGTGCGCGCTTTTCCCACACGCGCGATTTCAGTCAAAACTCTTAAGCACATGTGGGGGGAGTATTATGCAAAATCTTATCTCTCACAAGGGTTCAAACATGTTTTCATTTACAAACCCTTTGAGAGATTCTTCACAACAGTGGTTTTAATGGCAACATAGGTTAGTCATGGAGATATAAGGTGACTAAGGTTAGGAATAACGTCTATGATCCGCTTGAGTCGGAGGGATCTACCCAAGGACATCACAAATAGTTAGTACTTAGAAGTCCTTATGTATGATTATAAAAGGAGAAATGAGAATCGGAGAAGAAGGAGTTGAAGAATTAAAAGAAATGCAAAGAAAAGGGTGAAAAGAAATAGCCCTCCAAATTACTCAACTTAGGGCGCATAATCGGGTTCAATTCACATACTCTTGGTTGTCACTTAGTGACACCGTATTGAAGATTAAAAGTCGTCATGGACCCGGTGGACGCATGCACTAAACCTTCTTAGCCACTCAAGTTTCTCTCATTAGAGGCTTGTTTCATTCTCACTGGGAACCCTACGTAAACTATTGGCTTTCTCTTAGAGATCGCTGGTATTGAAGAGGAGACCTCTCCCTAGTCTCCAGCCAGAAAACCAAAACGCACTATTGAGTCTAGAGCCACGAGATTTATCAAAAGATCTCTTAGGTACACTTGACATTTCATCACTTTTTGATCAACAAATAAGATCATCGATGGTTCATATCGAGTCCTTCATGTATTTTAGCAATTTGTCGAGAACATTTATGAGAGGTTCTGGCTCGTGATCCTCGATGATTGAATGGAAACTCCCTGCCGGTCAACATCAAAACTCGACAAAGGTCACTTCGGTAACTCCCCGTGGATTACGCTTAGTGTGTCTCAAGCGGTCTACTGATCGTGAGGTGATGCTTGGTGTACCTCGATGACTCATCCGGAGCTGTAGGTGTACTTGCACATCGTGTTATCTCACTTGTGGGACTCCAGTTCGAGAGCGGCCTTTGTGAGAATTAGTGTTGTGTTTTCATACTATCTCATGTTAACTCTCGAAGTTCAAACTTGTAAGTGCCGAAACCGCTTATTACTAATCTGTTTGAATGTTTTCTTCTTATGGAAGCTCGGAGGCGGGATGATCGTCTTGATTCTTCTCATACTCACGCCAACATCATCACTAATGGAAGTTCTATCCAAAAGCAACACAATACGGGAATGATTCTTTGTCAAATCAAAGAATCTACAAAGTTAAAGACTTAAAGAACTTCATCAGTACTGAATTCCAACGTCAAAGAGCGTGTGAGCATGTTGAAGAATGTTATACCCCTTTATCACATATACCTTATCACTATATTAGCGAACCCAACACAAACACGTATAACAGTTATGCGTATGAATAAGAAAGAAAAGAACTTGGTGACTTGATGTATAATTCGTGTATATGTTTAGAGAGGTAGAGAGAAGAAAGATGAAACAATAAGATGTATATTGCTTCAAAGGAAAAACACACACACACACTTCTCAGCACACCCTCAAATGACATACTTGAGGGTATTTATAGTACAAGAGAGAGGATGCCCTAAGGCTTGGCCATGGGCCGTATGGGCTTCATGGGATTGGATTGGACTTGGATTTGATATAAGGCTAGCTTATCTTAACTTATAGCCATTTAGCTTAGCCCAATCCATGAGCCCGCTGACTATTCTATCACGATATCTAACACACATTACAAAGTTCCTAAACGTGAATGACCATCACTTCTAATAAAACTATTAAAATAACAATCTCCCTAAGGGTGGTCATTCAAATGATGCTCCACTTGATAAGATCTTTACTTTCTTTGAGCTTGAACTTTGTGTGTAGATATAGAATAGTCTTGATTCTTTGTTCCTTCATGCTTTGTGATCAGATAATGTGGTTGTCTGCCATTGTCAACTTCGTTGGTTAGGTGTCTCCACGTCTTTGTCCACCATGCTCACACTTCTATTTGACTTTGAGTTTCCAATGATGAAGTTCTCGAGTCTTTAAACTTTGTACATTCTTTGACATAGATGAAGAATCATCTTTAACTTTGAGTTGCCTTTAATTTTGATGAGAACTTTCATGTGTTGTTGGTATGAGCATGTGGCGAGTCTGCACGATCCATCCGCTCCGGAGCTTCCATAAGAAGAAAACATAAAACAGGTTAGTAATAAGCGGATTCCGCACTTACAAGTTTGAATTTCGAGGTGTTAGAAGCATAGTGTGAAAACACGCCTCTAATTCTCACATAGGCCGCTCTCGAACCGAGTCCCACAAGTGAGATAACGCGATATACCCAAGTACATCTACAGTTCAGATGAGTCGCCGAGGTACACGAAGCATCACCTCACGATCGAGACCGCTTTGAGACACCTAAGCGTAATCCACGGAGAATTACCGAGTGACCTTCGTCGGTCGCTGATGTTGACCACAGGAATTTCCATTCAATCATCGAAGATCACGAAGTGAAACTTCTCATAAATGTTCGGCAGATTGCTAAGATCTCAGAGGACTCTAGAATATATCACTTATGTCCTTATTGATGAACAACAAGCGATGTCATTTCAAGTGTTCCTATGAGATCTTTGATGAATCTCGTGGCTCTAGACTCAATTGTGCATTTTGGTTTTCCCGAGTGAGACTAGTGGGAGTAGGGTCTCCTTCTTCAATACCAACGATCTCTAAGAGAAAGTCGATAGATTATGTAGGGTTCCCAGTGAGAATGAAACAAATCCTTTTAAGAGGAATTGAGGGGCTAGAAGGTTTAGTGCGGTGCGTCACCGGGTCCATGACGCCTTTGTTTTCAATACCGTTGTCAACTAAGTGACAACCAGAGCGTATGGATTGAACCCGGTTTCTGGCCTAAGGTTGAATATGGAGGGCTATTTCTTTTCACCCTTTTCATTACACTTCTTTTAATTCTTCAACCCTTCTTTCTCCTTTCTCACATTACTCCTTTTTGAATCATACACGAGGACTTCTAATACTAACTATTTGTGATGTCCTTGGGTAGATCCTCCGACTTTAGCGGATCATGGACTAATTTCCTATTCTTAGTCACCTTATAACCCATGACTATCCTATTGTTGCCATAAAACCATTTTTCTTGAAAGTCTCTCATAGTGTTTATGATTATCAAAACATTTTGTTAACACCTTGAGAGTTTTGTTTTCAAAACACTCCCCTTCACATGTGCTTATATTGTTTTAACTCAAATCGCATAGGAGGGTAGAGTTCGCACTTTTGAATCGATCGACTTTTAAATGAACAAGACCGATTCGAGACACGTTTACATCACTAGAGAACTAGCTTGAAATTATTACCCGTCCCGGTCAAGTCCATAGAAAGTTTCTCGAGATGGTACATTATTCTCGTCAATTCATTTGTTACGACCGAGTCGAGCTCTTTTGAGATTCAAACAACCACCATTAAACCTTTTTATCATTTTAATCACGCTTTCTCCCTCAAAATAGCATATCCATGATGTTTTGAAACAAAATGATTAAAAGATATGTTTTCGAAAAGCATTTGGAGAGAAACCGATTTAGCATGAATTTTGGAACAATTTTGGTTTTATACTCCCCTTAAAGAAAGCATATTTTTCTTACATAAAATTTGGAATCAATTAAGGGTTTAGAGGAGTTATCTTGGTACCAAATGTGAGAGATTTTGAAAATATTTTGAAAATTTCAATCAATGGTACACAAGATGAAGAAGATTTTGAAAATCTTTTGAAGATATTCGAGAAGAATAATCTTCATTTGTTTTAGGATAAGTGCTCGATATTTATGAAAATCGATTTCTGTAGCACTTTCCTTTCTTTAAAGATCGGGTTAAAGCTTAAAAATACTTACAAGCCATTGTTTTTAGGAATAGCGCTGAAAAATATCTAAAACCTTTGATTTTGATAAGCACTTTCCTTTCTTTAAGCGCGGGTCCCGAACCGATGTGTTCGTGGCCATTAATTTGAAGTCCGGTTTCATCAAGTATACGAAAGCCATTATTGAAGAAATATTTGAGAAACGATATGTTTTAGAAAACATATTAAAGAACTCTCGCTCAAGCATCCAGACATGCCCGTATTATTGTTGAATGACATTTCTAGAAACGCATGTAATATTGATTATACGAGAGACATGTCGTGAGAAGAATATTTTTGATTTTATATTTTCTATTGTTTTTGTATTTTTGAAAATTTTATATTTTTATATTTTGCTTTGTTGGTTTTTCAAATTTTGTATTTTGTTTTTCAAAAAATATTTACAGAGAAGATTCAAGAAAGAAGATTAAGTTTGGCCAAGTAAAAGTGGAGTTAAGAGTGAACTAGAAAAGGATTTCACATGCGAAATTGGCATAAAATTCTTCTTACCACACGGGTATAAGAACCTTCAACACTTTACAAGTACCGCATCCACGTAAGAAGAATTTTCACAAATAACAATGTTAGAAGTATATGTTTCACGGCGAGGGTGATCACTATCAACGGTTGTAGTGGTTTCTACTCCTTATCCCGATGATTTTCACTATTATCCGTGTTGGACCAATTATCAAAATCTTTCCGGAATCCATCTAATACATATTTTGTTGAAAACTTTGCCCGGTATCCACCTAAGGTAAGATCTAGGAGTTGTTTTCTTATCGATTCGCCGAAGACTCATTTTTGAAAAACTACGTCCCAAGAGATCCACCTATTAGGTTTCCTTTGATGTTCATCTTGTCACGGGTTTGTTTCTATTTGGTGTCTTAGTGGATTGTGCCTTGGCACGAGGATTTTCTTTCTCGAGATATTGTAAGGCACATGCTTCATGATTAGTGAAAAGACACATTTTTACATGTAGTATGACAAATTCAATATTCTTGTTTAAAACAAAGCCTTTAACTTTGTCACTACGATCTTTTGAAAATTGATTCTTGTTCAAAAAGACTTAGAATTCCTAGTGTTGTTTTCTAAGGGCATAGCATTTTTTTCACAAGAACTACTCTTAGATGCAAGCCAATCCCTAGTCTTTGTAGAGTGTTCCTAGGTAATGGTTTACTACTACTAGCAAAGGTTTTGAAATCTTGTAGAATTCATCACCCTAGATGTTTCACCTAGAATTCCATCTTTTCGAGTCTCGCGCTTTTTCCTAGCTTCTTCTAGATAGCGATTGTTGACCATTTTGTTAGAACCAATGATTCTTTAACTGGATTTATGGTCACATTCCGTGTACTATTCCTAGAAGTGCCATGTAATCACTTTTCTTTATCAAAACCGGTTTTTCAAAACCTTGATAATTGCTTTTGATAGGCAAAGTCCTATGGAGCGATTTGTTGACAAATCATATTTCTATCGATTGGAGGAGGTCGAGAATAGACATTTTGGTTTGAAACCGTTTTGGAACATTTGTATTCTCCTCGATTCACGTGAAGAACACGCTGTTTACTCACACAAGCTAGCCACTTGTGAATGACTAACCAGTAAGAAACTTAAAACGCTCGTATAATCGATTCGATAATGAAGGCTTATGGTGTGTGTATGGATAAAACCTCAATATCGATATCAAAATAATCACGAAGATAGATTCAAATTCCTTTAGGAAAAGAATAATAAATCAAATCCCGTGTGTGATCGTAGTATACGGATTAGTCAACCCGAATCGCTTTCCCAACGAAAGTGAATTGCCAACGCCGTTTTGGTTTGGAATTTAATGCTCGATGTTTTGATTTGTTTGATTTTGATTTATTAAACTACGGAATGGGGAAAGTAATTAAGGGAATCTATTTTACTGAAATCCTAAGTGCAAATTACTAAACGTAATTAATAAAACGTAATTAAATGCAACTACGCTTCAAATTATAACCTAAAATGTCTAAAATTACTTTTACTCTAAAAATGTAATTTGAAAACTATTTTAGAATTAAAACTATTTTTGGATTTTCTCGATTTTATTAAAATTAAAACTAATTTTAACCTTTAAACTAAATTAAAATACTAAAAATTATGAAATTTAAGGAGAAAATATGAAACTATTTTTATAAAATCTAAAATACCATAAGAGACTTTTCAAAACTATTTTTGTAATTTTCTGATTATTTTTCTATTTTCTACTAATTTAAAACTATTTAAATCTAATTTAAATAGTGAAAAATACCAAATAAAAGGGGAAAAATAAGGAAAAATATTTTTTATGCTTTTTATATTTTTCTTAAACTGGGAAAATTGAAAATTATTTTTGGAACTTTTCTTAATTATTTGCAATAAAAGCTAATTAAAAGTGATTAAAAACTGCTTTAAATCTAGAAAATAGCAAACAATGACCAAAAATTATGAAAAACTCAGAAAATTCTAAAATGTTAATCTAAATCTATGAAAAATAAGAAATATGATGCTTATGTGTGAGATATGAAGGTCATAGTAAATGGATAGCAAATAAACACTTTAATATAAGCTAAAAAGCACAACTAGCAACCAAACTTCTACGTAGCAATATTACACTAAAATAAGCTATTATCAACTGATTAATTTACTCCTATCCTCTAATAAGCGTTAACCTATGATTATGCTAACTGATTGTTTACAAAGAAATGTAAACCTGTCTTATGTTTGAGCTTATGCACAAGCTTCTCGAAAAAGCTTGTAAAATGCTTATGGGTCTTGAAGACCACCCAAAGAAACTACAATGGACCAAAAATGAGACTCTAACTGCTTGAAATGAGCACTGCAGTTGTTCAGAAGTTCTCGACAAAACAAGTTTTGACACCATTTGACTTTTGAAAACAGCTTTAGAGATTTGACTTTGTGAAATTTAAGATCAAATATTGAACTCGACAATGATGAATCTTGATGAAATACACTTTAAGCAAGCTAGTTTATCAACTTTAAACCTATATGAATGATTATGGTTAATCGATTTCAACAGCAGCATAAAAGATCGTGATGATGCAAGTTTGACTTTATGAGATTTTGGATGCGGTAGAAGGACCGAGATGAGTGCAATAAACTAAGACTAGCCTAAACCAACTCGTTTCATCAGAATATTTTAACCTTTATCACATATCTAAACCTGATCCAAACAAGCCTTTATGTGAGAAAATGCAATATATATAGCTAAAACACAAACTTAAGCCTACTCTTTAATTAAAAAGATTCAATGCATTGCAACAAAGCTAATATAATACCTATAATCAATAATATGACAGATCTAATAGAAATAACTAATGCTACTTTTTATTAAGCTAAAATGAGATGAAGCTTCTACTTACAAGAAGTCCAAATGCACAATGGCTTGCAAACCAAAGAATAGAACCACTAAACCTAACCCATATAACATCAAATCAACCCAGATCCATCATCAAATCAGCAATCCAAACCCATTTCTGCAACTTTGACTTTCATTGACCAATATGAATTTTGAGTTTATAACATAAATAAGCTCATTATAAGCTATATTAAGCTCACATGAACCTTTGTGAAGCAGTAGCTAAGTATGAATCAATTTACAAAACAGATTGACATGTTTTTTATTTTTCAATTATTTTCTCAGATTTTTTTGATTTTTTTGTTTATGAAAAAGTTTAAGAACAAACTGAGATTAAAATAAGCTAAAATGGATTATATTAACTAATGAGATAAGGTTAAACAATTTTGTGGGAACAAAAAGCCATAAGTACCTTCGACGGGCTCTAAAGAGAACCAACTACTCCACGCTTAGTATCTAAACTCATAAGTAACTCTATCATTTCTCGATCTCGCAAATTTAAAATCCCAATAATGAGATCCGCAGATGCTTAGCCGATAATTTTATATTACCTATGGTTATGGAACAAGTTAGGGCTCAACACGCCCGGTCAAGTCGTAATTCTATTCCTACTCTCACCAAATGAAAGTCAACAAGGTGTCAAAACATATATTAACTTAGCAAATGTTTCGCCTAATGAAATAAAGTTATGCATATTTAAGTCACTCAGAAACTTGCAAAATCTTGGCCTTGTGAGCTAGAATTGATTTTATAGCTTCTTGTCTAAGAGACTAGCCAACTTTTCAATCAAAAGACTTAACAAAAGCTTACAAAATTTTTAAATTTTTCTCATTTTTGCACAATTTTTCATTTTCTAAGGAAAACGGGTCATGAGAGAAACACAACAAAAATAAGCAAGTGCGGTCAAATCAAATCGAAGATTACCCTACCCCAGACTAGAACGAAACATTGTCCTCAATGTTTAAAGCAAGGTATCACGAAAATCTAAAAGCCGCTTATTAATTATGCTCAAAGATAAACGTTAGTCGATAAGATTAGATATCGGATTTCCATTAGCATCGATCATGAAACTCGAGTGGAGAAAGACAAACTTCGGAAGCACGAGAGTCTTCATATCGGGAACATCCTAAACACAACATCACAAACAACCAAACACGAGAAATTGAAGAAGCGCACTTTCAAGGCCACTTATTAGAAAATAGAAAGAAGATAGATGGATAAGCATGGGGTGCCTCCACCTAAGCGCTCTTTTTTTGTTACCGAGTCGCTAGCTTGACTCGTCCCGAATTCATTTGTCCTGGGGAAGAAAGTGGTAGAGATACCGTGGTCAAAAACGGTGTCCTCATTCTCGAAGGAATGAAACTGTGGGTTGGGAGGAAAGAAAGTGTCTGCCTGCACATAAAGGTTAAATCCTCCCGAACTCACAAAAGGTATTTCAAGAAAGATTGATCCATCATCCGTGGTTTTGCGGGCGGACGAAAGGATGATTGGATCATAATAGAAATACTCCATAAAAGAAGGGAGTCCATGGTATGTAAAGGTGTATTTCAAAGGTTCAACAATGAAGGTATCCAAGATAGGATCCTTTCCAATAACTTTTGTTTTATGAATGTCCTCTCGAAGAGTATCCTGTGGTTAAAAATATTGTCCCCGGAAAGGAACGAAATCAACGTATCATCTACGTGAAATTCCTCACGAGAAGAGGAATCACTCGGATAAAAATAGTGTGGACCTCTCGAATCAACAAGCTCATCACCGAAATCTTAACTTCCTTATCTTCTTCTGTAGAATGGATCATAGTATTCTTCTTCATTCTCGTAAAGAATCGAGTCGGTGGGAGCAAGTTCATCGATGAACTTCAAGTAAATCGACGGATCTTGATATAACAAATATTCAATTTCGTGAAGTCGGCTCTAAAATCAAAGATGTCATCCTCACTTCCGGTGGAAGAGATCCATGCGAGCGAGTTCATCTACGAACTCCTCGAGAAGTAAATCAATGAAAGAATCCTTGAGCTCGGGCTCAAAGGATTAAAAGACGGCTTGACTTCTTTAATAACTTTTTCTTCCAAGGAATATAAGAATCCCATAAAGCATTTTTTCAATCAAACGAATATCTCCTTCGATGTCGATGTCGGGCCAAGTATCAATTTCCGTGAAACCGAATCACTTTTCAAATAAGCCTCAATTTCTTTCATGATAGAATCATCTTCCTCATATTGAGTATGGGAAGGGAAGAATCGTAAATGATTTGTTTAGAAGAAAGTTCCATATTTTCGAAAGAAGAAGCTGGATTGCCACCAAAGAAAACTCGACGCTTTTAGGAACAAGATCAATCCGATACACGTAAAGCGGAGGTGGGACAAGTGGTGTGCTTTTAGAGCTAGCATTTTCCACCACAACCGCTGTAGTCTCCTTTTCTAGTTTCTTCTTTGCTCAAAGACGATCGTCGACAAACTCTTAACCGTGAAACGTGAAAGACTCGGATCAATTTCGATGTCTTAGGCCAACTTTTGAACAACCGAGGTTGGACGTTTTTGTACTTCGTTATTAGTAGGAATTCCGGGTCCTTTGTCACCCTGTTACTAATTTTGGCCACATCATATTGTTTGGTAAAAGATTTAGAAGTATGGTTAACGTTAAACGCGACGGCTTCTTTTCCAACTCTTAAAGTGATTTCTCCTTCATACACATCAATCAACGATGGCCTGCTCTAAGAAGCATCTTCCGAGAATAAGGGCACACGAGGGTCGCATCGAAATCAACAACAACAAAATCCGGGGAAATCGAACTTCCCACTTTAACAAAACATCCTCGCTATACCGATTGGTGTTGTCGTAGTTCTACGGCTAGCTCGAGGGTCATACATGTCGGGGTAAGTGGGGTAATGAAAGCTTATCGTAAATTGATTTCGCATCAAATTGATACTCGCGCCAAGATCGCCAGGCGAGCACTAAATAATTCCTTGAAAATCGACTAAATGAGGAACTTGCCGGTCACCTAACTTTTCGGAAGTTTCTTGAGAATAACCACCGAACAATTCTCATTCAAAGACGTTTTGCCAAATCAATAATTTTCTTTGTTACTTAACATTCCTTTTAGTGTCGAAACAAACTTAGGCATGAGAAGAAGAGCATCCATGAAGCTAATTTCAAGTGAAGATCTTGAAATATTTGAAAGAATTTTTCCATTTGAAGATTTGCTTGTTCACGCTTGCTTTTGATCATTCATCCTTGACTGCACTAAGTGTTGTTTTGAGTTAGTCTTTTCAAAGACTAACCGGAGCATTCTTGGGCTCAGACGTCGGGACAACCGGGGTTGGACATTCTCAGACTCCTTTATTAGTAGGAAGCACCGGGTCCTTTGTCACCCCGGCCTCACGGTCTACCACACAAGATGGAGAAGAAGAAATAGTGGTAGTCGTGGGTCCATCGTAAGCAACACCACTTGGGTAGTGATAGCTTTCATGTCACCTCTTGGGTTAGGAATAGTATTACTGAAGAGAACCGAACCCGAGGGTCGAGAATAAGTAGAAGGTTGATTAGCTTGAGTAACTAGCCATCATATCCTCATTTCTCTCATCCGCTTGTTACTCGTAGCTTCAATTTCCTTTTGAAATCATCCTATGTCGTTAATTTGAGTTTGCAAATTTTTAATGGTGTTGTCGAACTCTTCATGTAAGATGTAAACTCGTTGTTTGGAACAAATTAATGAGGTGATTGATATTGTTGTTGAGGAGGTTGTTGATAAACTTGAGGTAGGAGCTTGTAGTTTTGATTACCATGATTGAGATTGGCTCCTCGGTTTTGATTGTAAGATTGGTTTTGATAACGGTTTTGGTTTTGTTAAGGAACAGATGCAAAACCGGGTGGTCCCATTGGTTGGCACGGTATCCTTGGTTCGATTTTGAACCGGATTAGCGAGAGGCTACGGAAGCATTTCGGAGATCGCCATCGGTGGCTTGACAATTATAGTACGGATGAGGACCACCGCAATAACACATGTTTCGAATTCGCTTTGACCGGTTCGGATTTCGAATCTTAAACTCTCTCATCATAGAATTAATAGCATCAAGAAGCCCACTCAACTCACTCTTCAAACCGTAGTTATCATTAGTAGCAATCTTAGAAACAACCGGACGGTTCCTAGACGAAGAAAATTTTGACTTATTTTCGATAATCATTCTAATATCGGTGAGCATACGACTCAAGATATTACCACCGCGTCAGCGTTAATCTTGATCGGATGGAGTAAGAGCATTATAGAACGTATCAATCGATGGAGATCGGTAAAATCGTGATTCGGCATTTACGAAAAGTTCCTTGAATCTATCCCATGCTTCTCCAAAACTCTCGTCAAATTTTTGTTGAAAATTTATGATTTGATTCAGAACATTGTTATTTTTGACGGAGGAAAGAATTGGTTCACAAATTTCTTAGAAAGATCTTTCCATGTTGTAATCGATCGAGGGGTTCTTTTTCAGCCAAGTCCGGCTGCCCCTCGCGGAAAATGGAAACAATCTCAACTTAATCGACTCATGAGACGCCCAAAGTTAATCGTAGAAGCAACTTGATTAAACCAACGGAGGTGTGCGCTGGCTCTCACCATCTAAACCACAAAACACCAATTGTATTAAATTTGTTTTAGTTCAAAATTTTCGGTGTTAATTGGTGGAAGTACGATAGCATCACCGTAGCCGTCTCACGGAGCTTGAAGTAACTCGCTCATCGCTCGAAGTGTCCGCCATGACGGGTTCTTCAATGATAGTACGTGAACTCTGCACGCCTATTCTTTGATTACGCCTACGCCGTGATTGAGAGCGAGTGCGCATGCACTTAAAAACCAAGGCAATTAAAAGAGACCGATATTCGAAAACACGGTGAACTTAACCAATAATCCCAAGTGAATAAATCACCTTATTAGACAAACGCAAGCAAGCGGCGGAGAAGCTTTGTGGGTCGTATGAAGCTTATTAAAACCCGCTTCTTTTCACCGCAATTTAATGTCGCCGTCCTTATACCCACCACACGCTTTGTTTATCCGATAGAAATAAATCAATTCTGGCGACACAAAGGCAAGTTTTTGATCTTTAGTTCAGAACTTATAATGATAACACCTCCGTTGAGAATGTTATATAATTGGTGTCTTCTATTTATTAGCAAAACACAAGAGAAAATCTTTTGTATTTTTAACTGATATATATATACAAAAGAAAAAGGAAAATATTTTTATTTTTTATTTTATAGAAAATAGTAACTTCGGGAATGAAGGATCTCGAGTCACTAATCGTCAAACCTCAAACGATATTGTCGTGACACAACCTCCCGGCAACAAGGCGCCTAAAATTTGATTCACGATGAAGAACACGTCAGTTTACTCACACAAGCTAGCCACTTGTGAATGACTAACCGTAAGAAACTTAAAACGGCTCGGATAATCGATTCACCGATAATGAAGGCTTAAGGGTGTGTGTATGGATAAAACCTCAATATCGATATCAAAAATAATCACGAAGATAGATTCAAATTCCTTTAGGAAAAAGAATAATAAATCAAATCCCGTGTGTGATCGTGTATACGGATTAGTCAACCCGAATCGTTTCCCAACGAGGCGTGAATTGCCAACGTCGTTCTTGGTTTGGAATTTAATGCTCGATGTTTTGATTTGTTTGATTTTGATTTATTAAACTACGGGAATGGGGAAAAAAATTAAGGGAATCTATTTTACGGGAAATCCTAAGTGCAAATTACTAAAACGTAATTAATAAAACGTAATTAAAATGCAACTACGTC
Organism: Chrysanthemum lavandulifolium; assembly: GCA_022545495.1. Lineage (NCBI taxonomy): Eukaryota > Viridiplantae > Streptophyta > Magnoliopsida > Asterales > Asteraceae > Chrysanthemum > Chrysanthemum lavandulifolium. The sequence continues at coordinate 38,781,907 of CM040240.1, forward strand.
TAAATTATAACCTAAAAATGCCTAAAATTACTTTTACTCTAAAAATGTAATTTGAAAACTATTTTTTTGGATTTTTCTGGATTTTATTAAAATTAAAAACTAATTTTTAACCTTTTAAACTAAATTAAAATACTAAAAATTATGAAATTTAAGGAGAAAAATATGAAACTATTTTTGTTAGGAATTAGAAATTCCCGGTATTAAAGAGTCGGTCACCTCAAATATATGTAATCATTAGAAAGCTCGTAGTCGAAGTTATTTTAAGTTAAGTAGTATTTAGTTAAGTAACACCGTGGAGGACTGGACGGTCTTTACCCATCAGATGCCCCGAACCACACCGATGTGTGGCGATTTATGTAAGACTATAAATACTCTCTACCTTCCAAGGTAGAGTTGGAGCTCATAATAATATCTTTCACTTTCTCTCACTAAGTTCCCTAAACCTCTAAATTTCTCTCTCAGAATTCCATCTATATGCTACTTTGTGTTATGGTTTGATGTGTATGTGAAAAGTTATATCTTACAATTGGTATCAAGAGCCATGGTTAGATCATATCTTGCACATCTTTGGATTTCTAGTGGTTTTAGGTGGTTTTGAGTTTGAAAGTTTAGTGGTTTTGCATCATTTGGTTGATTTCTTGTGTTAAAGTTTGAATTTTGTTAGTACTTTCATGTTTAGAATCATCACAAGTGTTTAGGTTTTCATTTGGTTAGCTTGAATCATCTTGGTTGGGTTGTTTTTGGATTGAAAAGTGATGTTTATAAGGTTTTTCTTGCTAGCGACTTAGCTCACGGCTTAGTTTTCTTCATAGCGACTTGCTTCACAAAATTGTAGCGAGTTACAGTTTTAAACCTAGCGAGTTAGATCTAGCGAGTTAAAGTAAAAGTAGTGGACACCCACTCACGAGTAGCGACTTGGTGGTAGCGACTTGGTGCATGCGATTTGCTCTTTAGCGACTTGTATTTCTAGCGACTTGTGTAATCATCGCCAAAATTTTGCTAGCGACTTGAGGGGTAGCGAGTTACTACTAGCGACTTGCTTTGTGTCTAGCGACTTGGATTCTAGCGACTTAGTTGGCTAGCGAATTAAGTGTTAGAGACTTAGTGCATTATCTTCTAGCGACTTAGTGCATTATCTTCTAGCGACTTAGTGCATTATCTTCTAGCGACTTAGTGTATTATCTTCAGCGACTTGAGTGATTGTTTACGGTTTCTCTTGATTTAGTAAAACCCGTGAAAGAATCTATTTCCGGTTTAATCATAGAGTTATAAAATCCGTATAATCTGTTAACATGTCTACCAACGTCCCTCTTGTCATCTCCATCGCTTGTCGAGGATGTACAAGCACTGGCTCGATACTCGATCCACCCATGCTCGACAGAATCGACTACGATTCTTGGGCTCAACGAATCGATTGTATTGCCTTGGAAAGGAAAATGGTGTCAACATTCTCAAATCCATTGATGAAGGACCATATCGAGTTGAGACGACTAGAGACATACTTGATACTAATGAAGATGGTACTCTGTTACGGAATGGACAGACCTAAGATGTATGATGAGCTTGATGATAAGGAGAAAAGAGATTCGATGCGATATCGGGGCTTCAAACATTGTTCTTCAAGGTCTTCCTAAAGACATCTACAAGTCGATCAATCATAACACCGATGCAAAGGCGGTTTGGGATAATGTTAAGATGCTTCTCTCGTGTTCGTAATTAACTATGGAAGACAGAATCCCAACTCTATGACGAATTTGAGCACTTCAAGATGAAACCGATGAGAGTGTCTATGAGTACTATGTGAGATTTCATAAGTTAGTGAATGACATGAGGAACATCAGAATGACTATGCCTAACATTCAGCTAAACTCAAAATTTGTGAACAACATGAATCCCGAATTGCACAAGTTTGTCACAACTGTGAAACTCACTAAAGGATTGAAGGATACAAACTATGAGCAACTTTATGCCTTCCTCCTTCAGAATGAGAGACATGCCATGTTTGAAAAGAGGATTCTTGATCACTCAAAGGTCGTGGAGAAACAAGGTCTAAAAATGATTCAACGCCTTCTTCACGTATGATGGGACTTCCACCAATGCTTCTCAAGTTGCACCCATGAATGATGATAATCACAAACCCATTTCGTATCCAAGGTTCAAGCAACTCGATGCAAATGTTGTCATGGAACATTTCATCACTCAACTAACACTCATGGTTAAAGAGAACAGACACTTTCACCTCACACCAACAAACTCCACACCGCAATGAGATCCGAACCGCCTCAATCTTCACAACCATGCTTTGATAAGAGATGGGAAAATTATGGGGCAACCGATTCAGAAAGACAGTGTGATCGAGAGAAAGAGGAGGAGCTGGGAGAGGTTATGTTGGCAACCGTAATCGAGAAGAAATGGTAACCAAGGTCAAGCTAAACCAATCAAATGCTATAACCGTGGTGGCGAAGGACACATTGCAAGGAACCGCACATCTCCAAAGCGCCCACGTGCACGCCGATTACTTCGAGATAAGATGTTCCGGCACAAGCTCGGACAATGGTGCTGCGTTGGATGAAGAGGAATTCTTTTCTTTCTTGCCGAGGCAATGCCAAGACCTATGATGCGAGATGTGGATGAGCAACCTATTCAGAGATAGGTCACAATCATCGAACGCCTTTCAAGTCGTGACCGTGATGCATACGACTGGATGTAGATGATGGACCCATCGCACACACAATCTTTATGGCTAGCATCTCTCCAATGGTTTCTCCCAAGATCTCTTCTTCACCACAAGTCGGCCCATCCAAGGACAAACTCACCTCGAGGTATTAAAACTATATGATGATGTCGATGTGCAGCAGATGCATGACAAAGTACAATCAACTGAAACTATTGAATCAAATGTTGAAAATATGGGTAATAACAATATTGTCCCATACGATCAATACGTGAAACAAAGTGAAAGTGAATTTGTACCAAGTGATGCATCTTCGCATCAACAATGACTATGTCTTTGATGAATACATCCGCATGTGCTCCTGATGATTCCATAATTTCGAACTAAATGCCTATAAGGAACGTGTTTCTATTTATGAACAACGTGCAAAATTTGAGTTGACCACTCGTGAGCGAAATGGATGTCCAAGTGAGTACGAGAATTAGAAAAGTAAGTTTAGAGAAGAAGCATCAAACAAGAATTAAATTCCTTGCAAGAAAACTTTCTAAAACAACTAAACAAAAACAAGAACTTCAAGAAAATGTGAAAATGCTTAGCAAGAATTTAATGCAAAGTGTGGAAACGTGGGGGGTGAATACGTTCTGCTTAAAAACTTTAGATCTTTAGTATCAAATCGCTTATGAAGCTTATTATAATATGAAAGTTCCAATTATTGTTTGTGACCAATGTAAAGCATAGTAAACCATGTTGTCACACAAGCATTAACATCAAACCACATCACAAGCAATAGTATAGTGCAACTATGAAAGTAAAGAGATAAAGAAAGGAAAGTGCAAACCGAACACGATGATTTATAGTGGTTCGGTCACGGATCTCCTTTCCGCCTACTCCACTCCCGAGTACCCAACTCGAGAGTTACTTCACTAAATCAACAAGCTCCCTTCTCGTGGAGAAAACCTTACAATCGTCGCTACACTTTTTCCGGTATAAAGCTAAATACCGGTTCTAGTTCGAGGTAGAACCAACCTAACGTCGCTTATACAATATTTCCGACACTAAGCTAGATGTCGAGTTCTTTCAAGGGTACAACCACTCCCACTATGTTTTATGGCCCAACATAACAAACCTTGTGTTTTATGGTATAAACACATAAACCATCTAATCTAGTTTGGTGAAAATGTTGTGAGGATGCAATGATGTTCTACACTAATGATCCATGACACAAATGTCTAATGGATATGAATAACTACTTCTAAATGATCTTCCATTGATAGGAAGCCTTCATGATGAAGATCACAAGTTCCCTAAACTTGTTGTGATAGATCTTCACTTGTGGTGAGTGTGTGATGGCTAGATCTCCAAGCTTTCCTTGGTTGATCAATGTAGATTATGCTTACAACAAAGATGAATGTTAGAAGCATTATGATCATGATCATTAGGGTGTTTAATGTATGTTACTACATTGTTAATGATAGATCTAAATGTATGCAAGAAGGTGGAGAAGATGTGTTTTCAAGTGGTGAAGAAATGGGAAAACAATGGGCTTCTATTTATAGCCAAAAGTGGATGGGGAGCGTCCACGGACCACGGACCCTTTAAAAGGGTTCCGCCCTTTATACAATTTGGTGCCGTGGGTACCGACATAAAATCTAAAATCTTTCTTCAAATCTTTCCAAGATATTACCAAATCTTACTAAGATCACATTTGATATATTGAGTGTCAATCTAACCAAAATATTCAAGTGATCTTCCAAGGATTTCAAAGATGATGCATGACATGATGTAACATGTATTTCCATTTTAGATTAAAGGTTTATCAAAGTAAACTTGTAAAATGTATTATGTAACTAGTTGATAAAATGTCTAGTTACCTTTTGAAATACTTGTGAATGCAAAATGTAAAATGAGGTTCAAATAGAATGGTTAACCTATTAAAATACTTAGTGACTCTAAACGTATTTTAAACATTCTAAATGATTTGTTAATGGGTTTGATCATAATGCCACATAACAAACATGTACGAACACGTGTTGTAACATACGAGGACTTGAGACATCGAGAGGTGTTGAATGTATGTTGAGACAAATGTAATTACAAGTAACTTGTACATTTTACGTTATGTATTACAAGTTACATGTTTGTCATCAATCAAAACAAACGAGACAGATAGATTAAATATCGTAATATTTGCACTAACAATCTCCCCTTTTGATGATGACAAATATATGTAAACGTAATAGAAAGTAAAATGTAAAGGTTACTTGTATCCTTACTACCTTTACATTACCTTCTCCGCTTACACTCTTCTCCCCTTTTGTCGAAACAAAAGGGCGTGTCCTGAGTTTAACTTCATTTCTCCCAAAAGGCGAGCTTGCATCATCCCTAGTGAAGTTAAATCGTCTACTTCAATCCGTTCCTTGTTAGGTAGCGGATCCATGGATCAAATTAAGAGGCTTAAACTACATCAAGGTTAGTTTTATGCAACAAAATTATGAGAAATATATGAAAAGAAAAATGCATAGCAATATTAGCCTATTTTCTCCACTTTTATCAAGCACAAATGCTTGTTGAAAAGTGAGAATGATGCTAAATGCCTGCATGCTCCCCCTGACGGTCGCTCCCCTTGTTTGAGGCGTCGGGGTATAATAAAACCTACAAAACAAATATTAGTGCAAAACTATATTCGTCATTGGACGAGTAAGTGATATACAACAAAGTGTATATAAGATGCACTCAAGAATTTCTTGACGAAGCTACCTTGCTCTAGGGCGTCAAGATGAACCTTCAAAATAAATATTAGTATAATAGAAGCTTTGTCTTTAGACAAATATGTCATATACAACCAAGTGTATAGACGATGCAATATGAGTGATTAAAGGACATTCCTCCTTGTTCTATGGTGTCAAGAAGCACCTAAAATAATAAAAAATAATTGATCCAAACTTCATCTTTAGATGAGTAAATTATATACAATCAAGTGTATATGATGATGAACCTACAATGAAAAACATTAGTGCAATATATTTCATCTTTTCACAAAGAAAATAAGATGTATATATGTGATAAATGATATAATCAAAGATCTCATGAAGTGTAGTCTCCTAATTACAATCATAAGAAAAGTGAGAATATAATGTGATAAAAACTACAAAATAGTTCCTAGAAAGAAGATATGAAGTTTCCATCGGTGTGCCACTAGTGGTGCTAGTGTTGGTGTCGGTTTACTTGTAGGAATCATGTGGTGATGGTAGATGACTTGAGATTTACAAAGTAAGTTTTCACTAATCCATGATGGTGATGATTTAGTGAAAGTGATGATGGAAGGTGGTGGTGATTAGGTAGGAAGCTATTAAGGAGTTAGAAACTCATATGTATAGCAAATATAAAAATATGAATGGACATTGCATTTCAATGATGCATAAGGGTTATGATTTGAATGATTTATTGATGCCAACAACCTATTGTTTTGAGCAAGTTCTCATATGTTTTAACCCAAGAGTAATCAATAATGTGTTCTATCTAAAAGTGATAACATGAAGATAAATTGCTCATCGATTGACACGAATTATAAAATGACCTATTCTAGGTGACAATGGGAAAGGTAGTATTAGCATGGTTTTGACCGACATTGATGATTATCACTTTGAAAAGAAGTGAAGACAATATGGAAAATACTAATAATAATAATGAGTACCTATATGAGGATGAGAATGACATCATATAAGTGAGAGTTGGATGGACCAACGTGTTGGAAATGGCTGTTTTGATTAATATATCGTTTGCACTGACAAGGACATGCATGATAAGCGAGAAAGGATAAGATCCTATGATGGTGTTCTAGATAGTGAAGTTGTAAGGTGCTAGTTTAAGGAAAATCCTATATGTGGAGATGAAGACGCTTTGTAAAAACACATGATGCGTTTTCACTGATGAGATATTGGTGCGAAAAGGTTGAACTAGTTGTGGTTTCATGAACCGCTTTAGCTAAGTGGTGTTTACCTATGTGTTGGTATTGTAGAGTCTAAGAGACATAAAATTTGACAGAAGACAATTATGTGAATGAATTTCTCTCCCCCTTAATTGGTGGACATCCAACATAATGTGTAATGTATCAAATAAGGAATGACAACAAAGTGTTTAGGAGGTTATTTGGTATTAACGAAAGAGGTGAGCTTAGTGATGTTTTACTGGATGATGGTTAGCATACAATGAACTTCATCCTTAAAGTCACGTACCTCTTCTCGATTAATACGAGATGATCGTATAATGAGGCATGTGGATTTCTAATAGGAAGTGAAGATGATTAGAGTATTGTTATAACTAAATAATGATGGAGATGATTTTGGAAAGCGGAAGCAAAATGAGATTTGGAAAGAGGTCGGTTGAAAGACAAAATGCAAAGCCAACCTCTAGAACTTAATTCTATATGCTTTTAAACTATATGCAAGTGTAGGGTCCCATAAAGCATATTACTAATCTACGTAGCAATAAAAGGGATTATGCAAAATGAGCATATAAAAGTTAGAACCAAGTGAGATAACAAATAATTTGTTATCAACCTACAAAACAAATTTGTTAGTGACAAAATATGTTAACATGATATAAATCAAATGATAACATATGATATAAGCAAAACAACACATTGCACTTAGTAGACAAGAAATCACCACAAAGATAGCATCAAAACAATCATAATATGCAAGAATACGACTTTATTCAAGACATTTCATTATGAGATTGTTTTGTCATTAGACTTAGACACTTAAGCATACTTGGATATACAATAATCTATGTGATTAATTTGTAAGATAAAAAGGCTTCTAAAGTTAGTCATACCAAAAGCACTTTGATGATTATATGTGCATACGTAGCAAACAAATAGTGTGACAAGAAGCAAAAGAAACAAGATGAAAGATTCATGCAAGCCATGTTCAAGACATAATAATTTGGAGCATGTATCATTTGGATCGTACTACACATAGATGTAATGAATGCCAACTAATAGCTTTCAAACACAAATATATCATATCAAAATTATCACGTATCAAAATAGCATATTATGAGTTCATAAGTAACATGTTAATCATGCTAAAATAATTCAAAGTAAGTATCATGCAAATAAAGTTTAGGTTTAAACGTTTAGTAGCATGAAACAACAATACAAGCATTATAAAGATAAAACCGTAATAAGGTTTACACATTTGACTTGTTATCAAACACTAAGATAATGTCAAATCAACTTATCGTATTAAACAAGAACATGTAATCAACACATGTAAGTGCAATGCAATTGGTTTTAAAAGAAAAATCATATATACTACTTGTTTGATTAGTATTCCTAAGGCGAGGAAAACTATCAATGTTTTAACACTTACTTTAGGCAAGTATAGGAAAAGCAGTTTTTCAAGTTGGAGAATAAATATGAGACTATTACTAGCGGTGCTCAATTAAGGCTAAACACGACCATTTTTACGGGTGATTCCACATACTCAACTTCTCTCCGGAAGCAATTCAACCGTTAGGTCAAATTGAGTTTCTAGTGCAATAGATTCTCCAAGAATCATTCTCATGTTAGAAAGATGGGAACTCCTACTTTGCCTATTAAACCGTATAAAAGATGATAGTTTACCAATACTTGGCTTAATGTGACACAACTAATATGCAATATAACTAAGGAGATGAAGATGTCATGTTATACACATGAATTTTAACAATGGTGTGTTTGATAAACAATGTGTTTTAATCTTGTGTTTAGAATCGAAAGTTGTTCAAATTACACGCCTAATTGTATGATCTAATGGATGACATCTTGTACTTTAAATGTGAATTGATCATCTAAGACTAGAGAATAGAATATGTTAAACTAAGAACGTTCTCAAGAAAGCTCTTTGGAACATTATTTAACAAGAATCTAAGTGAGGTTACCAACTTTAATAGATCTTGTGTATGCTCTAAAATTGTGTAGTTTTAACCTTGGATGTGCACCGGTTTGAGCAAGGTTAGGTTATGATGTACGCTTGAAAGGAAATAGATACAAATAGTATCTTTCAACAAATGAGATTATCCCATGGGATAAAGTTATCATACTTATGAAAACAAGTATGACAAGATGAATTGAATATGCTAGTTCACGTAACTTGTAGATGTTTGTTTCAAGATCATTTAGCTAATGAGGTGTAATGAAATCTCTTGTAACACAACTATTTATGTCGCAAGAGTGATGCATAGGATATATAATATCCTTTTAACAAAATGAAAGCTTAACGCATGAATCTTAGTCATAATGTTCTTCAAACATCATGTTTTCCTAAATGAAGATATGAAGCCAAAGTGTTTGAATCGGATAGTCCCATCTAAATAAACTTGGTCTCAAGATTATATTCACTAGATGATGACAAGAGGAATTCACTCGAGTTTCTTATGTATACTCCTCAAGAGTCATTGTTGCTTGGGGTGTATGATGTTGGCTTTGAGATTGCATTTTAACATATGTTGTTAAAATGTTGATTTGAAGTTTAACGAAATTTATGCGAAGTTTAACGACAAAGTATTACTAATACTTTGATTATTTGTGAAGGTAGTACTACTTATACCTAGTGGAAATTGACAACAATTACCAAGAGCACCATGCTTATTTGATAGTTGAGGTTCTAGCCATAATGAATTATCTAAGTCCTTATATGTGGAAAGGATGGTTGAGTTTGTTCAAGCGTGCATTTGATTCATACAAGTGTTGGACACAAGGGCTTTTGAGCAATACACTCAGCGAATTCAAATGATGACAAGGATGGTGGATTGGTTGATCTAGGTGGTAGGTCTTCTAGTGTGTCTAAATAAGGATGTGGTGATGTAGGGGTTTGTTGTGCTATGGGAGTACTTATGTTGATTATTTGTCCACAAATGTTGAACACAAAAAGTACGGATACTAATTCTTATGGTTCATTGGTTACTACAACTAGCGGGTGAAGTGCTTGAAGTTTTGGTTATGTCTATGAAGCTTAGGGGCTGAGGTATAGGTTCACCTTGAAAGGGCACGTTTGATTTAAAGTATACTCTTGGAAGTTCATGAGCAATACGGTTAATAGTGCCAAAAGATGGAAGAGGGATAGTAGGTGTCAAAGAGGGATAAGTGGCACCGTGGGTTGTTTGTTTTGGATAAGTGTTTCAACATGTGTTGTTAAAATACTTGGGTGTTGATTTTTCGGATATGACTTTTAATGACTACAATCGTAAGTCGCATATACTTGAATATTTCGGATGAAATACTTAAGTTGTCAATCCTAATTTGTTGAGGTTATAAAGCTTAGATTGAACTCAAGGATAACAAGACTTGATAATATGTATTTAACATATGTGTGAGTTATGACTCGATGTAAATACTTATTGTCTTGAAGGATGACACATTATTTTCATGTTAACCAGGTGAGGCAATACATGTAGATACAAAACAATATCTATAGTCATATGTTAGACTTGTGTATGATATCTTTGCAAATAATGAGTCCGAGTTTATTAGTCTCGGTAAGTCATCTAAGTCATCCATAAGCGGGTGAGGAGATGTTGGTGGTGTTGCACAAAGTTTGATAGGTACAAGCTTTGGAGACTTTGGTAGTGAAGTTGTTTTGGATGATGGTGGGTGATTTTGATGGTGGAGTTGGATTACTCAAGTTTAGAAAGTTCACATCTTGAATGGGTGATGAGATGTTGAGAGGTAATGAGTCTGAGGATGAAGAGCTCAAGTTAATGAAGCAACAAGATCGAATGCTAATCCTAGTGGTTTTCTTAAGTGGCTTATTTGAGGTTAAGGATTTAGTCATTTTGACTTTGCTTTAAGAAATGCTAAGCTTGAGGAAAAGTAATAGTGAAGGTGTGAAAATGATCATCTTGAATGTGTTGATTTATGGAACTAAGGATTCATGGATTTGATGTTAATCCATACAAAGATGGTAGTTTCTAATGAGATGGAAGTGTCTAAAACATGTCAAACATCCTAAGTTAATCCATTGAGGATGTGTTGAGTGAGGTATGAAAATATGCATTAACAACTATCCTAGAAACGAAGTTTGGTAAATTAGATTCGGGATTTAGTAAAATTCAATAACTTACCCGTAGGATTCACGGCACCATTTCTTTACACAGTCGGAACCCTTAAATTGGTGCCGCTTTGGTCCTTTGTCTGGTATGGCGGTACCAAAATACATAACAGACGGTACCAAAATTTTGGTGCCGTCGGATCCGTGGACACCGAAAAGTTCACAGACCCATTTTTTGGTGTCGGGAGTTTTCGAAACACGAAATTTTGCTTAAAACATGTGACATTAATTACTTCTAGTTAGGAAAAGTCGATACCACATATACAAATATAGTGGAGCATAGACTTTGACCAAGGGCTAATGATTTTCACATAAAAGTGAAAATGGGTAAAAATTGATAACACACTTGTGCTATCCACCTGCATAAACCGGTTAGCATACAACATTGTTTTAAGTCATATTATCATCCTACAAAGTAAAAACAAATAAATTACATCATACAACATTGTTTTTGTCCTTGTACCAAACACTCTCTTAACACCTTCATTTTTCAAAGTACTTGACTAATTTACTTAGTACTCATTGCTAAGTGAGTTATGACATTTCATAAGTTATGCGAGATGTTAGTAACCTATGCAAACGAAGTGATCTAATTCTAGCGATGGTAAAATAATTTTCCAACTTAGTGCACAAAATCTAGCAAATAACCTATTGTGCATAAACAAGAAATCGTCAAACAAGTGAATAAATAACATGGCAAGATTGACACTTATATTATGCAAACAAACAAGTGTAAACAACAATTTGAAAAATAAGCAAGCAACATATATGCAAACAACATAAACAAGTGGTCATTTAGCATATCATAACAAGAAAGACACTTTTAGTCATTTTATGCTTTAAATATGACGATGTATACCAAGCTTGATTAGTTTCCTTTAAACATATTACCAAATTATTTAGTTTCAAAGGAAGTTGTATCAAAGTTCTAAGAATACCAACTTAAATTGCTTGATTCAAAATTTTGAGTTTTTATGTTAAAGCGAAACTCAATATTTTAGACATACTATAGTATTTGGTCTATTTCACTTATTTAAAATTAGACTCAGGCCATGAGAGTATTTTTAAATGAAAGTAGACTCAATTCCCTTTAAAATGATAGGTGGCTCGACTGCATGCGGACTTACGGTTAATTAGTTATGATTTTTGAAGTTGCCCAAAATCTGCATCTTGTACATACGGATTCCACGGAACCAAATAAAGGGATCCGCCCTTTATAAGATTTGGTGCCGTGGTCCTCGAGAGATGATTCACCAAAACTAGTATTTGACAGAGAAAACGTGTGCGACTTACTAGATTTCATAGTAAACATATAATACACATATTTAACAATATATCTACTTATGTAACTTATCTTAAACATTTACTTGAGGTGATTTTTCAACTAGATTTATAGTTATCCCAAACATTTTTTAAAATCATATTTCTTCAAATTTTCTATGAGCACACAATACAATACTTACTAGTTCTTTCAACAAACTTTTTTTTTTTATTTTACTTTTCAAGAAAACCTTCAAGCTTGTATACAAAGTTACATTCAACAACAAAATTTCTAAGTATAACAAGCAAAGCATTTTTCATATTATTTTCGCTTCAATGGTAATTTGATACATGGATCGTACTCTATTTTAAAAACCATTTGTTTTGAAAATACGAGCTACGTGGCTCGATACCAATTGTGGAAGCGTGGGGGGGTGAATACGTTCTGGTTTAAAAACTTTAGATCTTTAGTATCAAATCGCATGAAGCTTATTATAATATGAAAGTTCCAATTATTGTTTGTGACCAATGTAAAGCATAGTAAACCATGTTGTCACACAAGCATTAACATCAAACCACATCACAAGCAATAGTATAGTGCAACTATGAAAGTAAAGAGATAAAGAAAGGAAAGTGCAAACCGAACACGATGATTTATAGTGGTTCGGTCACGGATCTCCTTTCCGCCTACTCCACTCCCGAGTACCCAACTCGAGAGTTACTTCACTAAATCAACAAGCTCCCTTCTCGGCGGAGAAAACCTTACAATCGTCAGCACACTTTTTCCCAGACAAAGCTAAATACCGGGTTCTAGTTCGAGGTAGAACCAACCTAACGTCGCTTATACAATATTTCCGACACTAAGCTAGATGTCGAGTTCTTTTCAAGGGTACAACCACTCCCACTATGTTTTATGGCCCAACATAACAAACCTTGTGTTTTATGGTATAAACACATAAACCATCTAATCTAGTTTGGTGAAAATGTTGTGAGGATGCAATGATGTTCTACACTAATGATCCATGACACAAATGTCTAATGGATATGAATAACTACTTCTAAATGATCTTCCATTGATAGAAGCCTTCATGATGAAGATCACAAGTTCCCTAAACTTGTTGTGATAGATCTTCACTTGTGGTGAGTGTGGATGGCTAGATCTCCAAGCTTTCCTTGGTTGATCAATGTAGATTATGCTTACAACAAAGATGAATGTTAGAAGCATTATGATCATGATCATTAGGGTGTTTAATGTATGTTACTACATTGTTAATGATAGATCTAAATGTATGCAAGAAGGTGGAGAAGATGTGTTTTCAAGTGGTGAAGAAATGGGAAAACAATGGGCTTCTATTTATAGCCAAAAGTGGACAGGAGCGTCCACGGACCACGGACCCCTTAAAAGGGTTCCGTCCTTTATACAATTTGGTGCCGTGGGTACCTGACATAAAATCTAAAAAATCTTTCTTCAAATCTTTCCAAGATATTACCAAATCTTACTAAGATCACATTTGATATATTGAGTGTCAATCTAACCAAAATATTCAAGTGATCTTCCAAGGATTTCAAAGATGATGCATGACATGATGTAACATGTATTTCCATTTTAGATTAAAGGTTTATCAAAGTAAACTTGTAAAATGTATTATGTAACTAGTTGATAAAATGTCTAGTTACCTTTTGAAATACTTGTGAATGCAAAATGTAAAATGAGGTTCGAAATAGAATGGTTAACCTATTAAAATACTTAGTGACTCTAAACGTATTTTAAACATTCTAAATGATTTGTTAATGGGTTTGATCATAATGCCACATAACAAACATGTACGAACCTCGTTGTAACACGAGGACTTGAGACATCGAGAGGTGTTGAATGTATGTTGAGACAAATGTAATTACAAGTAACTTGTACATTTTACGTTATGTATTACAAGTTACATGTTTGTCATCAATCAAAACAAACGAGATCAGATAGATTAAATATCGTAATATTTGCACTAACACAAAGGAATCAAAACTCTTGAGAGATTTTCTAATCTGAAAACTTTGAAAACAAACTTGAAAACAAGTTATACATACAAGGAAACACCATTCAGATTGCTTCACATGGTCACCAAACATCGAGTCTTAAGCGATAAGCATAGCATTCCCTTGTTGAGGAACCGAATCCGAGGTAATTAAAAGGCTAGAAATGCTCATAAGGTGCTTTATGATGGTGATGAAATCCTTAAGCCTAAGCGAGAAACCTAGTTGCGTTGAGTGCACCGAGGAAGATAAGAAATCAAATGAAATCATTAGGGAAAAGATGAATAAGAAACAAAATGATCCCAAATGCAAAGAGAAAACATAAATATCACTCCTCATGATTATAAGAAGGAAAAGCTGGATTTCCTTAAACAAGTTTAAGCCTCGAGACATTGTTAACTCCGAACAAGTCTTCGGAAAAGGATTTAGATAAGCGAAGCGGAAAATATTGTTGAAACTAACCCTCCCTTTGGAAAATGCCTAGAGCGACGTGTGTATCCTCCTAATACACCAATGCATCTTGTACCTAGAACAATTGCCACTAAAAGCAAGACATTAATTAGCCAATACGTTATATTTCAACTATTTGTTGATTTTGAGAAAACTTGCAAGAAAAGGATCACACCCACCGTATAATCAAGGAGAAAGGGTTTTGAACAAATGAAAGAATGTTATTTAACGAGGTCATGCCCTTCTTTAAACTTCTAAAAGATCACTTTGAGAGTCTTAAAAGGGGTAGAAACCGATATTAAGGGTATGGAAAAGGAATTTGATGCAATGGTTGTTGAAGTTAGTGACTACGAGCGTTTCGAAATATAATGAGATTGAGAGAAAGAACACAGATACATTAAATGAGAATCTTATTCTTGAATGTGTTGCTCAAGATGTGTTTTCAACGCTCAAATTGCTCTATTAATGCTTCCAAATTTCATGAATTATCTGTGTACGAAAGTCTCCATGATCGTGTCATTGAGCTTGAAAAACTAATTCTAAACTAAATGAGAAAATTGAATCGGATGATCACGACAATTTCGTTAAACATTTTCTAAACTAGAAGTTGAGCATTTTAATTTACAACTAAAATATCAACATCGTAAAGAAAATGTCAAAACTTCAAATGTCAAGACATCT
Organism: Chrysanthemum lavandulifolium; assembly: GCA_022545495.1. NCBI lineage: Eukaryota > Viridiplantae > Streptophyta > Magnoliopsida > Asterales > Asteraceae > Chrysanthemum > Chrysanthemum lavandulifolium. The sequence continues at coordinate 38,797,090 of CM040240.1, forward strand.
TCAGATGCTCCGAGTTTGATGCGCCAAATTAACAAACGTGATGAGCAGTTCAAGCTCGGTGCAACACGATCGTAAAGTTGAAAGCCCAAATCTCTCAATTAAAGGGTCAAACAAACAATATGACAGCTCCCAAATGCCTCCTTCTTTAGATTCTCGAATTCTCAAACGTTTCATCTTCAAAACCTAGTAAATGCTTTACAAAAGGAAAGCGAAAGTTTTCTAGAAGAAAATGAAAAGGTTAAACGTCACTTCAATGAGTTGTTTGAATCAATTAAAGTCACTCGTAACAAAAACAACGAACAAATAACTTCATTGCAAAAGGAAATTGAGAATCAAGAGTCGTGTAAAAGGAAAATGCCAATGATCAATGGGGAGAATGTTGTATCTAAGGCTCACTCGGTAATAAATATGCTTTATCGTGACATATGTCCCCTCATCTAAGGAACAACAAACTTGCCATTCAAACATATTTCTCATCCCTTAAGGATTGCTTAGAATGCTGCGTGAGATTGTTGAAGAGGATAAGCTAGAAACCTCATGATAATGCAATTGGACATGCATGCTTATATGCCAAACGATCTCAAGAAATCTTAGAATGCTTGATCACAATATGCCCTAAGACATTAGGTGAGAGAGTTAACCCTTTGATTCCACGCTCAATGCCTAAGGCCAAATATGATATGCACTCGATTCCCAATGTTTTGAATGTGAGCCGTAGTGTACCCTTGAGTAGGTCAGATTCTAGATCTGTCAATGCTAGGAAAGAGAACTCAAATGTGCCTTCTAGGAGTACTAATCTCGGTACCTCTAGTGTTAAGAAAGTGATCCTTAGTGCACTGCATGTAGTTCGAGATCCCAAGACATCTAAACAATGGTGCAAAGAGATAAAACAAACTAATGTTCCCATTCCCTACAGAGTAATCGGTGACATTAAAGGGAGCGGTCAAAGTCTCAAGACAATACAAGGAATGATAGGACCTCGCAAGCTAAGAATGTGCCTTTGGAAAAGAGTGAAGAACAATCTAGGAACCTTAAGTTTGAATCGAATAAAACGAATCGTGTTGATTCTAGTATTAGCCATAGGCGTCTTGTAATTAATTCGAATTCGATACTATTTGCAAACCTTGTCTTGGTATTTGCTTGAATTACATTTCTAATCATGAATGTGATGTTAATGTTACGCCTAATGATGTTAATCGTCCGGTTAATATTGTTAATGCTAAAATTCATGCTAAGAAGGCTAAAAGGCAAAACGAAAGAAAGTTAGAAAACAGTGGAAACCCACAGGAAGAACATTCAAGAAAATAGGTTTCTATTGGATACCGTTGGTCATAAGACTAATCATTAATGCCCACTAGAAAATGGATGCCCACCGGTAGAACTATTCCCTTAGAAGTGATCACACTGTGAACATGGCTATCTGAGACACTAATCTTGCATCTATTCACAATGATTCCATTGCCTCACTTTCGATATGAATGCTTCTATTTACGATGTGGGTGGTCCAACCATTGTAACTAACCAAATGGAACCCATTCTTGCATGGGGATCCCAATTATCCGCTATCCATTCTTGTGCATGTTCAACCGCGGATCGTTCAAATCGATTACGTGGTACCGGACTCAGTCGTTCCAAGCATATATTTGGAGACCGGTCGCGCTCATAAACTTCGTGAGCAAATTCATCGGGATCATTAGATTTGGTAATGATCATTTCGGTGCTATTATGGGTTATGGAGATTATGTTGTTGGTGATAGTGTCATCTCCGAGTGTATTATGTGGAAGGTTTAGGTCATAATCTGTTCTCCGTTGGTCAATTCGTGATTACGATCTAGAAGTAGCCTTGAGAAAACATACCGCTTTGTTAGAGATCTTAATGGTAAGGAACTGTTGAAAGGAACTCGTGGCTCAAACCTTTACACCATCTCTATCGATGACATGATGAGAGCCTCTCAATCCGCTTGTTATCTAAGGCTTCAAAACAAAGTCATGGTTATGGCATCATCGTCTCAATCACTTGAACTTCGCACCATCAACGATCTTTCCAGAAAGGACTTAGTTGTAGGTTTACCTAGACTAAAGTATGAAAAGATCATCTTTGTTCAACATGTCAATTGGGAAAAAGCAAGAAGTATGCCCATAAACCCAAACCTACTAACTCATCACGAAGTTCTTCATATGATTCATATGGATTTATGTGGACCAATGAGGGTGCGAGAATATCTTTGGGAAGAAATATGTGTTAGTTGTGGTTGATGATTACTCTAGATTCACACAGGTCAAGTTCTTAAGGACAAAGGATGAAACTCCGATATCATCATCAAACTCATCAAACAAATTGCGAGTTCGACTAAACAAAGCCGCCGTAATTATCGAGCAGATAATGGAACCGGGTTTGTCAACAAACAACTTAGTGAATTCTATGAAAGCGTTGGAATCAGCCATCAAAGAAGTGTTCCACGAACCCCTCAACGAGCGGTGTAGTTGAAAGACGAAATCGTACTCTTGTTGAAGCCGCTAGAACAATGTTGATCTACTCAAAGGTTCCAATGTTTCTCCGAAATTGAAGCTATTGCCACTTGCATGCTACACACAAAATCGTTCCACGATTTACACTATTCATAGAAAACTCCATATGAACTTGTCCACAATGAAAACCTAATCTATCTTTCCTTCGTGTGTTTGGTGCCTTGTGCTATCCAACTAATGAGGTCAAGACTTGGGCAAACTTAGGGCTAAAGTCGACATTGGAGTATTTGTAGGATATGCACCAAACAAAAAGGGATACCGAATCTACAACAAAAGAACCCGAAATATCATGGAAACAATTCACGTTACGTTTGATGAGTGACCGGTCAAATGGCTCCTAGACACTCACTCAGGACCCGCACTTCAAAACAGTCCCATTGGTTCATCTCTTGTTCCAAACTCCACTCAAGAAACTCCATATGTACCTCCATCCGAAGATGATGTAAAGAAATTGTTTGATCCTATGTTTGATGAACTGTATGATTCAATTACTAATGAGGTGATGATCCCTACAACGAGGATGCTCATATTCCGGTGAATGAAGTCAATCCTTCGGTCTCAATATCTTTAAGTCAAGAAGCACCTGCTGCGATCCTTGATCTCATCAACAAATCATCATTCTTCAAATGTACATCATGGAAATGTTTCGCATCAATGATGAAGTTAATCCTTTGCTACTCTGAAGATGCTCCATTTGAAAACATATTTGCTACTCACGAATCATCATCGAACCATCTTCTTGAGGAGACATCGACTCGCTACCTCGGTTCCTCAACAACCGCCACATGAACACCTCGGAAAATGGACTCACGATCATCCATTAGACAACATCATTGGAAATCCTCTCGTCTGTATCAACCCGAAACAACTTGCAACCGATGCCTTATGGTGTTTCTTCAACTCCGTACTATCTAAGATCGAACCAAAAGATGTTAAAACCGCCATGAATGAAGACAGCTAGTTCAATGCCATGCAAGATGAAATTCATGAGTTTGATCGTCTTGATGCATGGGAGTTAGTACCGCTCCAGACGTGCTATGATTATAGCTCTCAAATGGATCTTCAAAGTAAAACTTGATGAGCATGGTGATGTGTTGAAGAACAAGGCTCGATTAGTTGCTAAAGGATATTGTCAAGAGGAGGGTATAGACTTTGAAAATCTTTTGCTCCAGCTTGCTCGAATCGAGGCAATCGTAATCTTTCGGCTAATCTTCGCTAGTAAGAACATGATAGTATATCGATGGATGTAAAGACGGCATTTACGAACGGAGATCTTAAAGAAGTCGTCACGCCGACCAACTGAAGGATTTGTGAATCAAGAGCATCCTACTCACGTTTATCGTTTGAAGAAGGCTCTTTACGGTTTAAAGCAAGCTCCAAGGGCATGGTATGATACCTTTGTCAAAGTTTCTTCTATCAACCGGATTCATCAAAGGAGCAGATTGATCCTACATTGTTCACCGTGAAGTCGAGCAAACATTTAATTCATGTTCAAATTTATGTTGATGATATTATTTTTGCCTCGGCGGACCCAATGGAATGTGATCGTTTTCAAATGAAATGAGTTCAAAGTTTCAAATGTCAATGATGGGACAAATGTCATTTTCTTGGGATTACAAATTTCACAAAGTCCCGAGGCATTTTCATAAATCAATCTAAATATGCAACGAGATTTTAAAGAAATTTGGATTTGATTCATGTGACCTGTTGACACCCCCATGATTGATGTAACCAAACTAGATGAGGACCTCTCGGGGATCATGATTGACCAAACGAAATATCGGAGTATGATTGGATCCCGATGTATCTCACCGCTAGTAGACCGAGACATCTTGTTCGCTATTTGCATGTGTGCTAGATACCGAGCTAAGCCTACTAAAAGCACCTTGAAGCGATTAAGCGGGTCTTTCGGTATCTCCAAGGAACCATCAATATGGGACTATGGTACCAAGGACACCGGTATGTCACTAACGGCCTCGCAGATCTTGATCATGCGAGTTGTCAAGATACACGTCAAGTACGTCGGAGGTGCTCGATTTTGGGTGATAAGCTTGTGAGTCGGGTCTTCAAAGAAGCAAATGAGTACTTCTATTTCCTCTACTGAGGTGAATACATAGCCATGTCATCTTGTTGTGCTCAAATCTTATGGATGAGATCTCAATTATCGACTATGGCTTTGAATTCAACAAAATCCCTACATCTTTGTGATAATAAAAGTGCTATTGCTCTCTCATGCAACAACGTTCAACACTCAAGAGCAAAGCATATCGACATTCGACATCATTTCATCGGGAACAAGTGGAAAAAGGTGTGGTGGAACTATATTTTGTGAGGTCGAATATCGCTTAGCGACATCTTCACCAAAGCTCTTCCAAGAGAACGTTTGAGTTTATTCTTCCACGACTTGGCTTGAAAAGTCTTCAACCAGAACTCTCAAACGTCTTCGAGGAGGAAGACGAGGAGTAAAGGTCTATCTTCATCTATCTCTTGTATATATCTATTCGAAAAACAAAATACAAAATTATAAAACCTTCAAAATCAAATAGAAAATATAAATCTTTCAAAATCCATAAAATTTGAAAAATTCAAAAATCTTCAAAAAATATTGTCATTTTGTCATGTTTCTCTCGATTCGATAATATCTACGGTCTTGATGTTGTCATTCAAAGAATGACACGGACTTTAGATGTTGTTCAATTTTATAAAAAAAAAAAAAAAAAAAAAAAAAAAAAAAATGGGAGAAAGAAAATGGTTTATTGTCATTTTCGAGCAATAACCCGGTCTTAAAAGAAAGAACGAGCCATGTTTTAACATGTTTTCAAATTCCATGCTCGATTCTATAAACATTTATCTATTGAAAACCAAATGCTTTGAAAAATAACTCGGTTTCTATTTTTGATAATCATCGGGACTTATTTGTCAAAATCTCATCTCTCAATCAACAACCTATGTCATTGATTGAGGGGAGAATGATTTCAATTAAATTAAAAAGTTATTTGGCATTAAAATTGTTTTCAAAAGATATAAATGCATGTTTTATCACTTTGAGTGTAAAGTCTTAAAATCGATCCTTATCGGTTCAAACGCTTTCACAATCAAGTCACAATTCTCCTTAAAGCTTTTAAAATCAATTTAAATCAATAAGAGATCACAAATCTCAAATGATTTGATAATTGTGATCGGGGAGAATGTGTGATTTAAATTGGATTTAAACCGATAATTAGGTAAATGGTTTTATAAGGATGTACATGCTATCCCGCCCACATTTGACAAACGATTTCAAATTTTCCATGCACATGTTGAGGGGAGCATCTATCTTAAACCTTTGATTTGAAACGTGACCTTTCATCCCAAGTGCGGGTTCCTCTAGTATGTGCAAACTCTTTTCAAACCTCGAGGCACATATTGAGGGGAGCAAATTTATGGAAACCTCATCCTTCCCGAAATGCTATATCTACTTGATTGATATGGAAGTGATGTTGATATCTTTAGAAAATGGTAATCAAAGAAGTTAATTCTTTCTCTTGCCTCCGTGTGCTAAACATTTTCAATACTTGATGCACATGTTGAGGGGAGTTCTCGTTCTAAAATATCAAAAACAATTCAGTACAAAATGCTTTGATAATATATCACAAGTATCTCGAATTGATTTTCAAATGGTTTTCAATTGGATCCAATGGCGGATGAACAATACCAAATAGACCGACCAACTTTACGTTATGTGCGGTGATATAAGGATGATAAGGTTAGGTATTGGTTCCCATGATCCGCTGAGCCGGAGGGATCTACCAGGACAATCCACTAGTTAGTGTAGAAGTCCTTAGGTATGATGATAAAAGGAGAAAATGAGAAATGGGAAGAGTGCGGACTAAGGCGAGCTAATCTTGGAATAAACCCAACAAGGTTCTAGCTATGAAGTCTCGGTAAGCATGAAGGGTTGAAGAATTAAAAGAATTGAATGAGAAAGGGTGAAACAAATAGCCTCCATTTATTCAACCTTAGGGCGTAAACCGGTTCAATTCATATGCTCTTGATGGTAACATCGGTATTGAAGACAAGGCGTCATGGACCCATGGACGCACCGCACTTCAACTTTCCAAACCACTCAAGTTCCTCTTAAAAGGACTTGTTTCATTCTCACGGGAACCGACATTATCTATCGACTTTCTCTTAGAGATTGTTGATATTGAAGAAGAGACCCTCTCCTAGTCTCCCAACACGGGATCCAAATATGCACAAAATGAGTCTAGAGCCACGAGATCATCAATAAATCTCATTAGGACACTTTCAATGAAGACTCTCTGTTTCACACAATGTGGAAAGAGATTATATCTTGAGTCCCACGCATTATCCTTGTGGTATTGCGGAACATCCGAGTGATGTGTTTACATATTCACAATGAAGATGGAAAGCCTTCGAGCCAACATCAAACAAGCTCTGGTAGGTGGCATGTGAGATCTATTATATGGATCAACCATGTGACAACCGAGCGAGAAACAATGGGGCGATTCAATCTCTTGAATCAATCTGGTTCGAGTTATGGATTGACGGATACCTTTGAAAACCGGTCTTTGTGCTTAAAACTCTTTTCGTTAGCACATCGACCGTGTACTCATTTTTCAAACCAAAAGGTGTTTTATGATTGATAATTGATTTTCAATAAAACCTTCGTTGTATTGCAAAAACAATTTCTATTGAAAGCAATACACAATTGTTTTTCAAATCTCTTTTCATCAATCGGTGGACTTAAAATTATTTGGTTCACTCACTCCGTGTTGTCTTCTTTGAGACGTTCGGTTTGAGAACGACTAGAACAAATGCTAAACCCTGTCAAGGAGATTCTTAGAATCCTACCGATCACGAGGCGATGCTTGTCTTGATCAACGGGAACCGTGGGCCGTGTACCTCAATTCAACGAAGTGATCAAAGACACTTTCGTGCGATTTATTAACTAATCTTGTTGTATGCGGTACACCGATGTTTGCGGTGATCGAATGAAGCGGTCAATCCATAGCCGCATGCTCACACTACATTCATCTCAAAAGAAATCATGATAAGTGCATCAATGACTACGATATTTTCACTCCATGCTTCGCTACGTCACGCCAATATCATGATTCAACAAATGCTTCCTCTACTCGATGAGAAGATATCATGATCCGAATGTGAGCATGTCGGTCCTAAAGTCACAACATCACATAATACCAACACCACAAAGGATGTGTCGAGATTGTTGATAGGCGATGATCTCAAAAGATGGCTCAAAATTATTATCACGTGGATCGAGAAAAGACCTCCACTTGAAGTAACCAAACATGCAATGTTAAGAATCAATGACTACGAGCTTAGGAGCAAAGGACTACATCAAGAATGCAAGATCAATTGTTAATGTATTATCGGTTGTATTCAATGTATTTTTGGTACATGATTGAGGTGACCTCCATAGGGAGATTGTTAGGAATTAGAAATTCCGGTATTAAAGAGTCGGTCACCTCAAGTATATGTAATCATTAAAAGCTCGTAGTCGTAGTTATTTTAAGTTAAGTAGTATTTAGTTAAGTAACACCGTGGAGGACAGACGGGTCTTTACCCAGCTGTATGCACGATCCACACCCGATGTGTGGCGATTTATGTAAGACTATAAATACTCTCTACCTTCCAAGGTAGAGTTGGAGCTCATAATAATATCTTTCACTTTCTCTCACTAAGTTCCCTAAACCTCTAACTTTCTCTCTAGAATTCCATCTATATGCTACTTTGTGTTATGGTTTGATGTGTATGTGAAAAGTTATATCTTACAATTTTATAAAATCTAAAATACCATAAGAGACTTTTCAAAACTATTTTGTAATTTTACGATTATTTTCTATTTTCTACTAATTTAAAACTATTTAAATCTAATTTAAATAGTGAAAAATACCAAATAAAAGGGAAAAATAAGGAAAAATATTTTTATGCTTTTATATTTTTCTTAAACGGGAAAATTGAAAATTATTTTTGGAACTTTTCTTAATTATTTGCAATAAAAGCTAATTAAAAGTGATTAAAAACTGTTTTAAATCTAGAAAAATAGCAAACAATGACCAAAAATTATGAAAAACTCAGGAAAATTCTAAAATGTTAATCTAAATCTATGAAAAATAAGAAATATGATGCTTATGTGTGAGATATGAAGGCTGCAGTGTAAATGGATAGCAAATAAGCACTTTAATATAAGCTAAAAAGCACAACTAGCAACCAAACTTCTACAGAAGCAATATTACACTAAAATAAGCTATTATCAACTGATTACTTCTACTCCTATCCTCTAATAAGCAGTTTACCTATGATTATGCTAACTGATTGTTTACAGCAAAACAGAAAACTGGTCTTGTGTTTGAGCTTATGCACAAGCTTCTCAGAAAAGCTTGTGTGAAAAACAGTTATGGGGTCTTGAAGACCACCCAGCAAACTACAAATGGACCAAAAATGAGACTCTAACTGTTTGAAATGAGCACTGTGCAGTGTCTGCAAGTTCTGCACAAAACAATTTTTGACACCATTTGACTTTTTGAAAACAGTTTAGAGATTTGACTTTTGTGAAATTTAAGATCAAATATTGAACTGACAATGATGAATCTTGATGAAATACACTTTAAGCAATCTAGTTTATCAACTTTTAAACCTATATGAATGATTATGGTTAACTGATTTCAACAGTTGTGCATAAAAGATCAGTGATGATGCAAGTTTGACTTTATGAGATTTTGGATGCAGTAGAAGGACTGAGATGAGTGCAATAAACTAAGACTAGCCTAAACCAACTGTTCTACTGCAACATTTTAACCTTTATCACAGATTTAAACCCTGATCCAAACAGTCCTTTATGTGAGAAAATGCAATATATATAAGCTAAAACACAAACTTAAGCCTACTCTTTAATTAAAACAGATTCAATGCATTGCAACAAAGCTAATATAACAGCTATAATCAATAATATGACAGATCTAATAGAAATAACTAATGCTACTTTTTATTAAGCTAAAAATGAGATGAAGCTTCTACTTACAAGAAGTCCAGCCACAATGGCTTGCAAACCAGCAATAGAACCACTAAACCTAACCCATATAACATCAAATCAACCCAGATCCATCATCAAATCAGCAATCCAAACCCATTTCTTCAACTTTGACTTTCATTGACCAATATGAATTTTGAGTTTATAACATAAATAAGCTCATTATAAGCTATATTAAGCTCACATGAACCTTTGTGAAGCAGTAGCTAAGTATGAATCAATTTACAAAACAGATTGACATGTTTTTTATTTTTCAATTATTTTCTCAGATTTTTTTGATTTTTTTGTTTACGAAAAAGTTTAAGAACAAACTGAGATTAAAATAAGCTAAAATGGATTATATTAACTAATGAGATAAGGTTAAAAACATTAAGAGCTGTAACAATGATTTTAAGAACAAGAGCAGAATTTCATTATTATCAAAATATCATTACAATAAGAAATTACAAGAACTTATACTATAAAATATTTTAAAACATAAGAATAAGGATAAAACTATTACTAAGCTACTGTAAATTGAAAGAAAAGGAGATGATCAATGTGAACGAAATGAGGCCCTTTTTATAGCTGAGCTTGAGGGTCTTTGGAAGGATCTAGATACTGAAATCTGTGCTTCTTCTGAATCATTTACATCCTTTAGATCATATCCCACATGTGTCCAATCCATTTCCACCTTAGGATCAAAATTTCCACATATCTTCAACCAATAGGAGAGCAGAGAGTGGCATTTAGCACACGGACGGCTGACCTGTCATTCCCTATGTGTCAGTGGTGTCAGATGAAAGTACAAGAGTGCCCTTAATTGTGGTTAAATTGACCAATTGACCAAGGTAATTTCTAGGGTTCTTGGGGTTTTCTAGGTTTGGGTAAAAATAGCGCGGGTAAGGTTTTTTTAATATTACTTTGATTAACTTTGACCGGGTTGGGTAGTTTGACTCGGGTTAAGTATACGGGTTTGATATATTGGAAACGGGTTGCAGGGTTTGAAATAGTGGACCGGGTATTGGCTTTGGGCCGTGGGTTGAGTTTATTTATTTTGGGCTTTGGATTATTATTGAATTGGACTTGGACTTAGTATAGAACCAAGGTGTATTAACAAGGACCAAACTTGTATAAATCTGAATTTCAGGGACCAAAAGTGTAAATTCTGAAAATGTTCATCAAGGACCATTCTTGTCAATCTCAAATAATCCAAGGGCTAATTTGCAACTTTTGAAACTTGAAGGGTCAATTGTGCCAAAAGCTCAAAGCTCAGGGACTAATCTTGACATTTCTTCAAACTTGACTGTAACTTCCAAAAATCATCCTCAGAGAATAAAATCTTCCAAAATGCACAATCCCGACCTTTTGGCTCAGCTCAAACTCTCTTGATCTCTCGTGCTCGGTTTACGTCGATTGGCTCCTTGCATGTGTTTTACATATCCATACTGCACAAGCACAAACTCAAGAAACCACAAATATTAGCAATAAACGGCTCTTTCTTGGTTGTTTTGGGTCGGTTTGATAATGAAAAGGTATGTGTTTTAGCACATACCATCCTCGATCAATGGTTTTGCAAACTTAGTATCCATGACCTTTCCTTTTAGACATCCCAGTTGAGCTCTCAAAAGATCATTTTGCTCTTGCATGTCCTTGTAGGCATGCTCATCGACAGTTTGTCGTGCTTGCATTCCTCTGTTTTCGATCAAAATTTGTTTAAAATAGGACACTTTTTCTTTTCAAGTTTCATAAGAGCTTTTCATATTTTGAAACAATTTCGGAGGTCTCATCACGAGTCTTTCATGATCTTCAACAGAATATGTTTGTAAAATAATGGACATGATATCGGTAGTCATAACATCTTGAAGAGAATCATTTAGATTTTCCAAAACTTTGATGTGTTTAAAACTTTCATTAGCTTGCTTTACCGGGATTTATGGTCCTTGACAAAGTCATTGTTTCTTTCAAAAGTGCTTGTTCAACATGAATTACCCTCGACCGATGGCGCTTAACGGAGGGCAATTTGGGTTTTAAAAACTCTTTTGTTTCGTCATCATGACGAGTAAACCGATGTTAGTTGTAATATTGGTTTTAGACTTGACATCTCTTGAAGATACCCAATTCTAGTTTTAACGTCATCTAAAATGCTTCTAGTATCACTTGTGTTAAAAGGATTGTTTGAAGACATTTGTTCGATTTTCGAAAGAGATTTGGAAACTACAAGCGGTTTCAAACCGGTTTTGAAGCCGGTGTTGACACTTTGTTTGAAACACTTGGTGTGGTGGAAAACGTTGATTGTTCTTTTGATTAACAAAAGTAATTCCATTAATTTTGTTCCATTTGTTATAATCAATCGGTTTAAGATCGGATTCTTTTGTTTCATTTTAGATCTACTCTTCTCGGATAGTTCCAACGTTTCAAGAGAATCACGAACAATTATGGGTTCATGCAAAGGTTGTCCATTGTTCAACACATTCGAGATTTCGAGCTTTCTTGAGGAGCGAAGAAGGGTTGTTACCAAAGCCATTTTATGTGTAGTATGAAAATCGGATTTACTTGATTAGAAAGCATCTTGTTTGATTTAGCGGAATGACCCGTTGTAAGAAGCAAATTATCCAATTTATTGACGGTTTCATTTTATCGAATTTCATCAAGAAGAGAATCTTCTCGTTTTGAAAAATCGATAATCAATGTTTCTTCTCTTTTCAAGATCGAAAAAATGCTTTTTGTTTAGAAAGTTGGTCATTTAGTTCGAAATTTCCTTGTTTAAAGATTTTATTTTCAAGTTCAAATTCACATCAAGTGTGTCATACTTGAGTTGCAATTGTTTTTCTCTTAAAACAGAATCTCGATAACCAATTTCTAGTTCGGACATTTTGTTTGTATGAAATTCATAGGCTTTGGCATGCTCTTTGTAACTCTCAAGCTCAGCGGTCAATTTAACATTCGCGGCCTTAACTTCGCGATTGACCGTTCTAACTTTCTCAATCTCAATACCACAATTATTAAATAATGATTCAAAATAAGCACGTGTTTCCTCATCATTAGCACCATTCTGTATCACTTGACCTCCATTAGGATCCATATATGGAGTTTCGAGTTAACATTGCTATTAACTTGCTCTCCCACATATGTGTCATAATAAGGTTCGGAGACACAGAATGTGGCTTCTCATGAGTAAACGAATGTGGTACCTCATTGAGTGAATCGTGTCGTGAGCAGGGTTGTGTCATAAGTACCGCTTGATGTTGTGGCTGTTGATTGATTGTGTGATTGGAGGTTGCATATTGCATCTGATTCCCCGATTCACATTTCCATAATTCCCAACGACAGGGTGCAAAATTCCCATTCGGATTACCATCGCTCTATTCTCAACATTCTCGTCCCATCGATTTCCAACATTCGACCCAACCGATTATCCCGATACGGGCGCACGATTACCCATCGATCGCTAAATGCTTTATCCAATAAAGAAAATATCATTGCAAGGTCGCTTCGCTTGGTCAATTTCGGGATCGATGATTCCTTGATCTTGGTATTGTGGATACTGTTGTTGTTGAATGACTTGATTTGCTGGTGGATAGAATTGTTGTTGTGGTTGTTGAATGTATTGCGCAAGTTGTTGGTGGAAGATGATGAAGCTTGTTGTTGTGTATTCTTGAAGGTTGAGTCTTTGCAATAAGTGCCAATGGATCATGATTCTTTGCCAATCTTTCTTTCGACTTCATTCACTTCACTTGGTTTTGTTTTAGAAAATCATTCGGTTTATCAAAGTTCACCGATGTAAGTCTTTTGTTTGGTTGACAATAGTGACATATCGTCCCCATTCTTACGGAAGATTATTCGGGAACTTGATGTTTTAAACGATTGTTACGGGTGCCAACTTGTTTCGATAAGCTCATTCATCAAAGTGCAAAACCTTCCATAGTAGGATTCAATGGATTCTCTTGGTGTAGATGTAAACTTCTCCCATTCGGTTAGCGACTTGTTCTCCATGTCTTGTTTACCAATTTACGTTCCATAACATAGCCGTCTAACACGTTCCCACATATCAAAAGCGGTTTCTGGCTGTCTACCGCAACAAAGATGTCTATTGGTAAACCCAGTTGGATAATATGAATTGCCATGTCATCTGCATCGACTTGTTTCGATCCTCTTGATGTATTCGATTCGGTTTGAAGATGAGAGGATGGTGGGATGGGAGGTGTTGCATCGCATTTCGTGTACATGAACTTGTCGAGTGGAAGGGTCCATCTGAATGGATTTAATCATGAGTTTCCCATTAGGTTTGGTCTTGATGTGGCGGAGCATTCGACTTGTCCATTGAAGATAACCACCTTTGCCAACATAGGAGGTCGGTTTTGGCACCGCCGCATGAATGTCTTGTTGGTAGCCATTGATGAAGGTATGATATGATAAAGTTGATGTAGGATCGATTCAACGATAAAGGAGTTGTGGTTGATGAAGATTAAGCTCGATTGAGGTGTTTCCGAAAGTCGTACTAGTAAAAACTCGGTTCTTAAAATTTTCGCCCAAGATTTGAAATTCACTATAAAAATCAATTCTAAGGTCGTATGAAAATTTGAGTTTTGACAATTTTGACGTAAATTTGACCGAAAATTTGAATTTAGGCCCAAAAATTTAAATTTTGACCAAAATTTTCACAGATTAAACCAAAATTTGAATCTCGCGTAAAAATTGAGCGTTTAGTCTCCTCAATTTTTTTTTTTTTTTTTTTTTTTAAACCTTAGCGTAGACCAAAGAAGTTATGAGTAGGATATGGTTACGAGTAGGATATGGTTACGAGTAGGATATGGTTACTGAGTAGGATGTAGTTACAGTAGGATGTGGTTACGAGTAGGATCTTATGAGTAGGAAGCTTAGGCGTAGGATTCCTTAGGCGTGGGATCTTATGCGTGAAAGTATCTTCTGTAACCTTAAGCTTATCGTAAACTATGGTTAAGAACCAAAATCCTTTACATCACACACGGTAAGGGATATCCACAAGTCGAAGTGTTCCACACACTTATCCAAGTGAGGAAGCAGCGAGTAACCGTTATAGCTCGAAGATTCTTCACCAAAAGTTACAGTAGAAGCTTATGCGTGAGTTGACTTTCTTACGAGTAGAACTAGGGTTTTGACCTACTCGTAAAAATTTCCGAGTGATTCAACCAATTTCTCTTGCACAGATAGCCTTAAAAACACTCAAATAACACAAAATGTTAACCTTTTCACCCAAAGTGCTTAGAAAAGTTACGAGTAGAAAACTAGGGTTTTGACTTTTGACTTCTACTGTAAGAAATTTCCAACGATTCAAATGATTTCGCTTGCACGGATATCCTTAAAACACTCCAATAACACAAAAATGTTGACCTTTTTCACCCAAAGTGCTTAGAAAAGTTATGAGTAGAAATGACCAATGAACCAAAACGAGCTTAAAATGAAGAAAACACGTAAAGCTTCAAACTTTTGCAAAAAGCGAAACTTTAACACCAAATAAACCTTAAACCACAAGAATCTTGAATTTTGAGTGCAAAATTAAAGCTTTATCGATATCAAAGATGTAAAGCGTGAAATGAACGCGTATCTTACCAAAACTTCAAAACAAACACAAACACTCCTAAACCATTGTTAGGCGATTGATACCAATTGTTATACCCCTTTATCACATATACCTTATCACTATATTAGCGAACCCAACACAAACACGATTATATGATTATGCGTATGAATAAGAAAGAAAAGAACTTGGTGACTTGATGTATAATTCGTGTATATGTTTAGAGAGGTAGAGAGAAGAAAGATGAAAACAATAAGATGTATATTGCTTCAAAGGAAAAACACACACACACACACTCAAGCACACCCCTCAAATGAAATACTTGAGGGGTATTTATAGTACAAGAGAGAGGATGCCCTAAGGCTTGGCCATGGGCCGTATATGGGCTTCGTGGGATTGGATTGGACTTGGATTTGATATAAGGCTAGCTTATCTTAACTTATAGCCATTTAGCTTAGCCCAATCCATGAGCCCGTTGACTATTCTATCACGATATCTAACACACATTACAAAGTTCCTAAACGTGAATGACCATCACTTCTAATAAAAACTATTAAGGCTAACAAAGAATGACGTGGAACCATTGTGAGAAATGGTTCGACACGAGGCGCACTTGATGCGCACAACAACATACTATCACTTTCACCACAAAGAACAATAATCAAATAACAAAGTTAATGATGACGTCAAAGCATAATCGCTCAAGGAAAACTATCTCTACACCGGGAGATTGTTCGAATCGAGGCAATTCTTCTCACAAGAAAGAAGAATGTCGGAAGACGTCGAGCTACTATTACATTAATGACTTCACCGTTCATCACCAACACTTGAGGGAGATTGTTGGAATCACTCCTAAACCATAATCAAGTGTTAGTAATTAGTATGTAATAGTTAGCTTTATTATGGCCTTTATGTTTGTAATTAGCCTTAGGCTTATGTAGAAGGCCCATAAGCCTGAGCCTTAGTCCATTAAGGAAAGGATGGAAACTAGGAGTGTTGCCTAGCTTTCCTCCTATAAATACCTTATGTAAACCTTCTTTGAAGGTTGGTTGTTCAATTACTCTTTCGGATACACTCTACGCTTAACCTTTCTTTTTATACGTGTGTGTGTGTTTGGTATTTGTTCATCCGCCTCTCTTCTCTTCTCTATCTCTTTCATTGATGCTTGTGTTGTAAAACTAGTGACCTAACAGACATTAATGTTGACATTTTTGTCTTTCTTTGAGTATTATGACCAAATTATGACCATTTTACCCTTCAAAAAAATTTTCAAACAAAAAGAAATTCGAAAAAAAAATTCAGAAATTTCGAAAAAAAAGTTTTTCGAAAAAAAAATCAAAAAAAATATTTTGAAAAAAAAATTCGAAAAAAAAAGTATTTCGAAAAAATTTTAAAAATGGTAAAATGGTCATAATATGGTTATAATACTTAAAAAAAGACAAAAATGTCAACATTAATGTCTAAAAGAGTTATTTTTTTAGTTCGCTACGCAGAACTACCATTCTTGACAAATATAGTGCTTTAAAAGGTTATTAACCCTTATATTTTTGTACATAAAACAAATTAAAGATCTAGCGCATATAATAAGCTCTGATATTCAACTTAAAGGCTACAACATTTTCTTTTTACAAGAAATTTTATTCAAAAGGAAAGAAGCTACATGAGAGATTTACAAGATTTGAGATCTAGTGGTACTTTGCTAAATTATTCTAACCAACTAATGAGACTTTTTTTACATACACTTTCTTTTCTTAGCGGCAATGAATAAATAAAAACTAGCAAAAAATTAGCAAAATATTACATCGATTTTTTGAGCCATTCGGGCCAAACTAAACACTTAGAAATTCTACAGTTTAAGCAAAAAAATGAAGAAAGATGAATGTTATCAAATAAACCACATTTTCTCATGCGTTGCGAGTTGAATGTGACCGAAGTACGATACTTCTAAAGAAACCACCATGTTGTTGCTGCAATTACTTGTAAACGAAACTTAAGATCATAAGACAACAGAATGTTATCGAACCATGAATTCCAGTCCGATTGAGAATTCAAAGCAAGGATTGGCATACACACTTGGAACCAACCGCCAAATATTTAAACCAATATCACACGAATAAAAAAATGATTGTTGGATTCCATACCGTTCGAACATATCAGACATGAGATTGTTGGAATATCCAAACCTCGTCTTGAAAGGTTCAATCTATGAGAGAGTCTATCCAATCTCAATCGCCATATAAACAATATTCACCTTCCTTGGAAGGACTTTACACCAACTTGTTGGATCTCAAATGTCAGAAGAACATAACCGTCAATATGATTCCTTGTGACCCTTACCGAGAACGTACAATCTACACTAAGACTCCAACGAACTTCATCTTGACCATCAAAATTAGGTTTGTAAAGCTTCACTCAAGGCATGAGTTCGACCAGAATCTATAGGCCTCTTCCTATTCGTAATCCACTCACTATTCACAAAATATCTCTAATTAGATAATTAGGTTGCACATCAAGACGATATAACTTGTTATAATGAGTCAAAAAGGACAATCCAAGTATCGATCCAAAACCTCACTTTAGAACCACATCCAACTTTATACCTCAATGTATCTTTTGGAAGAATACCACTAGAGTGTTGATATGTGTCTAATTACACATATATTTTATACTATTTAAACCCACAAAACAACCAAAAACACACAAATGACTCACAAAATGTTATAAATATCATTTAAATGTGTTTTTATGTGATTCAGGTACAAAAGATTGAAAACAAGTAAAAATGATCAATTTCACAACAAATGTCGTTTCAGGTCCACGAGTTACACAAATTGGCAAAACTAGTCCCTAAATGTTTTAAATGAATGAAAAGTCAACTTAAATCCTTGGGAAACCAAAAATATTCACAAATGATCCCTGGATGAAAGTTTACACAAAATGGCAATTTTTATCCCTCAAGTCACAAAATTGGCAAAAATGGTCCCTGGGTATTCTAAACTTGGAATTTTACAAATAATACCCTTGTACTATGCATGATTGAAAATTTGGAACATTTTGATAAACTTTTGGGAAATTACACTTTTAGTCCCTCAAAATCCAAAAATGACAATTAAGGTCCTTTTAAGTTTAAAAATGAAATAATTATCAACTATGGTCCTTGTACTATTCATATATGGCAGGAATAGTCCTTGTGTGAACTTTGGATGAATGGCAGATTTGGTCCCTAAGTTTGGATAAATTACATTTTTGGTCCTTGTGCTTATTCTAAACCAAACGGATCCTATATCTATCCAAGGCCCAAATCCAATCCAACTAACCCAGCCTTTGGCCCAAACCCGACCCCTTTGATATTAACCCAGCGGTCAACAGAAGTCAAACAGAGGAAATACCGCCCTACTGTTCATCACCCTCTCCCACCTCTGATTCTCCAATACCAGAGCTGGTATTCCACCTTTTTCAAACATACCACTTGCCTCACCTCACCCTCTCCTTACTTTGTCCCCCCTCCACCTCCACATACACCCAAAACCCATTAATGGTTGAAAACTGCTCTTGACTATTTTGGCGCCAAAATGGACAAATGGCAGTTATGATGAATCATGAAGATCCAACGGTTGGAAATTGGTGGGATAGTTTCAGAAGTCAACAAGGAACTCATTGTGGTATAAAAGAGAAGAGAAGGTGATGAGAAAGACACTTTGGTCTTAAGCCATAGTCACGTAGATGTAACTTTTAATGATTTTCTTAGTTTAAATGTCTTTTAATCTTTCAAATGTTGTATTTTATCTTAAACTAGTGTAATGGAACTTTAGTTTCAGTTTAATTTCAAGTTTAAGGTCATTTTCAAGTTTTGCTTATTTTCCTTTAATTTTCAAGTCTTCTTAATTTCATGTTTTGTAGTTGTTTGATGGACTCTATAAGCCATATAAGCTCCTGACAAAGCTCATTAAGCTTGTAGAGACCTTAAAACATGTTTAGACTTTTAAATTCAGAAAATACTAAAAATAGAGAAAAATCGTTGAAAAATCAAAAATAGTGTGATCATGAAGGAGATGATGAAGCAGGGGTGAATTTGGAGTGCCAAGGGTATTAGGAGCTTGATGGGAAGCTATTGGGTGTAACCTTGTCCTTGGTTCCATGATTCTCAGCTTGATGTATCTTGTAAGCTATTTTCTCATTTTTTTTTTTGCAAATTACTGTTGTAGTCCTTTTTATGCTTTGATTTCTATGTTTTCATGTTTCTGTGTTGTTAGTTTATCATGTTTTAATTTAATATCAGGTGTTTATGTTTTGGAATTGATTGTGCTTGAATATTGCATTTTCAACTTGTCATAACTTGATTTTGATAATCATAGGCATAAGCTTGTGTGACTACTTGTGTATCTTGAATAAGGTCCATTTTGACACCTTGGATCCTCTGGATTTGATAAATGATGTTTACTCGGTTATGTGTAATGATAAGCTCAATAAAATTTCATTTCAAGGATGTTTGGTTGTGGTAGATGAACCGAGTTCTGAGGCTATGTATGGTGTTGTTCTTAGTTGATGTATGCCTTATATGTCCTTAATGACTCGATGAAACATTAACTAAAGAGTATAGCATGGTAGAAAGTCAAAATGACTCTTGATTGTCTCATTATGAGTATTTTGAAGTTGTCACAACCTAGAATCTTGCATATGTGTTTTAATGTTGTTAAGCCTTGTTTATTTCATGTACTTGTATCATAATATAGCTTATTCGGTTGTTAAATTCGGATCAAAGTTGATCAAAGTCAACTTTGATCATAAACTCAAAAGTCAAATTTTCATATAGTCGTTTTGAATAAAATATATAATTTTGTGTAGGATTCAGATTAAGTTTTAGCTTTAATCCTTTTGGGATGTTAAAGTTTAGTTGGTTAACTTAATTAGTAAAATGTTAGTTCTCTTTTTATCAGCTTTTTAAGTGCTTTTTAATCAGCTTATTTAGAGTACCTGTTCTGAAACCATGCCCTGTGCACAGGTTTAGGTGTCAAGTTCACAAGCTTGCAAAAGCTTGTAAAGTTGACCTTAGCCTGTGAATTTGGCTTATTTGTGTAGCCTTTGTGGTCTAGTTGTAATGTTTATGCTTATTTGTCCCTTATTAGCTTAATTAGATAGCTTAATCATTCTCTCCTTTTTGTCCCATCTTACTCCTTCCACTGAAGCAAACAGTGGAAGTTGAGTTGTTTCTCCAAGTCCATGAAAAGTTCCCCACTAAGCTTGAGCTTGTGATATTTGGCTTTTTGAGAGGCTATCCACCATACTCGATGTCTCGGTGTTGGTTGAGCTCTCATGAGCTTATTTGATAAGTCTTTAGAGCTTGTTGTTTGCCCACTCACAACAGTTCAACTGTTTGAACTTGCACCATTTCCTTGACTCTAATAAGCTCATTTATGGTTATAAGCTTGTGTGGTTTAGCTTTTGTGAAGCTCATCCACCCAACTTAGTAATCCTATGCTTAATTTTCACCTTGCGACCTATTAAGTAGGGTGCAAGTAGCTAACTTATCACCACTTCAACGAGTATACTAAATGTTCGATGTGATCACTATATTTCATAAGCTCTCAAAAAGCTTATCTGTTGGACTTAGCTTGTGAAATTAGTTTCTTTTAGAAGCTAACCAACCGTTAAGAGGTTCCAATGTTTTAATTCCATATTGAAGCTTAATAGCTGAAATTGCACCTAGCTTCGTTTTTGTCCCAATACTCGGTTGATCTTGAGTCGACTCTAAATGACGAAGATTTGGTGTCATCTTCATAAGCTCACCAAAAGCTCTATAGTTGTCCATAGCTTGTGATTCTTGGCTCTTTGGAAAGTCAACCAGCTCATCTTGACACCTCAAGGCTTGCTTTGAGGTTTGAGCTTATTGCTTAGCTTAACTTACCCATAAACATGGCTGCAGGCCTGTTTGGTTGAGTAGTAGAATCATAAGTGCTTATTTGCTTATTTTGAGCTTATAAGTTAATTCCAGTGCACAAGCTTGTTCATATATGTATATTATACTTGTACAAATATAGTTTATACTTTACTTTTTAAGTATGGAGCTTATTACAGGTTCTTTGAAGCCTCCATTCCATCCAAGTCAAGCTTTTGGCTTGACTGTCTAAACCATAAGCTCGTACTTATAAGCACTTCTCAGTGCTTATTGTTGTATATTATCACCTATTATACCTGTACATATATACTTTTACCTTTTATTTCCCCTTTATAGCTTTTTCAAGCTTATTGTGAGCTTATGAGTCCACTGTGAGCCCATAAGCTCAACTGAATGACTAATAAGCTCACGTATAGCTTATTTATAGGTTTTATAAGTTCATTTTCTTCTAACTTGTATAATATCTGTATATAGTCTAGTCCTTAAAACAGAAATTCCAAAACCCAAGCTTTAACCACAAGTAGTAGCTTCTGTTTAGGAGCTTTAGGCTTATAAGCCAACTGTTATGGAAATAAGCTCCCACAGAGCTTATTTCCAAGTTTTGAAAAAGTTGATTTTGTTAAAGTTTCTTATATATAGCTTATAAGTAGTTTTGCAAAAAGAAAAATCCAAAAATAAAATAAAGTGCAAAAAGGTTGTGTGTTGGATTCGAACCTAGGTTCCCTTGGTGACAAGTTCACTGCATAACCCACCTAGGCTAGCTCACTTCTCAGTTTTGTTTTGCACATTTTAGTTCTTATAGTAGTAACATTTTTTGAGTTTCAGATTTTTATTTATCCATTTATTTTTAGTAATTAATAATAGTAAATAATTAATAATAAATAGAATAATTATGTAAAAAATACATTTTCAGTTTCATAAATTATTTTATGATATTTTAGATTTTCAAATTCTTTATTTCATTTATTTAAGTCAATTTTAGATTTTCTTATTATTTGATTCATTATTAAATACATTTAATTCATTTTTAATTTATATTAATTAAATTAATAGTGTAAAAATTTATTTTTATTTTCTAATAATTTTCTTATCTTTTTAGGATTCTAAAAATATAATTTTCACATTTGTGGGAGTTGTATTGGGTGATTCACGTTTTACTTTGTACGTTTACATAAAATTCAATGGCGTAAATTTTTAGATTTTAATCGTTAAACAATTGTAAAAATAGAATTAAAATGACTTCAAATTTTTATATGTTTTAGTTTCTTTAGTATAATTATTTATTTTCCTTTTCCTGTTTTATTTTGTTTGTGTAATTATTACATATGTAAATATGTATTTGTTGTTTTAGTTTTTAAGTTTTCCTTACTTTTATAATTTGTAAATTATAGTTAAATATTTTAATTATATTTAATTTGCATTTAAGTCGCCTAGACATGCAAATCCCTACTATAGTTATAATCGTTTTGTTTTTATACGTTTACGTTTAATCTAAGTTAAACGTCGTTATTATATCTTTACGCTTTTAGGTTTTACGATTATGCGTTTTTAATGACGTGGGCGTGATGAGCTATTATTATTCACATTCCTAGTGTTAGTCAATCGATTCTGTTTTCCTATACTAATATTATTTTCAACAATTCACAAGTCATTGTACGAACATCACGCCTCACCAGACATAAACGATCCAAGGATATTTTAATCCTTGGTAAACTTGCATTTCTCTCCCGCCGCCGCTTTTATCATCTGTTACGGTTGACCGTTCACAAGCGGTTGGCTCGCGTGACGGAGAAATAAAAGAAGGTAGTTCGGGAGAGATCAAATTTTACGCCGGCGCGCCGGGATCAACCACCGCAAATCAAGGCGGTGCACTACCTAGCGGGGTGCGACCATAATAAGTTCCCGAACATCGATTTAAAACTTGCCTTTGTGTCACTTGTGATTTGGTGTACCTTTTTCAAAAAGCCATTTCATTTGTGATTATTGGTTAAGTTCACTTGTGTTTTGCCTCATTTGTTTTGAAAATTGATTTTTATACATAGTGCATGCGCTTTCGTTCTTCCAGTTCTACAAGTCCACTCGAACTTGGAATGATTCCTCGTGAGCGTGAGGACGTTCGGCACCTTCACCGTGGCGAGGAACGTCTACCACCACCACCTCCCGTCGAAATGGCGAATACAAACCCATGAATGAGCTTCTCCGGGCACCCATCGGGGATACGGAGATGCCATTGTTGTCCCAACCATCGTGGTGACACTTTCGAGCTCAAACCGGGTTGCTTAATCTAGTAACCCAAAGCCAATTCTATGGTTTTGAGCGGGATGATCCTCATCGCATTTCGATGGTTTAACAAGATAGCATCTACCATCAAGTACAAGAATGTCCCACATGAAGCTATCAAGCTTCTTCTTTTCCCATTTTCTAGAGGACAAGCCGGAATTGGCTTGAGAAACAACCCCTCGTTCTATAGAGACATGGGAAGATCAGTCACCAAATTGCTAACGAGTTCTATCCTCCATCCCGAACCACAAGTCTTAAGAATGAGATAATGAAATTTTCTCGAGATTTGATGAATCATTCGGGAGGCATGGGATCGTTACAAAGAGTTGCCATGAGTGTCCGCATCACGGTTTTACCGACTTAATGCAAATGGATACTTTCTACAATGGTCTCAATCGGACCAATCAAGACTCTTTGAATGCCTCCGGAGGTAATTTCTGAGCAAGACCACAAAGAGGCCTTGCAAATCATTGAGAACAAATCTCGTGTCCGTCCTTTTAGAGCAAAGACATATCGGTCTCATCTTTGGACCTTCTTCTTCATCCCCGTGAGTACATCTAGCACCGATGCTAAGATTGATAAACTCACGAGACATTGTTCGAGCTTTGGTTCTTGCTAACCGGAAGAAAGTGACCTTCACTCAAACACCAACACATGTTGAAGTGAAGAAAGTTGAAAGTTGTGTCACTTGTGGTGGTCCTCATGCTTACTACAATTGTCGCCACCGATGGTAGTCCTTTTGAAGCAAATGCTCTAGCCGGTAGTTCACGACAAGGAGGTAATCAATACCGTCCTCAAAATGAACCACACTACCGTGCTAACACTAATCGTGCACCACCGGTTTTAATCGGAATCATAACATGCAAAACCGAATCGAACCAACCAAGAATGAACCAAGGTTATCAAAACCAAGGTAATTTCTATCCTGGACCCAATCAAGGTTTCCAACATCAAGGAAACCTTCATCAAAACAATTTCAATCGAGGGAATCAATTTCATGGGAATATGAATCCTAATCAAGGAATTTTGGCTATAATCAAAACATACGGCCTCAAATTGTCCCTCCAGCTCCTCTCGTCATTGCTCCTCCAAGACCATCATCGATGAGTTCTTGAAGCAGTTCATGAAATCCCAAGATGAAATGAACAGTTGTTGGTCGGTCGATTGCGATCTTAAGAAGTCTTTAAATGATCGACCCTCGGGCTCGGGAAAACTTCCGAGCAACACGATCGCTAACCCGAGGGGCGATGCTAAAGCGATCACAACCAGTGGTGTTTCATACCTGGACTGCTGTTCCTACCTCTTCTTCTTCTTCTCTCCCAAAGGTAGTGGAGAGTGAACCTCGGACACACAATGGACCTTTGACTCCAATGCCTCCTCCACTGTGCCAATGAGTCAAGTTACCAAGGATCCAAAGGACAAGGTACATTATTCAAGCCCAATGGTACCGACACGTCCCACCTTCGGTAGTCCAACCTCGAGTTGTCCGAAACCCAAGTCAAATCAAGGAGTTGTGTTTGAACCTCCTGTAGCTCTGTTGAGAAATCCAAATCTTCTCTTCCTTACCCATCAAGAATGCATGATGAAAAGCTTAAAGACAAAACCAAAGAGCAAATGGAAAAATTTTCCAAATTTTCAATGAATTGCACTTTAATATAACCGTTGATGCTCTCGTTCTAATGCCCAAATTTGCATCCACTCTTAAAGGGTTACTAAGCAACAAAGATAAGTTATCCGAAATGGCTAAAACCCTCTCAATGAGCAATGCTCGTGTCCTTCTTAAAAGCTTCCCGAAAAGCTTGAAGACCACAGCAAGTTTTAATCCCATGTGATTTCTTGGGATGGTTCAATGCTCTCCTTGGCCGATCTTGGCGCTAGCATTAACCTCATGCCACTCTCGTTATGGAAGAAACTTTCTCCCCGAACTTACTCCTACTTGTATGACTCTCGAGCTAGCGGACCGCATAATAACTCGTCCACTGGAATAGCCGAGGATGTCGTGGTAAAGGTATGGAAGTTTCATTTTCCCACCGACTTTGTTGTAGTAAACTTTGATGCGGATCCTAGAGTTCCCTCATCTTGGGAGAGCTTTCTTGAGAACGAGCCGTGCTCGATTGATGTATTTGCGGAAGAGTTGACTATACGGGTTGATAACAAAGAACTCAAGTTTAATATCAACGAACTCCAAACCCTCGAACAAACATAGTGTTGCCACAATCGATCAAAAATCTAAAAGAATCGATGCAACACTCTCTAATTTCACGGTTGAAGAGTCACCAAAATGTGCGAGCTAAAAGCTCTAAAATCAACCCTGGTTCAAACAAATGGTTTGAAAGTTGTACCAAGGAGTCATGAGTATTCTTGATGATGATGATCTAGAATCGAGACTTTATCGGAAGTGGTGGAAATTTCTAGCTCTAAGAGCACACCACTTGTCCCACCTCCGAATCGGTTTATCGTATTGAGTTTGTTAACTCAGAGGTGAAATCGAACTCTCTTCAAAGATCCATCATCCATTTCATCTCCGGATCCAATTGTTTCCGACTTTTCCATTCCTTCTCCACTTGGATGAGGAAGATGATAATTTTGGAATGAAGTCGATGCTTTTCTAAGTGATGAGTCAATCCCAGCGGGGTTGATGATTCTTACTTGGATTCGAGAGGGGACATCCTTTTTCTTGAAAGTTTATTAAACGAAGAATCGTCCCAAACCTCCCTCCCGGAAATTCCTTTGATAATCACCATAAAAGCTTCAAATATAAGCTTAAAATGTCAAAATGGTGATTTACTTCTTCCGATGAGGAATGGACATGCATTGTAATGCACATATTTATTCCATTCTTCACTAATGGTGTGGTTGCTCTTTCCCTTTTCTCTTTCGGAATGAGGACACCATCTTTGACCCAGTATTATCCTTTATAGTTTCTACTATTAAAATACCGGTTGTATCTCGTCGAGTGGAACTTTCGATGTTCATATGTTTTAACATTGTGAATGAAAGTCCGATCGAGATTGGTTTTCACGTTACTTTCCCATGAACCAATGAATGCGGGATCGAGTCAAGCTAATGACTCGGTAATCAAAAACTTTAGCACGCACCATATGGGTTTTCACCCATATTTACGTCTTCTTACCCCTTTCTACCACCCTAGTGTGGGGAGTTTCCCATCTGTTGTATATAAAACCATATTTAAAAAAAAAAAAAAAAAAAAAATCTTCTTCTTCTAAATAATGGCCGTAGTATTTCCCTTTTACGTTCTTTGTTTCGGCATAACCGCGGTACTTTGAATATTGAGGGCAATATTCATTTATAAGTGTGGGGGAATTATCACGAATTTCATGTATTATTTACCCAATTCCCGTTTTGGCCAAAAATTTTTTTTGGAGTAAGTGTTATACACTTACTCATCTTGGTTATCGATCCGCCATGTTTGATAAACAAAAGGATTGGCTAATCCAGAGCAAGCGGCTCTTGGTAAAGATTTCTCAAATCCGTTTATATGGCTTGCAATTTGCCCAAAATTGTATGGTTCTCAACTCGCCATATCCTTAAAAGTGAAGAGTTGGCTAGCCCGCAAGATTATGGCTTGTGGTAAAGGCGATGGAAAATCCATAATTGGTATTCACTCACCAAAGATAATTCGATAATTTATCTAAGAGTTGGCTAGTCCGTAAGGTACGGCACGGTAAAGACACATCAAATCCGTTATATGGTTTATGATTTGCCAATAAATCATTTGGTTATCGTTGTACCAAGGTTCTTACTTGAATCAAAACAATTGGCTACTCCAAGTGATGGCTTTTGGTAAAGAGTTTTCAAATCCATCAAGTTTTCTCAAATCATTGCTAGGGACTAGCAATATCTCGATGTGGGGATTGATGAGTGTCTAAAATACTCATCATTTTGTACAATATAAACTGCAAAATCATCTGAAAACACTCGAAACACATCAAAATGATCAAAATATCACAAATCAGTGTTTTATGTGTTTTAAATGCAAAAATATCAAAATCAGATGAAAAATGATTCAAGTTTGTAAAATTGGCAGTTTTAGTCCCCCAAGTTTTAAAAGTTGTCAAATCTAGTCCCTGGAATTCAAAAATGTGAAGATTTGTCATTCAAGGTCCCTGAAGTATTCAAAGTTATCAAAAATGATCCTTGAATGATTCTTTGGTCAATTGGCAAGAAAGGTCCCTAAACTTTGGAAAATTGCAAATTTAGTCCTTGGACTTTTAAAAAATGGATTTTATGCAAAAAGGGTCCTTGTTTTATCAATGTTTGTCAAGTATGGTCCTTGAGAGAAGTTTGGAAATATGGCACTTTCAGTCCTTGAGGTTTGGATAATTTACACTTTTGGTCCTTGTTGTTACCACTTAACCAAACGGACACAATTTTAATATCTAGGCCCAAATCCAACACAAGCCCAACCCCATTGGCCCCCTTGACCCTTGAGCCCTGTGTCGATTGCATTTGACCCACCCCCCCTTTTGACCTCCCCGTGTTATTAATCCACCAGTCAACGCAAGTCAAACAACAAAGAAAACCGCCAAGTACTGTACACCTCCCACTCCACCCCTGAATCACCAAAACCAGAGATGGTTTTCCATCATTTTTCAACCCCCTCTCCATACCTTGTCTCCTCCACTGCCACTAACACCAAAATCCTTTAATTGATTGAACCAACCCTCATTAAAGCTCAAACCTGCTCAAAGAAGAATTTGGCGCCAAATTCTACAAGTGGACGGATATGATGGTTCTAGCCAATCCAATGGCTCAAATTTGGTGGGAAAGATTCAGAAGATATCAAGGAGTGCTAAAAGTCATTATATAGAGAGGGAGATGCAATGTATCAAGTATCTAGTGTAATCTTTAAATTTTCTTAATCGTTTTCTTTCTTTAAGTTTTCATTAAAGTTTCAAGCTTGTAATAACTTTGTAAAAGTATTTTGAGTGTATTTGAATGTTTTCCAAGAACTAATTTCAAGTTCTAATCTCATTTCAAGTTTTGCATTTCCAAATTCAAAAATCTCAAGAATGTTTAAATGTTGTTGTTAGGTGTTTGTATGGATGAAATAGGTCATGTAAGCTCCATAAAGCTTAATCAAGCTTTTAGAAACATTTAAAATAAGTTTAGAAGCAAAATCACAAATTCACCAAAATACAAATTAAATAGGTAAAAATCAAAAATCACTTGGAAATGGCATTCACAATTTGGAGCAAGGTGGATTATGGATGGCCTTGGGTTAGTAGCTTAGTGGTAAGCTAATAGGGGTGTTCATTGGTCCTTGATCTCGGTTTGCGATTGGATATCCATTTGTAAGCTTTTTGACTAATTTGGCTTTTCACTGTTGCAAGTGTTCATTAGCTCTAATTTATGTTTCTATTTGTTTATTAGATATAGTTAAGTGTGTTTAAGCCATAAAATTAGTTAGTTGTTCTTTAAAATTTGTATTTAGTAAAACTTTTATTTTCACAGTCAAAACTGTTTCATCATCAAATCTTGGTTTCTAGTTGTTAGTGTTGATGATTTGTGTTTTCTTAGTTCTAATATATGATAATGCATGGTTTGCAGTCAAGTTCATGGTTTAAATTTGTGAGTTGCTTTGAAAAAAGTTCAATAACAGTTTTATAAGGGTGTTTGGATCTGCTTGCTTAAACTGACACAGGTCTTGTGTGTTGGTTGTTAGTACTTGCTCTGTGTTACATTTGGTCCAGTTAGTTCAAACAAGTCACAAAAACAAGTGCTCATAAGCAAAAAGTCAAAAATCCATTTGATCTTAACTTGTGAGTCCACTGTTGAGATTTCATGATCTATTATCATTGTTTTATGTTTATAAGTTGTTTAAATTGCTAAAATCAGTTTTATCTCACTTTATAACAACATAATCAGTGCTTAGAATCAACTCAAAGTTCATCTTAGTCAACATCTTGGTTTTTAAGAAAAGTCAAAATTTTCATAAGGTCGTTTTTGAATAAACTTTGGAATTTCATTGTGTATTCAATAGTGAGTTTCAGTTTAAAAGCTTTTGGGATATTAAAGTTTGGTTGCTATATAAAAATACAAAAATGCTAGTTCTCTGTTTCTCAGCTTTTTAAGTGCTTATTTCTTGGCTTAATTTGGGTACCTGTTCTGAAACATGCCCTGTGCACAGTGAGTGTGTCCATTTTGAAAAGCTTGCATAGAGCTCTATAGTTGTCCAAATCTTGTGTTCTTTAGTTCTTTGGGAAGCCAAACTGGTCATCTTGAAGTCTCAAGACTTGTCTTTCACTTTTGAGCTTAATAGGTAGGGCTGCAAGTAGCTTAAAGCTTGTCCCATTTCTGTGTTAAAACCAAGTGCTTATCTGCTTATTTCTAGCTTATCAGTGTGCTCCTTTGTATGTTTTAGCTTCATTTCAGTTCATATAGATTGCTTGCATCCACTTTGAGCTTTTGTTTCAACTTGTGAGCTTGTTTGAGCTTATTTCACCAAATAAGCTCAAAAGCACCACTGTTGGCCAATAAGCCATCAAAACTGCTTATTTGTGACTTATAAAATTTTTGTCTTCATTAAAGTTTCATAATATCAGTATTAAAGTAGTTTTCAAAAATAAAATCCAGAAAAAGATCAATTTAATTTCAGTGATAGTGTTTATTTAATAGTTTTAGCTTTTTGATTTTTCTTTTCATCTTATTAATAAGCAAATCTTGTTTTTCTATTTTTCTTAGTTTTCTGTCATCATATAGTATTTTTAGAAAAGTTTCATATTCTTCTCTATCTTTTAGTATTTATTATAATTTTAATTAGTTAAAATAGTACTTAATTAGTAATAAATAATTAAAAGCATAAAAATATCTTTTCTGTTTTAAAATTAGTTTTATCTTATTGTAGATTTTTCCAAGTTAAAATTTTATTTTTCCAAGTTTATTTTATATTTTCTAGTATTTAAGTGTATTTTAAATAGTTATTAATTAGTAATAATTAGATAAAAAGTGTGAAAATATATTTTTAATTTTAAAATTAGTTTTATAGTATTTTAGATTTTTCAGAATCATAAGTTTATTTTTCTAGCCTTATTTTGTATTTTCTTCTATTTTAGAGTATTTATTAAATAGTTAAAATAGTTTTTAATTAATAATAATTAATTAAATAGTGTTAAAAATAATTTTCTTTTTCTAATAATTTTCTTTTATTTTTAGGATTCCAAAAATGTCATTTTTATATTTTTAGGCCTTTTATTTCTTAGTTTTCACTTTTTATTTTGTACGTATACGTAGTTTTTAAACTTACGTTTACGTTTTTCTTATCTGATTGTTGTGCTTTCCAGTTCTGTATCCTATTCCATTCCAATCAATCAGTAGTGTAATTTCTTAATCAAAACCTTTATTGATTACTATCCTTAGTAATCATTCTATCCTCTGATTTTGTTTTGACACACCATTGAGTCTCCTTGGGACATAACGACCCGGGAATTCAATCTATTCTCCTGGACTTCATTGTATTTGTGTCTGAACTGTTTTAAGTCTGTTACGGCTGGTCATTCACAAGTGGCCAGTTTGTGTGATTAGACTTGACTGTATTCAGCACAGATCAAGTGTAAATGGTTAATGGAGCCAATGATATTTGTCCATAAACCGTTAGATGTACACGCAAGATGATCAAGACCCGCTTCCTCCCCATGAATGGCTTTAATAAATTGAACCCAAAACAAAGAGGGTTGGTAACCAATATCCAGCTCCATTTTTGAAATAGGGCAAGGTTAAAAGCCTTCAAACTTCCAATACCTAACCTACCATTATCGAAAGATGCCAATACATTCTCCCACCTAATCCAAATCGGTTTTTTCGTGCCTTTGTCTCAGCCCCAAAAGAAGCTGGCTCTTAATAATTCAAGCGAGGAAATAGTGAATTCCGAAACTTTAAAAAGCGAAATATAGTAAATACCAACACTCCCTAAAACCTCCTTTACCAATGTCGATCTACCTCATATAAAAAGAAAGTTTGCCTTCCACTTGGACAATCTGGCTTCAAACTTGTCAATTAAACCATGCAAATGCATTAAACGATTCATGTTTGCATCAATGGGAAGGCCTGAGTAAGTAAAAGACATGGAACCCGCTGAGCAACCTGTGACCAGAGCCATTGCTTATATATCTTCGTTAGGCACACCAATTCCATAAACACTAGATTTGTGAACGTTGATGCGTAGACCAGAAGCCAAATAGAACACATTAATAAACGTATGATGTTTCTCATATCAGCACGATTCCATTCTTTAACCAACACGACATCATCATCGTAAAAAAAAAAAAAAAAATGAGAAAGCCGAATACTTGGATTACCTAACGTGACAACTTTGATCAACTTTGATTGGGGTGCATCTTTAATTGCGATATGAGATGCCTCCATAATAAGAATAAATAAAAAAGGCAACAATAGATCCCATTGACTTTTTTACATATACTACTGATCCAATTAAACGACAGTGATTTTATATCGTTGAAAATAAACTCCTTTGCGATCGTTTGAGGTTGAAGAGAACTTTGTTTCGGTAATTCCATTATGTCCAAAGGGTTGTGTGGACCACTGCGTCGGATAACTTTCTTTCGTTTTTGAAAACAGAAACTCCATCAACTATGGATAAGACTTCCTCAAGATTAGCAAGGGAAAAACCTATAATCTTCCACCACAAAAAAACCGCCTTCCAGGTATCAGTAGCGATGGGACAATACAAACACATGGTTCTATGTTACAATATCGTTGTCACACAAAGGACATCTAGTTGAATTAAGATTTATCTAGTGACTGTAGAGATTAGACCTAGTTGGAAGTCTTTTACTCGAAACACGCCAAGTAAGAATGTTTAACTTTGAAGGGGGAAGAAGGCAGAAGCTTGTTCCATCTAGTGTGGCGATAATTGTTGGTATTCGTAGATGCTGAGATAAATTTACGCATGCGGGTAACCGTGAACCGTCTTGAAGCATCAGGAATGAATTCCCAAGTGTCCTATTGTTTGTGAGATAAAGGTTAAGAAGAAGCAGGTTAGTCAGGTCATTTAGCTCTGTTTTTTCAGCTTGGCTTTTGATCCTCCGCCATGCCTAAGACGGAAGAAGCCCAAGTAAGGTTATTGAGGAATAAGGTAGGTTGATGGGCGTGTTCATTGTATTTGTGGAGTTTGTGGCAGCGGTAAGGTGGGGTAGGAAAAATAGCGTAGCATTGGAGTTTTGAGGAATAGATATTGTTCTTTCACAAACAAGACTATTCAAATTTAACTCCAAATGGTAGAAATGTGGGAAGGTTTCTAGTAGGTTTGAATCACCTAACCAATTATCATGCCAAAAACTTATTGTTTGACCATCACTGATCTTTCTCTTGAAGAGCATAAGAAGGTTAATACCGACCTTGGAAAGAACACCTTTAAGAGCATGGGGTGTCGTGGGCAACTCACTTCTCTTCATTTGAGCCCCACGTGTGCCACATCACTCCAACACACTCACTTAAAAATACCCCCAATCACAACTAACTCACTTCTCTTCATTTGGGCCCCACCCACCCTCATTTTATCTCTTCAAACGGTAATATTTCCAAACGTTATTATGAAATGGGTTTGTCGTTTACCATGTCGTTGTAACGACGAGATCCCCACCGGTGAGTTTGCCTGGTGTCGTGGCGAGGGCTAAAACGAAGTGGCGAAGGAGCCACGTAGGAAACGGCGAGTGGCAATAGAATCCATACCCCATGCTCTAAGATTTATTATTTGAGAACACCACCCAATAGCCCATGAATAGAACAGATAACTTTACACCAAAGGGACGAGTCTACGTTGTGAAATCTTCACCACCATTTAGCAAGTAAGGATTGATTTAATTTCCAAAAGACTACCAATTCCTAAACCACCTTTATTTGAACTTGTGTCTAAGGTTTTCGAACCAAACTTGAGTCGGCATAGTCATTTGAAAGGATTTCAGCTAAATTATGATATTTATACTCTTTTTGTCGCAAAATAAGTATATCTATCATCCCAATTTAATTTATGTCAAAATAAATGTTCATTACTAAATAATAACCAATCAATTAAAACATCTTAAACAATTGTAATGTTGCCGTATGTTGTTGCGGAAAAGTGAACTTTTTTGGACTAGAAAAATAAGTTTTTTGTTCACGGCATTCTTTATGTTTTTTCCATGTCAAATAGAGTCGGGAACAATTGTGTGTGGTTGTTTGTGTTTTTATTCAATTTAAACATAGAAAGAACGTATTTCAGACCGTAATTAAGTATATGATTCTACTTTGTGTTTTCAAGTTTTTTTAGGTGGATAAAAATGATGAGTAAAGAAAAGAAAAGAGAATGAAAAGAAACTTGTTTTTTCATTTCATGTTCTCAAGCTGAAATAAAATGGAAGGAAAAGAAAAAATGTTATGTTCTCCAGTTAGAAAGAAAAGATAACAAATGAGAAATAATTACATTTATAGCTTTTTATACATGTTCATTTTATCACAGAAATTGGATATGAGTAAATACTGAACGTTATATTGGTCATCATATACTAAAT
Organism: Chrysanthemum lavandulifolium; assembly: GCA_022545495.1. Lineage (NCBI taxonomy): Eukaryota > Viridiplantae > Streptophyta > Magnoliopsida > Asterales > Asteraceae > Chrysanthemum > Chrysanthemum lavandulifolium. Next base: position 38,830,920 of record CM040240.1, read on the forward strand.
AGTTTAAGTGTAGTTTTGTTTTCGTCTAAATCCGCAAATATTTGAGCGAATTTTTTTTAAGAAAAAAGTTAAGAATTTTTATGTCATTTCCCTTCCGTTTTTTTTTTTTTTTTTTCTTTTGGATCAAGAAAAACTCAAAGCACAAAAAGTTTTCACTTTCTTATCAATTTTTTTCCTTTACTTTCAAAAGAAAACTCGATAACCAAGCGTTACTCTTCAACAAGTAAAAAGTACAAAGCAACACTAAAGTCAAAAGTTTATCAAATCCAAAACAACACTAAAGTCAAAAGTGCAACAGATTTTGACATAGACCATTTGTGTTCCTAGCCTAAAAACAAAGAAGGTAACGTACATAATTATAAAGTTGAGAAGTATAAACAACAAATCAGAGTGGCGCAGCGGAAGCGTGGTGGGCCCATAACCCACAGGTCCCAGGATCGAAACCTGGCTCTGATATACAAGAGTGGTTTCCAATTCGCACCAATTTTTTATTTTCATTTTTAGTCCCTGTACAAAAAGATCCATATTTTCAACTGATTTTCTTGCTTAATACTTGCTATATATAGTTTGATAGATATAATTCAAATTAACTAAATTGCATGCTCATTCCTTTTCAGTCCCTGTGCAAAGTATATAAGTATATGTATTTGAAATCTCTTTTAATGTTCATTCAATCTCAGAGTGAAAAAATATAAGGTTTTCTTGATATATATTTGTATTGAACTCGTTACAACAAGTTTTCATGTACACGCATAGGCTACTGTAGTAGCAAAGAAATTGGCGTCCTCAAATGAGCAACAAGGATACGCAATTAAGCATCATTATATGATGATGATCGTAATAATAACAAACACAGTGTACATTGGCTGATTGACAGCATTCACGTATATACGACACAAGATGAAGAGGATAAATAATTTAGACATAAGATGTAATTACACCCGGTCCATTTTCATATACTACTAGAAGGTTATTTATATAATGTGTCCAATGCTACTTCAACAAACACACTTTAAGAGTGAACGTTGAAGTAAACTGTATAATGTTCGTCTCTCAAACTAAACAAAGGCTGCAGAAGATAATTCATTTTCAACCCTTTTGCGACGAAACTAATAGGATCATAACGACTAACTCCCTGATAGGCCTTGAAACTCGTTGATGTCATAAACGTGGAATCCTTTTCATCACAACTCAACTTCACTGATCCATTAGAATTGTATACAAAACAGCCCTTTTGGTTTTCAGCCTCTAATCTAACCGTCCCATCATTAGCCTCAACTAAACGGAACAAAGCATTCTCATGATTGGATGAATCGCTGATTGCAAGAGTTTTTTCTTTTCCTTGATGCACAAGTAACATGCCCGGAAGGCTGTATGGCTCTAACATTATTGCTTCACCAATTGCATCTTTATGTGACGGTACACGAGTTGATATTGATGAGTTTGTAATAATTCTAAATGTTGAGATAACGGAATCACTAGCTCGGGGTTAGGGAAGTTTACCATTGTGATGGTATTGTTTTGTGTGCTAGTGCAAAGAGTGACTTGTCGGTTTCTTGTGAAAAGGAAACTAAATAGGCATTGTATTCGGATGGAATTGGAATGATCCAGTTTGTAAGGGGACCCGAGTCTGGTTTTAGGTCAGATTCACCAGTGGTTAAACCAACGAGTAGATAAGGACCGTATAAGATTGCATGTAGAAAGCGTAATCAGACCTGTCATCTGAAAACAAGAATGACATTTTCGTCTCCTTTTAGTCACAAAAGAATATTACTAAGGGGTGTTTGGGATTGCTTATCTGTTTAAAGCAGATACTTGTTTTTAAGTGTTTATCTACTCTTAAATTGCTTATTTGATTTTAAAGCAGATAAGCACGTAAATAAGCAATCCGAAACACTCTCTAAATGAGTAACTTTATCTGTTGTTTCAAGACTCGCAGACTATAGATAGAGAAAATAGTACCTTGAATGGCTTCCATTCTGAGAGTTATTGGCATTTCAAGGGTAATAACGTCGGAAGAACTCCATTTTTTGGTGACCGATAGGAAATTACCTATATTAAAAGCAATGTGAAGCTTGATACCTAGAAGATAAACTTTATCTAATTTAAACTTTACTTGTTAAATATTTCACACCTGCAGATGTTAGAGGAATACTCTGGCCATTTAACGTCACTTTTGCATTTGATGTTGTCCAAAATGGCATTCTAAAATTCAAAGTAGGCGACACTCCTTCCTGCATAAACAAATAGTCCATGTTGCAAATAATCAAAACAACAATATGATTTTTGGGCTAACACACTAATGTGTTATGTGTGGAAAGCTTGTTGTTCATAAACTCTTTGGACTAGTAGGAATCCTTTACCTTCTTTGAGGAGATTGTTGTTGTCACTCGAAGGCGAGGATCCCACGACACAACAGGCGTTACTTTTTGATTAACTGAAATCTGTCCCAATTTCCAATTGAGTGTGCTTGATATGTACTGAATGATGTAAAGCGCAGGATCCTTTCCAGCTTGTTCAAAGTAAATCGAATCACCTAATTTTGAGAATGACTCGATCCCTAAAAAAATTTGATCAAAGACAGAAAAAGTGTATTAGTGTCAAATGTTTATTTTTCGCTTAACCACTCCAGCTTAAGATTTTTAGAATCAGTCTTTTAGCATTCTATGTACAAGAAAATGTGAGAAATCAAATATTTGAACAAACCTGTTCCGTAACAACACCAAAAATCATTAAACTGTGATCCCCATTTATGGTATCCAGTAGCTTTTGACATTCCAGGACCTAGTGGCAACATGTATATCATAACTCCTGGTTCTTTTCCTCTTTGAATGCTTAGGACACCGTTAGTTAATGCTCGTTCATAATAATCTGCATATGCCATTTCTTTGGTCCATCTAAACAAATTCCAAGAGACCTATAAAAAACAGTTTTAAATTCATTGATTAACTATATGTGACAATGAAAAAATATAATATTATTATCGGTATACCTTTAGCATGTTATAAGTGGTACATGATTCTTCATTCTCCGTCTGTAAGGTTGTTGCTAGTCTTTTTGGTTCAGACCTGATAAGACCAACCGCCAGTTGGTTAGATCGTTTTGTGACAACTAATTTATTCTAGCTAAGGAAGCGTCTCTACAAATTTAACTGTGTAAAAATGTCAACCAAAGTATGTACATTTATCTAATCTTGAAGAAAAACTAATGATCATATACTATGCATACCAGAACTCGCCAACGGATGTTCCTCCCGTAGCATAACTGTGTGAAGAGTTTACAGTTTCCATGAAGAATGTACCAATTTCCTGAAAAAAACAATTCTTTAAGCAATAACCTATGTATGGCGCCCCAATGCTTAAGGTACCAACTCATACCTTGTAGAGAGGATCGCCGGTAACTTCATACCGCCTTTGAGCTCCAACTACAATTGGAATATGTGTGTTGGCATGAAAACCAGATAACTCATCGGCCTACAAGTAAAACTTTGTTCTGAAGTTACAAACAATATACTCCTATTATTCAAGAAGAATCAACAATATATTCAACTTGAAAAGAATCATAAATATGTATAAATTACCTTTATAGCCAACAGTCCGAGAAAGCAAGGCTTATCAAAGAGATGAGCCAACAACAAATGATTTGCATCACCCTAGTAACAACGAGAATCGGTTATTATTTGATTAATGACGAAATGATATGCAGAAATATAAGCAAACGGCATAGCAATTATTTTAACATACTGTTATGGTGTACAGCCGATACATGACATCATTCATTCCACCCGTTTCTTCATTTAAAGATTTCCAATGTCTCTCAATAGTGTACTTTTTAATCACATTTTGTACGCGTTTGTAGAAATAATCTGCCATCTGAGTGACCATTTTTAGAGCTTGATCGTTTCCAGCAAAAACATATTGATCCACTAGACCCGCCATTATCTGCCCATTACAAAACCTAACGATCAAATTTGATATAAAAAAAATACTAAGCAGAAGTTCTTAAGAAATGGTTAAGTTTTTTACCTTATGGATCGTGTAATATGGGGCCCAAACTGGTTTAACGGCTTCAAAACGATCAAAGAACTCAGATGGGAAAGCAGAGAGGTACCCTGTGCCCATCTTCTCTTGACACTCACCGAGTGCAGATACCACTGCAGTCATTTTCTTTTTGAGAGTGTCATTGCCTGTGCTCGCCCACATCATAGCTGTGGCACTCAAGTAATGCCCTATGAATATCAACAAAAATATGTTACGTTGATGGAATTTCAATCTTAGAACAAGACTCTTAAAAGAAACAGTCCAATCAAGTTATGCTACCGTATCAGATTTCGGCAGGCAACATATTACATTAACAGATTTTCATTTCATAATTTTTTTAAACTAAGATCTTTAAGGCTAAAAAAATCTACAATTTGACAGCGGTCTACAAAGTAGAAATCAAATCAAGTTGTGGACCAAATCATTTAAGTTTCTCCACTCAACCAGGATCCATGGTATGCACTATCATAACAAACTTTTCCTGAAATGCACAACAATAACAAATTTTTCGGTTCTTTTTACTCTACAAATCTTTTTCCGGGTACACATGTGCATAACCAAGTTTCCATATCGGTCCCTCCACAAAGGAATGATCATTAGTATCATGTAAGCAGACAGAAAAACAAACCATGTGGATCAAGTAACACTCAGGGAGTACACAAACCTACAAAATGATAAATTTCTTCAGGTATGCATTACTACAACAGATTTTCATATCAAGTTCTCGATCAAACTAATAACGATATAACATCCAAGAATTCTTCATAGAACGCCACACAATAAGAGCAAATATTATGTTTTTACTTATTTACGCTACAAAACCTTTTACAAGATATGCACGTTATAATCGATAGTATTGCATTACTTAAACAAAAGCATAAACAAGTAAAACGCTCACCTATAAAATGACCACGAAGCTCTTGATTTGGACTCTCCCAACCACCATACGCAACACCAGGAGTCGGCAAACCAGCCGTTTTCCTAAAACTCCAAACCAAATTATCACCATCCAACATCATCAAATACTCCAAATTTGTTTGTTGAGCTTGTCCATGAATAGAATCACTATCCAATCTCACATCACCTAAAAACACTTCATTAAGAAAACTCCCCGAATCTCGAACCTTACCACTCCCACCATTGTTCTTCATTTGTCTATACATCATCATCCAACTAAACTCATCTTCTTGTTTCAACACTTTCCTAGGAAGCAAGCTAGCCCATGCTGAGTCATCAGTTGGTGTCAAATGATCATGATCATGAGAAGACAACATCAACACTTCTTGTCTCAATGTTTTATTCTCCGAATTCAACAATGCGTATCGATAAGTATGCGACGAAAGCTCCGTTGGCGTGTTAGTACATTCCTTGCTTGTAACACAATCACAAAACAATACCATAACAACAACAAAAACTAATATTTTCATTTTTTTTTCTTGATGTATCAACACTTATGATCAAAATGAACTAGAACACCTACTTTATAACCACTTAAAATTTAGTCTAGAAGGAATACAACAAGAATTTGTGTAAGCCTATGAAGTCTTGTGAAAGCCAATAATAATATGTCACATGTTGCAACAAAAATGGCATTCCATTACAAAACAAGATGTAAAAAAAATGATTGGAAGTGAAGAATGAATACTAAGAATTTAAGTAATTCCAAGATGGGAAATGATAAATCTATATAATGTCGTATAAGATAAGAAAAATGTTATGGAAAATTATTGATGAAGATAAAATGTAAGTTAAGCAAGAAGAAGAAGACATGGTTATATCACGGATGGAATGTCTTTTTCTATATAGTAAGTTAGCAAGTTAGTATAAGACATGCAATGAAATATAAAAAAAATATATATATAAAATAAAAGGATTCCGTATGTGATACGATAAAGACAGAACTATTAGGTTATTGTGATAATATTAGAATTATGGTCTTGGTTTGCTACTTAAGTCTTCTTCTTTTTTTTTTTTTTCTTTTCTTTTTTGTCCACTTTTACAGAGCACTGATCATGCATTGAAATAAGGTGATATGAAAGTATTTCACTTTTTCTTTAAAGATGGTTAATGGGTTGAGAATATTCAATTTTATTGGTCAATGAAATAGTTATTATTTGTGTTGTTTTAAAGTGATAAAGGCAAAAAAAACATGTGAATGGTAGAATGCTCCTAAAGAACTGACAATTTAGTTTAACTTATTGCATGCTCATACCTAGATCTTTTGGCTCGGTTCGATAACTTTAAGACTAAACTCTAGCTCGAATTAAAAAAGGTTAAAATTTTAGTTCTTGCCACATTACATAACAACAAATGAATCAAGGTTTACGTATTTTATTTAGTATCGTTTTCGTGTTTATAAGATTAAGATTGTAAGATTGAATCTGGATCTTAAGATTTTAGTATAATGTCATGTGCGTAAAAATCTTTGTAATATTATTCAAATCAATAAATTATTATATATCATAAACACAAAATTATATTAATGTTTCATAAAAATGTTGTCATCAATTATGAATATAGAATGTTTAAAAATATTAACATGCTCTTTTTTAAATTCTTTTTAACATTATTCATAATTTTGTAGTTTTTTAGTTTGCGGTTCAAGAAAAATAAGATCAAGTCGGATTAGATATTAAGATTTTATAGTCAAGATCGGGATCTTATAAAATCTTCAGCTTGCTAAGACCCAATGTAGGATCCATATCGTTTTTGCTTTATAGTATCGTAAAATCATAAGATCCTAATTCGTGATCGGGATCTTAACAGCCATTAAATGAATTATTATCATTGTATGAGATTCCGAAAAACATGGAGGTTATCTCGAAATAAGTGGGAGGAGAATCAATATTACAAGATTAAGATTGTAATATTAGATCGGGATTTTAAGATCTAATTGTAATGTCATTTGCGTAATAATCTTTGTAATATTATTCAAATTTATAAATTATTATATGAGAAAATTCTCAAAATAAGTTCAAAAAGTCTTGCGTGGTCCGTTAAATGGTCATTTTCTAGCCTTTTCTCATTTTGGTCGTATATGTCGATCGTTATTCTGTTGACTCATTCACTTTTGACACGTGTTATTTTTTGTACTTTTTTCAAAAAGTACATAAGAACGACACGTGTCAAATTTCGAATGAGTCAACAGATGACCGATCAAAGTTGAGCGATTGACCACCAAAAGAATGACACGTGTCAAAATTTTGATTGAAGTCGGCGGAAAGAATGATCGAGCGTGACCAAAATGGGAAAACCTAAAAAATGACTATTTAACTGACCATCAAGACTTTTCGCTTATTTTAATTTTCTTATTATATATCATAAACACAAAATTATATTAATGTTTCATAAAAATGTTGTCATCAATTATGAATATAGAATGTTTAAACATATTAACATGCTCTTTTTTAAATTCTCTTAAACATTATCCATAATTTTGTAGTTTTTAAGTTTGCGGTTCGAGAAAAGTAAGATCATGTCGGATTAGATATTAATATTTTATGGTCAAGATCGGGATCTTCTAAAATCTTCAGCTTGCTAAGACCCAATGTAGGATCCAGATTGTTTTTGCTTTATAGTATCGTAAAATCGTAAGATCATAATATCGTGATCGGGATCTTAACAGCCATTAAATGAATTATTATCATTGTATGAGATTCCGAAAAACATGGATGTTATCTCGAAATAAGTGGGAAGAGAATCAATATTTGATTGTGATTGGATGATATTTTTTCCCTAGAATGAATTATAATAAAAATTATTTTCTTAACTACAGCTCTAAGGTTGTTGTTAGCAAAATCCATATTGGGTGTATAACTATAAAGCTTTAGGAAATGACTAGTTGTAAGTCCCGTACATGCATGAGGTTTACACATGAATCAAATTTATTCTAAAACTTTAGTTTATATACGGGCATATAAGAAATTAGCAGTGTTTAATATTTCGTAACTATGGTATTATACGCACGAGGTTCTATAAGTACAAGTAATAACTACAGTATATTTGACTAAATTTCTTTGGTGTGTGCTTATAAGTCATGCTTTCATTTTAATACTTATAATCTCATGCATTTACAGATTTGTGGTATTATTATCTCCATTTTCTAGTTTTTAACCGGTCTGTGCACGGTTTATTAAACACGGATTAATTTCGGACAATAACTATAACTAATAATAATATATCAATCTTGTTTAATAATCTTATTCTTTGAGCTGTTTAATTTGATTTTAACATATTTCAAATTCAATGAATATATATTTCTATATCTTATATTTAAATCGTATATATACTCAATAACATGTAAGCGTACGTTGATGGTGTTTTAAGTATTACGCTAATAATAATAATAATAATAATAATAATAATAATAATAATAATAATAATAATAATAATAATAATAATAATAATTTCTTGTAAATATTAGGAGTTTTAATAAAGTGATAATAATAATAATAATAATAATAATAATAATAATAATAATAATAGTTGTTTATATAAAATTTTAAAGTATATGGGGTTTTCGTTAACTATTTAAGTATTTTTAGAATTATGAAAATTAAAAATTATACACTTAAGTAATAAAATTAGATTTAAGATTACCCTCTTTTTAAAAGTTTATGGTTTAATTGTATGTATTCTTAACCAATCAAAATATCAAAATATAATGTTAAATTACATTTAAATCTGAAATTAAAAAAATAAAAAATGAAAAGGAGCTCACAAGGCTATGTGTATTTTTATTTTATTTTTTTCTCCTCTAAGTTTTTACAAAAGTTTAACCAAAGAAATTTAGTTTCAACTTTTATTAGTTAATAAAATGACTCAATTTTACAATTAAGCTTTCTTTAAATTAATTGCAAAAACCATTTATCTAATCTGTATTTTCTCTTATTATATCAGGGATTAGAATTAGCCTCCATTAATAAAACTTGTCTTATGTTTTTTAAAGGAACAAACATTGTATATTATATTGTTTATGGAGATATTCTTACAACTTGTATTGGGATACATCTTGGGTCCATTAAAATAAATTCTTGGATGTGAACATTCTTTTTATCGAATCCTTTATTCAATTTTAGTATTTCTACAAAGATCTTTAGAAGCATGACTTGGGTTTGTCTTCTTTAATATTTATTTTTATGTAATCCGTGTATGTGCCGACGCAATATTTCGATTATATGTTTCTCATAACAATAACTCTACAGATAGTGGTTATTTTACGCCGGAATAAATTTAAGCAATAGTAATCTATTCTATAAAAATAGTAAGATACCCTTGTAATGTTGTGACAATATATAAGCGGTAAACGGTAATATTATGAAGATAGGAGGTCAAAATGAATGAAAATATGACTTATACTCGCAATAAAATATCAATGTTTATTAGGCAATTACCTTTACCTCAACATTATCGGGTGTGTCATCTTTAATGATGATCAGAGTATCGATAGTGTTGCCAAAACGTTTCAAGGTGACGAATTATAAAGAAAAAAAATATTGTATGTGTAATTTGTATAATTGTATTATGTTTACGATAACTTTGTTAGTGAATTTGAAGGAATTTCTTTTCAAGATTTTTGTAATTTTATCTTTTATCATTAAAAGTGTATAATTATGAAATTTAATCTAACTGAAAAATTAAATTTATTGCAAAATTGAAGTTATTTCTCAAAATATAATCCTTTAATTGAATTGTATTGTCATTATGTCTTAAAGTATATATTTTTAGATAGAATTATAGTGTTAGAATATTGCAAAGGCGGTTTAGTAATTTTATAAATTTTCAAAAAAATAAAAATAAATAAATAAATAAATACTTTTTATAAAAATTGGGACGAATTTAATGAAGGAAAATTATGCAAATGTGTAAAGTGTTAAGTGAAAAATATATGTTTTAATATATATATTACACATATCTATATCTATACTACATATAAAGATAGAATGACATTTTCTTTAACAAATTTTATAAGACGCTCATTAATGCATTTTTAAGCAATACAAGTGTTAATGCAGACACTTCAAATGTTTGTATAAAATTACTTTACACAACATTTTAGTACATCATCTATTTTTATTTCGAACTTGTATATTTTTTTATGTAAAAAAAAACACAAACAATCGATAGAATTAGAATTGTTAGAATTAACTAGTTACTAAATTCACAAAATATGATTTAATCATACGAGCGCCATCGATAACCAAACAAGACACCTTTTAAACTTTTTGGAAAAATCAATCGCAAAATCAAAATAAATGTTTTCTAAGAAAAATTTGGGACGAATTTATCAAAAACAAATGATGCAAAAGTGTTTAGTGCTAAGTTTATGATTTAATATATTTTATGTTACTCATATATGCATGATTTATTAGATATCTCATTTCAGAGTTTAACTTAACATGATTTTTATAACATATGAGTTTTACTTGCATTTACAAGCACACTTTTACTTACATCCCACACATATGTGGGACAAATATAATAAAACAAGATTTGAAAAATACCAACAAGTACGGCAACAAATAAACTTTAAAAGTTGTATATATGTAGAAATTTTTTCTTAACATGATGCAATTCGATTTTTTAAAACGATATGTTGTAAAAAATATATATAAAATAAAATAAAATGTCAAGTGATTAGTAGGTGTATATTTTTATACCGTATAAATGTAATGAATTGACATTGTCCTACTCACTTACAGTTATAAGTCACTGTCAACCAATTTGACTTCATGCATTCATAATATTACCAGCTACTACCTTTGTATTACCGCAACATTACCAGGGTATCTATAATTTGTATATGAGTTTGTTTGATAGCGTTTTTATTCAAACATAGAAAGGTCATCATCTGTAAAGTTATTGTATCATAAAACATAAGTAGAAATATTTTCTTACCAAAAAATTTAATTGAAAAGTACCATCCACTATAACACGCGAATATCTAGCTATTGTTTTTATTTAAAAGGACAACATTGAAGTATATAATATGGTTTATGGAGATACTCTTGCACACTTGTATTGGATACATCTTGGGTCCATTACAATAAATACATGGAATTGAACATTCTTATATATCGAAATCTTTATTAATTTGATTATGCCCTCCTGCTGAGAAAGCATGCATTCCTGTCTTGTTTTCCACATCATTATCGCCTATATTAAAATCTATAATTTTTATGTGAGAGTTTCTTCTCATCCAGCTCCTCGTGAATAAAAATAAATTCAAATTAAATTATTCTGACAAAGATTTTTAACAACATGACTTGGGTTTATTAGGATCATCAAGAGCAAAGTCACCACACATACCTCTGCCGAGTGTCTTTTTAAAAGTAATATTTTTATTTTCGATGTTTTCTTAAAGTAAAGATATGATATGTCTACATTTTAGCTCTCCCATACTTCAATCCGGCAAAATTACGTATTTATTGTTGTCGACGTTGTCTTCAAATAAGATTTCAATAGAATGATACATCAATTTGGTTATCTTATCGTTTTGCTTTAAGGGATTTTTTGCTTCAAAAGGTTCTACAATAAATAAAGCATGAACCCATATCATAACTTAAACGATCTAGTAGAAAAATGGATTGGCTCTAACCAAGATAGGCTAGTGAAACGATTTCAGGCGCTCGAGTAACTACATCAAGACCATAAGGAATTATACGATTTGTTGTATAAAAATCCACGATTCCTACCACGTCCATGGAACTAAGTTGGGTACGTGGTAATGTCTCATTTCTGAATCTCATTACAGCAAATTCATTTTGATCTTTTGTGTCACGTAAAGCAAACACAAAGTTACTATACCGAAACACATGAGGTACCTAATATGCCTTTATGCTCCATAATTCACAAGGGCCTAACAAGTTACAAGTGTATCATAAATGATGTAGGTGAAAGAAGGAAGCAACCATTGATATTAACACAAGAAATGGAATCTTTACAGATATTAAAAACAAGCCCCACAACTCCAATAATTTTGTTAGGGTCACACTATTAATACCCTGCTACCCCCCCGCAAACCCTCCCTAGTTTAGGGTACTTTTTCTGGTTTTGTCACATCGTGTAAATTCATCGCTCACTATTAATTTTGTCTTTTCTTTTTTTTTTCCAATTTTGTCCAAGTCAAGACACACACAAGTCTGTTTTCATTTTTTTTTTGTCCAAGTCATAGGTTATATTTTTGTCCAAGTCTTAAGTTATATTTTTGTCCAAGTCAGACAAAGACACAAGACATGGCAGATTTAGCAAACAAGCGGTTGCATAAGGCTCAGATTAACATCATCGCCAATTTAGAAAAACATTTGCGAATTGATAAAAAGTGTTAGCTCAGATTGACGGTACCGCAGTGATAAAATATCACTTTGCCTTGGGTCGGTTATAAAACCAATCGTCATCGCCATTTTTTGTCCAAGTGCATAAGCACACGTTATTGCGATTATCACACGGCAGATTGCATTATCACACAAGCGTAATGCAGATCACACAAGCAGATTGCACTACAACACAAGCAGATTGCATAAAGGCTCGATTAACATCATCACCAATTTAGAAAACCATTAGGCTCGGATATGAAGGTCGCAAGTGACAAAATATCACTTTGCCGCTACTGCTCGGTTATAAAACCAATCGTCATCGCCTTTTGAAATTTGTTTTGTCCAAGTGCGTGATTGCACACAAGTGCATGATCGATTGCACAATACCGATTGCAACCAAGTGTTCACAAGCAAATACCAAAAGCAACAAGAATATTCCCAAACGCAGTAAGATTCCCAAACTGGTGCACACAAGTGCACAGATCAGATAGCAACCAAGTTAGATTGCCCAAGTGTTCACAAGCCAAAAACCAAAAGCAACAGTAATATTCCCAAACTGCAGTAAGATTCCCAAACTGCAGGAAGTCACAAGGGAACAATCTCAAAGTGGTAGGTAGTGAAACCTCCCAATTTATACTCAGCCTCATCACCACAAGGCAGTATCAAATTCACAAATTACCACAAAAGTTACTCTCACCACAAACTAAAGTATTTTCAAAGTACACCCAAGTTACCACAAGCAGGTTCAACAAGTTACAACAAGTGAAGGTTACACAAGTTACAGATAGGGTTGGGTTATTACGACGGTGCCTGGTCTTTTAGATTAACCACAAAGAAACAACAAATACCTAAGCTGCCGACATGTCTCAATCACCAGAGGTAATGAAACTTTACACATTAATAAGGGTTGAGTTATTAGAGCGGTGCCTAGATTTTATTAACATTAGGCTCGATTAAGTTTCATACTATCATTTATGGTCGCAACATCGAAGGTTGCAAAATAAATTATTTTTTGTCATCCATTCGAAATGCCAAGCCAAAATCATTTTTTACCTTAAATCATCATTGCCTTATCCCGCTTTTTTTAAAAAAGCAGTTTCAATCACTTAAAATAACAAACTGCTTATCAAGCGTATAAGCAGTTTGTTATTTTCATCTCCAAACCCTCTAAAACTAGGGAGGGTTGAAATTGTGGGTTTCGGTGCGTTGCCCATGATGTTTGGAAACAACAAGATTTGTGGCGCCAAGTTAGGCGATGTTATTGCAACAGATGGACCTAAATTGGCAAGTTTATATGGGTTTGTGGTGGAAGATGGTTTTAACGAACTTCAGTACAATAGACCGGTTCGAAATGGAAATGCACCGCCGATCGCTACATGGACATGCCAAACACGGGTTGGTTATTGCGTAGTATTTAGACGACCGTTGCACTTATATCTCTCGGGGTTGGAATACGTGTTTCCGCTTATCGATGGTCCAGACTTCTCACAAAACCCGACCCCTTGTGATAGCCCGTGTGGGGAACCAAGTAGGTCATTACATTGTTCGACGCTAGACGATGATTCTCCACTTCCAACTCCACCCACAATGGAGGAGGCACGATCCGATGTCGCATCACGTGGGAATCATTATATAGGCATCGACTACCAAATTAGTAAATAATATATACATACAAAACATTGTAAATGATTAATGATTCATGTTGTAAATAATTATAAACATAGTGAATGATTCATGTTGTAAATAATTATAAACATAGTGACTGATTACCGATTTATGTTGTAAATAATTGATTAATGATTTATGTTGTAAACATAGTGATTGATTATTGTTTATATTTAAATTAATAATAACATTGTCGGGTGAGCCAAGGAAATCCTTTACGGTGTCGATGTAATAGAGGATTTATTATAGAACGGAAATCCACGAAATCCTTTCCGTGCCGAATCAGATTATGCATGTCCTCTTTCGGTGGTAAATAATCATACGTTTGCTTAGGGTTTTATGTAAATAATTTGTTTGTTAAAATACATTTCTTATTATTTTCTTAACATGTAACGTACCAGTACGAGATGACTATGGGTGTCGATACTTGATTGGAAAGATGAATTTGAAGGACGGTACTTAAGTCGAGCCTCATCTTCAACGAAGCTCAAATGCGTTGCTAAAGATAATGAGATCAGTCGTTGAAGACAAAAATAAAGACGATGGAGATGGAGTTAGAATTGGCAAGGAATCCTGAGGATCACGCTTGTCAGTCGGGTGCAAGACTCCATGATCTTTTAAACGAGATGAATAATCTTCATATGTAGTGTTATGTTGTTGTATTTAAATAATATGTAAACGTTGACGTTTAATTTAATTTAATAATAATTGTTGTTGTTGCAGTTATTTAATGTGGTAATATTTAACATGCAAAACATTAATACACACTTATTACACAAAACATATTATTACACAAAACATATTATTACACACTTATTACACAAAACATATTATTACACACTTACACTTATTACAAAACATATTATTACACACTTTATAAAAAACAAAACATATTATACACAACTTTATAAAAAAAAAAAAAAAAAAAAAAAAAAAAAAAAAAGTACACAAAGTACACCCCAAGTACACCCACAAAGTACACCCCAAGACACCCTAAGACAGTGAGGTTGTAATAAAATATTAAGACCGCAGAATAACTCAACCTTTTGTTATTAGCCTTCAAAAGTCTCTTTCCTAATTGATAATATCAAGCTCTAAATTTAATTGGGTGGGGAATTTCCATATTGGAAGATGTCACCATATTTAAATATTGTTTTGTTTTCCTTAAAAACTGTTTTGTCCCACCCAACAAACTCTCTTAAAATGGTTGTCTTAAAGATTAAGCAAGTATAATTGCTACTATTTGTATTTTTACAAAACTAGTTTTTAAATAATTTTTTATATAATTATGTAAAATCATTTATACTTGTGTAGTTACTAGCTGAGTATTCGCACGTTGCGACGGTAGTACCCGTGTAATTAAATTTTCCGGTGATAATTTTTTTTCCAATTATTCTTTTCAATGGCATAGTTTTAAGTTGCATAATCAGTTAAGATTGAGTAGGGTTTTCTAGCTTCTTGTTTCTCTCTTTTTCTCGTCAATTTTGACGCCCGCACCCGCAACCTTACGATCAACAAAAAATATGTACTTACCACCTTATAAGAAACTATATTAGCTTAAGATTGCATGTTCGTTAAAGCAATCTTTTTCTTTTCTTTTTTTTTTTTTTTTTTTTTTATATATTGTTTTCAACGTGTTTGGTCTTAAAAGATAATGCTAACTTTGCCTCTTCTTTTATAGCAAGTTAATGCTAACTTTGCTAGATATTGCAAAAATAGCCTTTTATAAGTGTCACGTTTTCATCATTATCACATTTAATTTGGATTTTGGCAATATCTTTTTTTATGCCTTTTATATGGTACCAATCTCTGTGTAAGTGGTGTCAGTAGTCTTTCAAGATTAATACTGGATTTTCTTAATAATCAAAAGATTAAAAAAAAAACAAAAAAAAAACAAAAAAAACAAAAAAAAAACAAAAAACTAATCTTGTGGGTTTTGTTTAAGCATTTCAAATTTATAAACTCATATATTCCATAATTATATACATTTAATTATTTTAAAAGGGATAAGTGATATTAGCTATGGAATGTTTGTTGTTCATTCAATGTCAATTATATAATTATGGAATAATTACACACAAAACTCATAGAGCTGTTTTTTTTTAAAGATAAATTTCATTCACCACAAAACGCCACAATTGGTCCTCAAAGCAAGGACCAACGGGCAAAAAAAAACGACTACAACAAGTTCAAGGGACAAATACACCAAACATTCCGGTCTATGTTTTTAAATCTAGAGCGATTCCTAATCCAAATACGAGGTACTCTTTATAGTCGCAACTATGTCAACCGCCTATGTCTTTTATCTTTGAAGATTCTGCTGTTCGCTCGCCCACACCGCCCAAATAGTGGTAATAATAATACCTCTCAATATGTATCTATTATGCTTGAACAATTCAGCTCCTGCCTTCAATAAATCCAAACTTGAAAGACAAGAGTAGAGAAAGACGACACCAAGCTTCTATCCTCGACCATATCTATGCCATATAAACACAACCGTAAACAAATGGGTCGCCGCCTCTTCATCCGAATCACACAAGACGCACCATCTATCCAAAGCAGAGGACACCACGCTTAACAGCCTGCCTTCGTTGGCGGCGGTTAATAGTCGCTCTCCAAGCCATAACTTTGCACTTCAAAGGCGCCCAACCTTTCCATCTAAAGTGGTCATTATTCACTTGTTGTACATTGCTAATTAATGACTTTTTAACGCATAACGAGAACAAACCACTTCGTCTGCACCACTTCCATCATCGATACCGCCTTTCCAATCGAAATCAAGGATAGCCGACAGCCAGACTAAACAAGTCCGCAACCTGCAGTAAGTAGTAGGAGCCGTGGTCCACTCCCAATGCAACGCTTTTAATCCCATTAACAACTTTCATCCGTCCGAGATAGTCGACCACTAAGGCTTCTCAAGTCTAAACAATTAGGGAAAAATCGTGAGCGGCTCATCAAAAGCCACGAGTCCGCCCGTAAGTTTATCAAGACCCATCCCCACGATACCAACAAAAAGGAATTAAGAGAGTCGCCATTTCTCAACTTGCTTTCGCTTATCTTGACGATGTTTTTCCAAAGAACCACTCGCGAGAAGGGTACAAGGCAAAGATAGTCCACAATCTACTCGACCCATGACAACTTAAAATAACTTTCTTCCACAGTGCTTGGACCTTCTTTTTGAAGCGCCACGTCCATTTAAGAAGAAGCGCATCATTGACATGTTGCAATTTATGAATACCCAAACCTCCGCCTTCTTTCGGGCTCAAAATAATGTCCCAAGCAACCCAATTAATCTTTTTTCTTCACTCGAACCGCCCACAAAAATGTCTCATAATCGACTCAATTTTCTCTAAGACCGCCTTAGGGCTTTATAAATAGATAAGTAATAAATCGGTAAATTATGAAGAACCGATTTTATTAAAATCAATCGCCCACCAATAGAGAGATTTTTGCTTTCCAAGAAACCAAACGATTTTTACCACGTCGATCACCGAGTTCCAATTATTTATTCTAGACATTTTGGCACCTACCTTTAAACCCAAATAGACGAACGGAAAGTACCTCTCTTGCAACCCAAGACTTCCAAAGATGTTGTCTACTTCAATGTCTTCCGTGCCGATTCGAATAAATTGGACTTATGAATGTTTATTCGCAAACCCGAACATAAATAGAAAATTCTAAGAATACGAGCCGTGCATTGGAGATTATCAATAGTCCACTCTCCCATGATTAGGGCATCGTCCGCATAGAAAAGATGGCTAATATCCACTTCGTCCGCCAATTTAATGCCTTTGAGCTCTCCAATATTTTTCGCCTTCTCCATCATCCACGCAAGACATTCCATGACTATCAAGAAAAGGAAAGGAGAGATGGGATCGCCTTGACGAAGACCCTTCTCGCTTTTAAATTGGAATGTAGGCGACCCGTTAACAAGAATCGACGCTTGACTTGAATCAAGAATACCTTTAATCCAACTGCACCACAAAGACGGAAAGCCCATTTGGTTCAACATAGATAATAGAAAATGCCAATTGACATTGTCGTAGGCTTTTTCAAAATAAATCTTTAAAAGAAACGCTTTTTTCTTCCTTTTTTTCAACCACTCCAACAGTTCGTTCACCACAAGCGGGCCATCAAGAATGAAACGATCCGATAAGAAAGTCGATTGAGATTCTGAAATAACCTTGCCCACAACCCTCTTTAGGCGATTAGTAAGGACTTTGGAAATAACCTTACTAATCATCCCAATGAGAGTGATAGGTCTATAATCTTTGAGTCCCAAAGGCGATTTTACCTTCGGATCAAAGCGATGAAAGCGAGCCGCATCCATAATTGATGGTACCGCTCTATGAAACTCATCCGAATATTATAAAATCTTGCTCCAATAAATCCCAAAAGTGTTTCACAAAACGAAAGTTAAAGCCATCCGGCCAGCGCCTTATTAGACCCACAATCAAACACAATGACTTTAATTTCTTGATTGAAAACGGCTCTATCGAAATAAACCATCTTGTTCAAATACGCTCAATCCCGAACAAACAATACCCGGTCGGATCTTAAAATCTTCTTTGAAACGATCTCTAAAAATCTAAGCACTTCACGCTTAATAAGAGACGGTTTGAAACCCATTCACCTCTAACTTCAAGACCCGGATTGCATTTCTCGCTTGTCTACCTTGACCACATTATGGAAGAAGCTCGAGTTTTCATCTCCAGGGACGCCCATTGAACTCGAGATTTTTGTTTAATATCACGAGTTCTAGAAAAATCAATCTCTTGCAAACATTTCACACACCACCATACCCATAAATCGGATTCTTCTAAACTCGATGTTCCATTATGACTTCCAAATCATCCTTCTTTGTTTAAGTCTTTGCTCATCTTCTATATCTTTATGCTTGCACTTTTAAACCGTGTTTTAAGTCTTTCACGAAGGGCCTTTAGTTTGTTTGTCGGGTTCATATAATACGGACCCACCGAAACCCATTCTCCACAAACCGAGTTCACAATATCCACGTAACTCGTCTGCCTAACCACGAGTCGAACCATCGAAAAGGCTTGACCAAGTTTGTATCAACTAGGAAAGAAGAAGAGGAGCATGATCCGACAAACCTCTTTAAGTGCTCTAACATAAGCTTGAGACCACTTGTTGAACACGTTTTCACAAATGAACACCCCGTCGATTCTCGCTAAGTTTAACTTCCCCACACCGATTGACCAAATACGATATTTCTTCCCTTTAAGTCAAATTCCATAAGACCCGCTTCATCCACAAAGTCATTAAAATCCTTAGCACAAATCGGATCGAACACGGAGTTTTTCTTTCACTAGGGTCTCGACCGCATTAAAGTCCCCAAAGATAATCCATCAACCTTGACCCGCTTGAATAACCCGAAATTTTTTCCACGATTTCTTTTATCGAATTGTTTTGAGGGCATAGACATTCAAAAATTAAATCGACTCTTTCTATCGCCTAGCATACCGACACTAGGAGAAAATTAGTGTCTTTAAGACTTGGTCTTCGAAAAGAAATTTGTATCCCAAACGCTAAGGATGCCACTGAGTTACCAATAGAGTTTACATATTCAAACTCAAAACCCATTCCACACCAAGAAGAAGACACCAACCCTCAAGAAATATTATCGACATCGTTTCTTGAAGACCAAGAAACGAACCCCAAAATCATTCTTCAAATTGTTAATCCATCCCGGTTTACCCGAGAGCCAATCCTACGAATATTAATCGACGTAACATTCATTGCTTACCTAATTGTAACCCTTCTTGAATGAGCGACTCGTGAATCAACCTATCTTTTCAATTAGATCCACTCCCAACTTTTCCCCAAGGATTTTGTAGCTTCAACCTCGTTGAGTTGGCTTTGAACAAAGCAGCAGTCGTCCTAGTTGATAAGCATATTCGAAAGAACCGGTGTACGTAAGAGCCATCGTTAGGGGATTGGGTAGAGGTCGATCGTTAAGGTCAAAGGAAGTGATTGGTCTCCATTCAAACATTTGCCGAGGTAATCGATTGTTTTCATCGAGGCCCAATAACGAATCGAGTCCAAAATATCATCATTACTTTTGGGCTTTTGACCACTTTCAAACTTTCGTTACTACTAACATAGTTAGTAATCGGACCGACCAATGTCATTCTTTTGCACTTTTTACGCTTGACAACCTTAAGTAGGGGCTATTATGGATAACTCCAAAGATTGTTCCAAATCAAAATTAGCGGCAGAACAAAACCTTCGTTGACCATATTATCAATTACATTCCCATCCTTAATTAAGCTTGAATGCACCTCATAATTATCAATAAATGAGCCATCAATAGTTTCCTTTCTTACATCCTCCTTACCATCGGTGATGACATCATTAGTATCGAGCGACTTTTCCGAAGCAGAACGGGACATCCTCCGACTCTAACTCTTCCGACTGATTCCCTAATCATCCTCCTCCATATCTCGAATCCGAGTTTATTGGGCCATCCTCCTTAGAAGCGGTGTTAATCGTTACAAAATCGGTACCCAATCACCCAACTCCTCCATAATCCAAACCCGAAAGCTTGGTTCTTCCAGCTCAAAGTGATCTCCTCGAAATTCGCTTGCCGTCTCCAACAAGGACGCCGACATATTCGAAAGACAAATCACGATCATTCTCTCGTCCTATTAGCTTTGTGTACAATCGCTCCAAACAATCTTCCAACCATATTGAAAACTTCATTAGTTGAAAGATGCAGAGAACACCGTATCTTCAACCAGTGCCATTCTTCAAGCAACCCATAAAAATAATACTCTAGTGTAGCAACTTTTCAAATAACCAAAGATTGTGTCAGAAACAACATTGACCACCACTATAAGAAAAGAAACGTATAGATACCATTGGCACTTAGTAGCCTTTGATTTTGATAGTCAACCACAATGGAAAAACAAGGTTGTCAAGCCAAGCTTATCTAAAAACCACCAACACCCGACAGATCCAAAAAATACTCAGACCGCTCTAAAAGATTTGTATCTATGAAAACACATTCAAAATCACCCTAAAAAAACACTGATCACTTTTAATTATTAAAACAAGTACAATAACATATCTAACAAACAAACCACCAAACATATGTAATTTTGAAAACAACGGAGTCATTGCAGATCTCAAATGATCTCATATCATGATATCCTAATTGAGATCTTACAAGAATGGACACAATAACAAAAGCTTCATACAAAAAGAATGTTGCCACTATTATCTACCACAACCTGCTAAAACATAAAAGTATTCACAAAAGATAAAAAAACTAAAACAACACATAAACCACTAAAATACATCAAAACTTTTAGCAACACCATGTTTCTTTATTAGCTTCAAAAAACATGTTTCATAAGATCAAAATTCAAGGTGAACAAAACTTTATGAGACCATAATAAATCTCGAGATCTAAGCAACCCAAAACAACCAAGATTAAATACAAACCAAGATCCAGGATCTGGTTTTAGCAACACCACATAAACTACCACAAACCAACAAACCATTTAGATCCGGTCAAAAACCACAAAATAATAATAATAATAATAATAATAATAATAATAATAATAATAATAATAATAATAATAATAATAATAATAATAATAATAATAATAATAATAATAATAATAATAATAATAATAATAATAATAATAATAATAATAATAATAATAATAATAATAATAACCAAACTCACAACATCACCAAAACCACAAAACACCCCGAGACCATCGAAACATCAAGGAAACCACCGAAACTCAAACATAACCCGTATTAGGTGGTGTTGGTGACGGATCCTGTTGATAGTGGTGGCAGTGTATGTGGCGTACTAATATAACAATTATAAACATATAATTACGCAGTGGAGAAGGTCCCAATGGTGGATCTGTATGATGTGTAAAGATTAATTAAAAAACTATTTAATTACTTTTTTATAGTGTAATCAGAGTATCTAACAGAGCAAATAACGGATTTAGTTCTTCCCTTGGACAGCCACGAAAACCCTTAAATCACCAAAGTAGGCAATGTCTATAATAGTCCACCTTACATGTCATTGTTTATTATCTGGATGCTAGTTCCTTCTTGTTCACGATCTAGTAACAAACACCAATTGTCTTACTTTTATCAAAAACCCCCAAGAACCTGAAACCCTAAGGTTTTATCCTTGTTTGGTCGTTCATAGGAGAAACAAAGGGAAGGGATGATTATTTTTCAAATTATAAGGATTTAGAATAATTTAAATCCTAATATAACTATAAGTAAACTTGGTGAACAAGTTTGTGCTCTCCCCCTTATTTCTCCCTTCTCATAGGAGAGAGAAGGGGAAGGTGATATCACAGATGATTGAGCTTCTTCATTTTGTTTATGAAGACGTTGCGCTTTCTTCAACCATAGCTTCTTCAGAAATAAAAAGAAAATCATCACAAGTCATTACAGTATAATTTATCAATAAGCAACTAGAATGAATAAAATCATAAAAGTATTGAGAATTATCAACAAAAAATAAATAAAATTAAAAAATAAGAAGAATATTACAAAAAAAATACTTGATGTACAACCAGTTTTTAATCACATGTGATACAACAGTTTCTAATCAGCATTGCATATCATTAAACACTTGATGTGCATAACACATGATTTAACCATCTAAGTTTAAAGAGGCTAAAACTAATTGGAAAAACAAAAATAAATTAGCAAAAAATATTTGAATTAGTTAAATAACAACTAAATAAGGAATTGGAAGCACTACACCATCATCTTGAGTTTCACGGTTCATTTTGAACCCTTTTTTCTTGATCTGTTTCTGCATGCCTCGATTCTTCTATTTCTATGTGTTTATTTGATTTCTACGGTTGAAACCGGTTGATCTTTTATAATTAGGTTAGTTTTTGTATATTGCTAGAAAGAGAAATTGGAGGAGAAGTGTGTATGATTACTGTGTGTTTTTGGTGGAGAGAGAAAGTGAGATAATTGACATGTGGGATGGTTTGTGTGTATTGACAATATTTTCACAATTGGTCCTCACGTGTTTTTTTAGATCAAAGATTTTGGACGGATCAGATCAGTCCCTCGGTCTCTAGCATTTTTTGAGTTTCCAGAATAACTCGACTCAATAAGTAGTATCATTTTTGTTCTTATATTTGAAAGGTTTTATGGATATTTAAATATACGTATGTCCGGATTCGAACTCGAGACTTCGGGATTGCACACATTACATATGAGAGTTGATGTTAATAATTAATATATAAAATGTTATTATTAATTATTTAGTTACGAAATAAAACATAACGATAGTTAAATATTTAACGAGTTTTGGTTAACGGTCGTTAAATGTAAACTATAAGGACTAGAATTGAAATTACAAGTCGGGAAAGTTCTAGAACCCCTTGAGGGTGCTTTGGCCGATCGGTTTGGGTTCCAAACCCATTCCCACTCAAACTTGGTCACCAAGTTAAGTTACCTATAAATACAAACCTTTGTATTCATTCATAACTTAATCTTGGATCACCAATAACCTAATTTCTCTTCTCCTCTCCTCCCTCTTTCGCTTGGCCGATCGGTGTAACCCCCCTCCTCAAGGGATCGATTTTTCCAAGCTAAAGAAACAAGTGTTTGGTTTTATTTGTGATTCAAGAAACTAGCTTTTCACATCAAATCGCTAATAGATGCGTGTGTACAAGAACGAAGAACAAGTACGCTTGTGCTTGAATCTTGGTGGTCGACTTCTTGGTGGGTCGAATTTATAAACCCTAAAGTTAGGGTTTTGGGTTTTGGTTCTTGTTCTAATTACCGTTTGATTCTTGAATTGCTAAAAGTGCGCGTTTTCTTATTCGGTTAATTACTTACATGTATTATTCCTATCTATTTCACGCATGCTTTGATGATGTTATTTGATTTTATATAATTTTTATGAGTATTAAATCCCAACAAGGGCATCACGAGTCGTTAATATGATGTAATTAATTACCAAACACATAAAATTGAATCTTTATGATTATATGCATGCTTTTATGGTTTCTGGGTTTTGAATTGAAACCCTAATTTTTAATTATAGGGTCGACACCCTTATTTTATTTAATTAGGTTTTAATTTTGTAAAACTTGTAGAAACCCTAGGATTGCATGCTAATTTTATGTGGTTAATTAATGAATAATTGTTATGTGCCATGTAATATGCGTATCTTGGGTGATAATTGTTATGCGGAATCCATGGTGGAACATGCATGTTTTGCCATGGAGTATTGTTTGTAATAAATTGTTTAGTCGATACTCACATGTTCTATTTATTTGATAATTATTGAATTGGGGAAGACCTCAATTATACTAATAAAAATTCGTTACGTGCTAGTTGGTATATTATTAACTTTGGCTTACGCAATCAACTTGTCGATGCATGTGGCTCATCTACCTTGTAGGTGAAAGCCCTAGTTAATGTATGCATTTATTTACACCTAGAATTGTTATTAGCGTTTATCGAAATAATTATGCATGTGGCTAATTGTTTTTACATATGTTAAATTGTTTAGTTATATGTTTATATTATTTGAGTGTGTTTAATTTTTATTAAAATTCTTTTTGTTTATATATTGTTTGACATGTTAGTAAGCAAAAGGGTTTTTTGAATAGGAAATTAAATGGACTAAATAATGGTGAAACCGATTTATTATCTAAGTATTATTCTTGAACTTTTAATCGATTGATGCGACCGTATTTAAATGGTTAGAACGGCCACCCACTAGAACAAACTATAAAGGGGTTAATTAAGAAGCGCAATCGACCGAATGGATGTCTAAGGTTATGCTTTTGCTTACCGGTCCTCTCCCCTTGTGAGTTCGATTGAGCTACCTAGTATAACCATTCAATGTAAAGCATCTTAGTGCAAAGTTATAAGTTTCTCAACGCATCGATTAAAACTTTGTAAAATTCAATCTTAGCAATTAAAATCTTATGTAAGTTTTTCGAAAATATTATGCTACAAAGTTGTATGCATGCTTCTTTATACATAAGTTTTGATTATACGTCAAAAATTGTACCCTTTAAAATTTAAGTTTATGCCATCTAATGATATGAAACACTTGAAGTTGTAATTTAGTTATGTGAGACTTTGATCTAGAGTACAATAACAAGGTGAATTATTTTGTTGTGTGAGACCTCAGCTTAATTATTTGCAGTTTCTAAATTAGACAACTTAATTAAGTTAGTTAGTGAGACCTATGACTTAAGGCATAAGATGGGATAAAACATGCTTACGTTTTGCATTAATTGTTTTGGCAAAATTGTAAATCCCATAACTTTTGGAATTGAAAACTTATTTGTCAATTATTGTTTTCAACAATTACCTATTCTATACTTTCACCACTAGCGGATCAACCGATGTGGTGAAACTATGATAATGAGGATCCAAAATTCAAGAAAAATACTATGGTTAATATGAATATTGACCAAAGGGTATTTTATTTTCTTGAATGTTTACTTATCGAAAGTACTAACTTTTGAACTTTTATTTCTTGTAGAAATGGCTCAAGTCAATCTCTCGACTAGCCTCGCTGCTCAAATCTATGTTTGATCGAGAAATTATTGTAGCGCCGAATTTCAATGATTGGTATCGGCAACTCGTAATTGTCTTGAGGTTGCCAAAAGACTAGATTATTTGACTACGCCTTGTCCTCCGAACTGCAATGATGCTATCACTGAAGCATGAGCCGCATGGCAATGAATATGACAGTATAATGAGGTCGCTCAGCATTATGCTCGGAGTATGAACTCAAACTTGCAAAAGCAGTTTGAGAATTACTTCCTAATCTCATGCTTGAAGAATTGCAAAGGTTGTTTGAAAAGCTCATGATCAGAGAGTCAGTATGATCCGATAGATGCTCTTTATAGTTTCAAGCAAGGAGAAGGAAACCTGTAGCGCCAACGCTCGGAAATGATGAGTTACATGGACCACTAGGCGACTTAACTATGTCTACCCCAATGACATACAAATTGGCCTTATCAATGCATCCCTTAATAAGGAGTTTGATGGTTTCGACGCAATTACAATATGCATTGCACGGGAAGACAACAATGAGGTACATGCAATGTTCATTGATTACGAAAAGGTTTGCCCAAGAAGGCCCCTACACCGCGGTTCGACCATCCGTATGGTAAGATTTCTAAGCCTAATAAGCCGCTAGCGAACAAGAAAAGGAAAGGTGTGGTAAAGTTGATAAGGAAAACAAGTTATGACTTATCGGAAGAACCCAAGTACCCTCCCAAAAAGCGTGAGAATCCGAAGAAGGATATGGCTTGTCATCACCGCACCGAGGTAGGACACTGGAAGAGGAACCGCCCACTCTACCTTGATGAGTTCGCAATAAGAGGTATAAAAATACCGCACCGTGGCTAGTACTTCGTGTACTTTTTGATGATAGAATTATTTGCTTTTCCTCATAAAATAAATTCTTGGGTATATGATACTGGATGTGGTATTCACATTTGTAATACACTGCAGGGACTTAGAAGAGCAAGGAAGTTTGCCTATGGTGTGGGAATGTCATTGAATTAAGACAAATCTGAGTTTTGGTAGAATATACTTTAAAGTATATTGATGCGTGGGACATACCAGATTCACATGATATTCAATGAATTGAATATATGACTCATCCCAACTTTACATGATGATACTTTATGGATCTTTGTCATTAAGTATATCATGAAGTGTTTATCCTCAGACTTGAGATACCAGATAACTTATATGAATGTAGTGCATTTGTGTAAGATAGTCTAACGCTATCCGTGAATCGGTTGTTATAAGGGCTATTTTCGTAAGTGTTACAAAGTTCATGAGTTATGTTTGTAGTCAAGAGAATTTGTTCATTTGAATTTGTTTCAAAGCATAATACTATATTTGGGGCCCTCGTAGGATTGACAAGATGTTTGTATGGCCATACCCAAGATCTATCTCGAAATACGCTCGATGATTTGGTAATCTTGTTCAATCAAATACAACGAGAAATGTAATATTAACTTATGAAATGACTTGATCCATATTCATAGTTAATGTAGTATTAGTAACAAAAGGATAAGTAAAATGATGAATCATTAAATGGTTTTTTCCAGAGACCATACTCGATTCATGCTGGGGCATTGGCGTGTTAAAGCTAGACTAACCAATGTCATTACTATATTTAGTAATATCCAGTGGAGCTGAAAGGTTTTATGGATATTTAAATATACGATGTCCATATTCGAACTCGAGACTTCGGATTGCACACATTACGATGAGAGTTGATATTAATAATTAATATATAAAATGTTATTATTAATTATTAGTTACTTAAATAAAACATAACAATAGTTAAATATTTAACGAGGTTTGGTTAACTGGTCGTTAAATGTAAACTATAAGGACTAGAATTGAAATTACAAGTCGGAAAGTTCTAGAACCCTCGAGGGTGCTTTGGCCGATCGGTTTGGGTTCCAAACCCATTCCCACTCAAACTTGGTCACCGTTAAGTTACCTATAAATACAAACCTCAGATTCATTCATAACTTAATCTTGGATCACCAATAACCTAATTTCTTCTCTCTCCTCCTCTTTTGCTTGGCCGATCGGTAACCCCTCCTCAAGGGATCGATTTTTCCAAGTTAAAGAAACAAGTGTTTGGTTTTATTTGTGATTCAAGAACTACTTTTCACATCAAATCGCTAATAAGACGCGTGCATAAGAACGAACGCAATGCGACGCTGTGCTGTGAATCTTGGTGGTCGACTTCTTGGTGGGTCGATTGTATAAACCCAAAGTTGTGGTTTTGGGTTTTGCTTGCTGCTCTATTACCGCTTGATTCTCGATTCTTTAAAAGCGACGCTTTTTTTATTCGCTAATTACTTATACGTATTATTCCTATCTACTCCACTGCATGCTTTGATGATGTTATTTGATTTTATATAATTGTTATGAGTATTAAATCCCAACAATATTAGTATGTGCAAATGGAAAAAATAAAATATTTGAGTTTATAATGACTATTTCAAATAATTTGTATGTTTTCTAAGTTCTGTAATTGCATCATGACATGATTTTAGATAGCCTAACTTTTATAAAAATGATGCGACATATGACACATTCATTTTACATGGTAAATAAATCAACAAATTTAATTTTTCATTACTAATATCTACAAATCATGGATTGATAACGCGTTTTCGAAGATTAAAAGTATCTTTAAACCTAAACATGTCTTTTTAGCGTGGATACATGATAGCGAACGAGTTGTATACTTCGTGTTCCACGATTAATATCTATGTCAATCATGGAACGATCAAGCTTTGTCGGAAAGTATAGGTATCGTCAAATCTAAATACTTCTTTTTTGGTTTGATAAAATTTATGTGTTGTATATAGTGTTGTTTCCGATTCGTATAAACTGACAAATGAATTTGTCGTCATCAATGGTACATAATAAAAATGTCTTGATTGAAAACATCTCCAAAGAAAAGGATGTCACAAACTCACAATAGTGTACCAGAAATAGTTCATATAATTAATTCACAAATGTATATAGGACATTACACATGATGCATGTGAAAGAAACACTGCCCACAATCACACCCATTTAAACTCTCATAAATATTTAATAAAAGATAGACTAAAATACACCGTTGGTCCCTAAACTTGAGCGACAGATCGCGATGACGAACCTACCATATTCATCGCCATAGGCCCAAAATACGGCTATTAAATGCCAGATTAGTCCTTTGACCAAGTCAAAGTCTAATTGTTGTTTTGTAGTCGGCGATTTTACCCATACACATTTATACTTTTATAACACATTTATATTTTACTCTTTCATCTTTCATCCTCTTCATCATCTACCCAAATCATTCATCTCCCAAATCATCATCTCCCCAACATCATCCCTGCCATCTTCTCCCAACATAATCATCATCTCCCCAAGAACAATTAATGTGTTTCATATGCTCTTCCTTAACACCAACTCATCAGTATTTACACTCAACACATGTTCATCATCCGTCTTGTGGACATCATTCCAGGGACCGGATAGTTCTGTGACATAAGTTGAGAAAGTTCAAGTATCGCTTACTATGAATCACTTTGTCCATACTGTGAGAATTTCATAGTGAATTATCTTATCGATGTGTTTACCGAAGGAATCGACGCGATTGTCGACGTGAAACTCTATCCTTATGGAATGCTAAAGTCAACTCCAACGGAAATATTACTTGCCGTGTTGTTTTCTTAGTTGAATGAATCTAAGTGGTTTTTATGTTTTATATTGGAAACTTTTTATAATATGTTTATTAATATTTGTGTTTGTTACAGCATGGTGAAAATGAATGTTTGCTTAATACTATTGAAGCATGTGCCATCAATACTTGGCCTGATGTGGTAAGTTTTTAGCTCTTCTAATTCAGATTTTTTTCTGAGATGCTGTTATCTATGCTCTTAATTAAACACAACCTTAGCTTTGAACTTTTAGCCATTGGCTTTGGTGTCTGTTTCAACTTATTGGTGGCTAGGCTTCTGAGAGAATCTGATGATGATGAGACGGAGTTCTGTGCACATCGTAGTCATTCTGCTGCCTCTTTTTGGTCTTACATGATGTGTTGATTTGTCAACTTTTTGGCATTCTTGAATTTTAAATCTCCCATGTCGCTTTCATAAGGGTGGTTCAGTACTTCAGTTTTAACAATGTCTCGTGGTTAATGCACTTTGATTGATTGTATCGTATGTTATTGTATTATTAGGTGGTTACTCTGGTGTTGAAGTTAGGGTTACGCCTATGCGTACTGAGATCATCATTAGGGCCACCCGGACCCAAAACGTTCTCTGTAAATTTCTTACCGGACCCAAAACGTTCTTGGTAAATTTCTTACTTTTTATTTAACTGGAGTTATTATCGCTATGTCAAATTTCATTTGCTAATTTCTCGATAGGACAAACACAAACTGAATTTGTACGTCTGTATTTGGTGAAAAAATGAACAGAAGTAGATATCTTTATAGACCTCTAATATGGTTATGCCATAGTTTAGTTATATACTCGATGAAAAGTCTACGCTGAAATTGTCCAGTCTCATACTAGTTTGAAACATATTATCAGATAATTTTTAAACCACTGTTAAAATAATCACACATATTGAACCTTTTATTTGCAGGTGAGAAGGGAAGGAGAATAAGGGAGTTGACTTCTCTTGTTCAGAAGCGATTCAAGTTCCCTGAAAACATTGTTGAACTCTATGTTGAGCGAGTCAACGACAGAGGGCTCTGCGCCATTGCTCGTCGCCTCTTTGCGTTACAAGCTTCGGAGGCCTTCTTTGCTTGCGTGTTTCTAAACGCTTATGATTTCCGTCACTTATAGCATTGAGGTTCGAGAAGACTACCGATCGATATTACATTCGACTTTATATAGGGTTGGCAATGGTGTTCTAAGATTTGTTATGGAGAATTGAGCAAAGGGTTGTGAGGTATGTTACGATATATATTTATCTTTCTCAGAGTCTCTGTATGACGACTTGTGTTTCTATTGCTAATATTGTTCATCATTCGTGTGATTATCGATGAAAAGCTTAGGCTCAAAGGCAAAATCAATGAAGTTCAAGACGGATATATGATATCCTCTGGTCAACCAGTCAAAGAGTATATTGACTATGCTGTGAGACACGTCCTCCTTAGACAAGTAAATCGAATATACACTTAAATGGTTTGTATCACATAGCATTCATGATTCATATACCAACAGCTAACTGAAATGGTGTAAAATGACAGGATGTGCTTGGTATCAAGGTTAAGATCATGTTGTCATTCACATGCTAAAGGACGATGTCATTGTACACCCACCCAAGGAAGTGGAGGAATATGTACCACATGTTGCTGAGCCTTTTCCTATGGCGATGCCAGTACCTACTTAAAGCTCATCGTAATCAAGAATGTAAATCTATGTGATTCAAAAACTTTAAAAATTTTGGTCGCCTTTTATTGAGTTGGGTTGGATAAGTATCTAAATTTTGAACTCATCAGAAGCAATACTTATATGGGGAACCAAGATTATCAAGTTTGTTTACTTTGGAGTTATAATGTAAGGTTAAGTTTTAACAAACCAATCTTGTTATGTAGAAATATTGTGGTTGTGGGTTGTTATGTAGAATCATTGTTGTTCTGATGTTATAACAATGCGACGGTAACATATGACAGATCACAGAATGAAGAAAGGATATGAAAAGAGAATAGCATGTAAACACATGGATCACATGTACAGATGATGAACATGTGTTGAGTGTAAATAGATTAGTTGGTGTTAAGGAAGAGCATATGAAACACATTAGTTGTTACTGGGGAGATGATGATTATGTTGGGGAGATGATGACCAGGATGATGTTGGGGAGATGATGATTTGGGAGATGAACGATTTGGGTAGATGATGAAGAGGATGAAAGATGAAGGGTAAAATATAAATGTGTTATAAAAGTATAAATGTGTATGGACTAAAATACCCCGACTAGAAAACAAAATCGACTTTGACTTGGTGAAAGGACTAATCTGCATTTAACGGCCATGTTTTGGACCCGCCATGGCGATGAATATACTGCTTTGTCCCATCGCGACGCACCGCCAAGTTTAGGGACCAACGCAGTATTTTAGTCTAAAAGATACTAAGTACACTCTAATATCCAGATTTTGTGTTAGATTTTGATCAAGTTTTTTTTTTTTTTTTTTTTTTTTTTTTTTTCGTTACATCCAATAAGACAAGATCTTGACCAAGACGTGTTTGCTACTCCTTTAACGCCTGAAAGGGTCAAAGTCCCGAGTAAAACTCGAACTTGAGACCTCTCCTAGCCAAACATTCCTAACCGAAGACGCCTTAAAGGCCAACTGTGCTAACCCTTGTATAATTCCTAAATATAAATGTTAGATACATGACTTTATGTACTTGCATTCAAGAATATATTACCCTTGTATTTCCAAAAATCTTGAATATATCTCTTCCTCATTGTATACATGACTTTATCTTTTTTGGAGAACTCGAGAAAGATGCTACATTCTTTACTTAAGCGTATTCGACGATTGACTCGGGACGTTGGTGCAGCTGTCAGCTATTCATATTTTAATAGGATTGGTTTCTTATCATAGAGGTGTGAAACTACACTTGGTTTGGCGCCCCCATTAATTTTTTCAGAATCCTATTAGCTTTTAATAAAAGTGTTTATAAAATAAGAATAATAATAATAATAATAATAATAATAATAATAATAATAATAATAATAAATAATTAATTAAATAAAGAGAGAAAAAAAAACGGAAAAAATAACAGTAGTTTCTATTTTAAATTTTGTATTGTCAAATTTGAAAGAAAAGAAAAGAGTCGGAAGCAAAAATTTATGATTGTACTCCAAAGTCATTTTAGTTTGTATTCCCAAGTCGAAAAGAAAAGTAAAAAAGAAATACCAATTTCACGTCTCTTCTCTTCTCTTCTCTCCACAAAAATCCGGGAACATAATATTTTTTTATTTTATTTCTTCTCCTGTTATCTTCTTCTATATCCAAATAAAAACTCAGGAACACGAAACCAATGCGTAAATTATCTCTTAGTCTAAATATCACAACTACATTAATCTGATATTTTAGATAGATTTTTTCACACAGGTCAAATATAGAATTGCTAACGAAGATGATCTATACACAAAACGATTACTTATTACTCATCAAGTACAAATCACCTCACAATTAGAACGCTAAAATATGTAAGGCCTAAGAAATCTCGAATGAGTTAAACATAAACTGAACACCAGCAACCATACAACCATGTCGATATAAATCTCCCCTCGATAGATTAGTTTAATTCTACAGTCTCCGATACATTACAAAACTGTAGCTTCTATATAGCCAACTCTGTAAGCTAAGTAGCCTGATTATTCTTCCCTTAAATATGACCATACAGCTGTGTCGGTATTCAAATGTAGATCAACCACATGCATGACTACTATTACAAGATGATGCCCGCTGTTCATAGCTAACTTTGTAGTGAGGGAGAAGACGTTTTCTGCCACAAGGGACGACCCAATATTGCACTTCCATGTGTGGCGAGATATGCAGAATTTAACCTACGATAATTATCAGCATCTTGTAAGATTCAAACAAAATAGAATAAGCAAAGCAGATCGCATTTAGGTAATGGGTCTTAATCAAATTGGATAAATTTCCGTATATGTTGAAATGCGCTGGGTCAGCTTAAGCCTGAAATACTTTTTTGCCTGAATTTTGTAGCTTTTAAAACAAAATTAGTGTGTCAAATATCATTACGACAATTATTTCAGTAGAAATATGTTAATGAGTTTGCTCCACTCTTTCAAGTCGATGTATCATAAAAAAAAAACTGAAGTCAATCTAGTTTCAAACATCCTCTGGATATACCTTTTCTAGGTTTACTTTACATCTAATTTCAAACATCCTCTGCATATACCTTTTCTAATTTCTATATCTATATGATTTCGGTATTCTTACTATGGCTTATTGATTTATATACAATTATAGAAAGGAGAGTGAAGAAACTTACTTGTCAACATCTGGTGTGGCCAAAGGATCGTATACTTCCTCCTCTGTTCCATAGGTGGTGCAACGCCTGCAACTGCTCCCATATCCTGACCAGCTTCACCCTGAAAAACCAGCCACGCCTAGTGAATATCATATACAACTAAAGAACGAGGTATAAAAGAAGTAAAACGCATATGCAACCAAAGTATAAAAATCGTCTTGCCTGTTGAGGATACTGCAGAACCACCATATGCACCATATGCATACATAGATGGATCTTGAGTTGCTCCATAAGCATAAGGATCATAACCTTGTCCATAACCATAGTATGCACTAGCCCATTGATTTGGATCTGCCTGTGCATTCCAGACTGCATTTGGATCCTACAGTACAAGTACAGATTTCGCTCAATGGTAGTTAGCATATGAATAGAATATTAAAGACAAAGCTGGCATCATAGTTGTAGGTTGTGGCTTTGGACCCATTAACGAATAAACGGGTTCGCTTTTACTTAATATGTGTTCCTAAAAGATCAACTGGGTTCAAAAACATAAGAGGGTAAAATGAAAGCAGGTCATGCGGAATAAAGAGGTCAATGGTCACCTGAAATGTACTGATAAAAATGGAAGCACGTCAAGCGGTATATAATTGCATTAATATAGTTTTTTTAATCATACCTGGAAGACTAGAACATTGATGGTTCTTTAATTTTAAGAACAGCAAAGGTAATAAAGTGTCTGAGAATCAGCCCAACCCAGAACCGACCACTTCTTTTATAAATTGAACCTGTTTTGAGCTGTTAACCTTTACCCGACCTGCCAAACTGCCCATTTTGCCACTTCTAACGTGTCTGGTGCTAACAAACTCTAAAAACTAAAAAAAGCCAATCAGCTTATGATTTTTAGGTGTGTGGTTATATGGTATGGGTTTCATAGCATTTAAAACTTTCCTGAATATTAACTAGCATTTTGAGCAATCTTGTGTAACGATTTCAGTGGCAAAGAAATCCTACAAGCTGATCTTCTATTAATACTAGTTTAGGTAAACTTGAATTAGACCTCACCTCTGAAACCTTTCAGATTTTTAGACCATAATGAGCCTTCTACTACTCTATCGAACAGGATATTTTTTGTCATATGATACGATCTTCTTCAAGTTAAAAACTATCATAATCAATAGCTCACCTGCTTCGCAGTTTGGCTCTTGCCCCAGGAAAGGTGGACTAGTTGTTGACCAATCTGGGTTCCATGCATCCTTTGTATTGCTTCTTCAGCAGATGTCCTGCAAAGCACACAATCATCATTATGAAGTTGAAACACGATCACCTTACTAAAGATGACTAATATACAACAAATTCAATTGAATATATAAATAATGGCGATAAATATACATAGAAGAGACATTTTCCTACCATCGCACAAACAGATTCTAATGGTAACGAATAGTTTATGTTGGAATTGACAAAATGAGCGTGCCAAAACAGGTTTTTTTTGGTGCGGGTCTGTTGGTTGACCCAGAATGGCCAGAACATATTTTGTTCAAATTTATCAATCTTGCCAATATAATTAGTGTGCCAACTAAAAGAAGTTATTACAATCAAAGCATAATTTACGATATCTCTTTGTAAGTTCAATGCACTAGAAATACACTTTGGGTGACTTACAACCCGTTTGACGCATTCCCTTTTAAGCTAATTATAGTCAACCTATTCTCACTTGACCCATTAGAGAAAGTTAACCCGTCCAATGAATTTTCCAAGCTCATATGTGTATATTTCACTTTGAGATTAAAAAAAGGGTACAGGCAAAATCAAACAGCTATTTAACATCGAAAACTAACCTGGCTGTGAACTGCACAAACCCGCATCCCTTGGCTACAGGGATCTTTGTATACACTATATCCCCAAACTGCACGAAAAGCTGCCTTAATTCCTCCTCTGTAATAACAGGGTCAAGATTGCCAACATAAACCTGTAATAGGAAAGATGATGCAAATAAAAAACATGAATAAACTTGTAGCTATAATTCAGATATCCCGACTTACCGTTGTGTTCGTTGGATCAGTATCCATAGGAATGGTAGCAGCTGTGTATAAGCCTGCAACTGATACGAGAAAGAAAAAAAGTGATCATTAAGCCACACAACTAAAACTTGCACTTAATAAGCATTCATTAGATCATCATGGAGTTATAGAGAAACATATTCAGTACGTTGAACCCATTCAAAAATAAGGTGACCATATTCAAAGAGATGAGTACCCTTTGGTGCAACATATGTCGCTGGAAAAGCTGTAGTCTTCTTTGGTGTTGCAGCGCTAATTCTCATAGGTCTAGTGGAGCAATACATCCCATTCATCTCACTCATAGCACGGTTTCTTTCCATCTCGTCTGCAAATTTAACAAACCCATATCCCTTTGAACGGCCCGTATTAGGATCAGTCACGACCTTAGCTCCTCTAACAGACGGATATTGGGTCCTGAAAGTCTCTTGCAACAAATTATCAGTAACATCAGGTGCCAAATCACCTACAAATATAGAATGCTCAGGACCTGCATCAGGACGTCTTTCGCCAACCCCTGAAGATGCCCAGTTTAGCCTAAAAGTTAACTCGGTTCCTGGAACTTGTGTTCCGTTGTATGATTGAAGAACACGTTCTGCTGTAGAATGTGAAGCAAATTCCACGAAACCGTAACCTTCTGGAAGCCCGGTCGCTTTGTTACGAATTACCTTTATTGAAAGCACCTGCACATATAATATATATCAGATTAAAAAATTAACAGCTTGCAAATTACAGCAATATTCAAGCCTAGATTCACAAATATGAATATTATTTCATTAGACTTTATTGGGGGTGTTTGGAATTGCTTCTTAAAAACCACTTATCTGCTTACGGATTTATGGAATAAACCTTCTTTTCTGAAATAAGCAAGTCCATATACGTTTTCAAAACAGCTAGAGCTTTTTGTCTAGGGTTGGGAAAGAATACAACAGACTTATTTCACTCGTAAATAATGAAAAAGGCAGTTTAATAAGCAGTCACAAACACCATTAACACTGCTTATCTTCTTTATCAAAACGCAATTAGTAGATAAACGGTCTTACTAAGAGGATGTCAAAGATTGCTTATTGATATTATGTATCGCCTTTTATCAAGCAGATAATCAGTTTTAATTATTGGAATAAATGCAAACCACTTACAATTATCTATTGTTTTTCAGACTTAAAAGTATGCAGTTTTTAATAAGCCAATTGAAAGTTACTTATTCGAACTACTTATCTATGAGGGTGTTTGGTTATGCTTACTAACAAGTACTAATAACGATAAATAGTAGGGTTTTTTTTTTTTTTTTTTTTTTTTTTTTTTCATAATTTGACCTCAAAACCACTTCACAGGTTGGGTTTATGACCTTCGTGGTTTGTTATGTTTCATAAGCCCATTTTTCCGCTTATTTTGAAACTTACAGGCTCATATAAAGCTTATTATAACATAATGAACTTATAAAAGCTCATAAAGTTTCAAAATGAGGGGAAAAAAGGGTCTTATGAAACATAATCCGAAACCAAGTATGCTCATAAGCCTGAAAATAAACTTAAACAAACACCCAGGGGTTGTTTGTTTCGGCTTATACAGCCACCAACTTATGGCTTGTTTGGTTTTGGGCTTATGTTTCATAAGCTCACTTTTTGTGGCTTATTTTTAAACTTTTCGGCTTTTATAAGTTCATTATGTTATAATAAGCCTTATATAAGCCTAATAAGTTTCAAAATAAGCCGGAAAAGATTGGCTTACGAAACATAAGCCCAAAACCAAATACGCCATAACCGGCTATATAAGCTTAAACAAACACCTAGGTACAGAAGTAGGGGATATCCTGCAGTGTCACGGGACCCAATGGAATTATGTTAGTAGCTTTAATTTTCGAAAGAAAAAAAAAAAAAAAAAACTACGATTTTTCCTAATTGCGCGCGGTCCAAAAAATTGTATGCTCTCTACCTAAAAAAAAGCAATCCCAAACACTCCTTATTCCAACTACTTATCACACACCCACAATCCCAAACACCCCAAAATCCAATACCAACAAAAAGTTTACACCTTTATCACATATCCATAACCATACAACAAACCCTAAAAAAATCTTTAAAAAAAATATTAAAAAAAAAAAGTGGGTTTTTTTAAGGGACCTCATTGGTGGCAGCAAACCAAGAATGGAGATAATTTTCATCAGCCCAATAAGGCAAATCACCGATCCAAAGTGTACGGATTTCTTCATGTGTTGACGGCTGGTGATACGGCGCCTGCGGCTGTGGCGGCGGCGGCGCTCCGTATGCGTATTGTGGCTGTGCGGCCGTCGTCCATTGTTGTGGTGCTTCCATTATGTTATGTTCGACTGTGTTTGTGTGTGTGTTTTTTGGTTTGGTTTGGTTTGGTTTTGTGATTTTGGGTATTTGAATAACTTTTATAAAAAGTTCTTTTTTTATATAAGGAAAATTAAAAGAGGAAATATTTTATTTGTCCAATTTAATTTTTTTTAATCTTTTTCTCTTTTCTTTACTTTTTGCTTTTTAAGAGATACTTCAAAATTCAAAACATAACGTTTTTTGTTTCTCTTTATTTTATTTTATTTCCTTTCTTAGTGATACTTGTAAACACATTACATAGTTAATTACATAAATGGTTTTTGTGGTTTGTTGAGTTTTACGGATTTAGTCTTTAAACTTTATTTTTCGAATCTCTTTTTTATGGTTTTGACATGTTACGGTTTTGGTCTCTTAACCACTTTTTTTGTTAATTTGACCGTCAAAAATGGTTAAAATGATACTTATACCCTCGTTTGTCTTAGTATATGGACTCTGTAGTTTGTCTCGTATAACAGATTTAATCCTTGGTCTTTTTTATTTTTTATTTATTTTTTTAACTATTTAATTAACACTAGTATTAAATATTTAATTCAATTTTTTGTAAATATTTATTTTTATTTATTAACACATATTTAGTCAAAATTTTCTTAAACTATAATTTTTTTTTAAACCTATGTCAAACCTTTAAAACTTTAAAAACTTTATCTAATAATACAATATTTTCTTAAATTTTAAAAACCTATGTCAAACCTTTATTTTTTTTAAATATATTATGTCAAAACTTTAAAAACAATATTTTTTTTAACAAATTAAAAGTCTAATATTTTAACAATTTTTTTAAAATTTAATATTTTAATTTGTTTTTAAATTTTTTTAATAAATTAGAATTTTATAATTTTGAACAATATTTTTTTTAATTAAATTTTTTTTGATTGATTATGTCAAAACTTTTACAGAAATTATGTCAACTTTTTTTGTCAAAAAAATTTTATAAAAAAATGTCTTAAAAGTTATTAATAATATCATAAAAATCTCTTAAAAAATCACGTAAAAAATTTATAAAAAAAAATCTCGTAAAAATGTTATAAAAAAAACCTCGTAAAAATCATTAATAATATCATAAAAAAACTCGTAAAAAAATTTTAAAAAAAATCTTGTAAAAAATTTTATAAAAAAAATCTCGTAAAAATCATTAATAATATCATAAAAAATCAGGTAATAAAAGTTTTATAAAATAAATTCCGTTTTAAAAATTTTTTTTAAAAAAAACTCGTAAAAATCATTAATAATATCATTAAAAAAATTGTGAAAAAATTACTTCAAAAAAATATGTAAAAAACTTACTTAAAAAATTTGGAAAAAAAAATTTAATAAAAAAATTATTAATAATATCATAAAAGTCTCTTAAAACTTTTATAAAAAATCTCGTAAAATTTTATAAAAAAAATCTCGTAAAAATTATTAATAATATCATAAAAAATCTCGTAATAAAATTTATTAAAAAAAAAAAAAAAAAAAAAAAAAAAAAAAAAACTCGTAAAAGTTATATAAAAATTCGGACAAAAAGTTTTAGAAATAAAGAAATTATTAATAATATTAATTAAATAGTTGAATAAATAATAAATAAAAAAGTAAGGATCAAATTCGTGATATGCTACAAACCACAAGGACTATACAATAGGAGGGTATTTCTGTCAATTCAGCCATTTGAACACCCACTTAACAGTCAAACTAACAAAAAAAGTGGTCAAGAGACCAAACCCGTAATGGGTCAAAACCATAGGGAGGAGATCCGCAAAAAATTAAAGTTTAGGGACTAAACCCGTAAAACCTGACAAACCACATGGACCATTTATGTAATTAACTCCGCATTATAAGTATTTAGAGCATGTTTGGTTGGTGGGGATAGAGATTGAATCTAGGGATGAAAGTAGATTTTTGTTGTTTGGTTTAAATCCGTGAGGCCCAATCTTAGGGATCATGCCTAATAATTTGGCATGTATTAATCCATGGTATAATAGTGGGTTTTCTAATTTATTGTCCCATCATTGTGTGACTATCGACATATCCTCTCACATTCTTTTATTTGTATTATCAAATAATTATTTTTAATTTAAATTTATACATACATATAGTTGATAAATGTATTTTGAATATGCAATTTTCAAAAAATATTAATGTCCATAAACAAATAAAAGTTTGGCATCAAACTTACATTAATGAATGTTTTAAAATAATTATGTAAAAAAAATATTATTTAATGAATTATAAATAGCATTAATCATTTGTATATATTGCATGTTAATTTGTATTTCTTAAAAATACGATTATCTTAGTCATTTTACGGAGGAAATGAGCTTCGAATGTAGTATAGAACTATAGATTATAAGTGTACATATTTGATTGGAGACTTATTTCGAGACGGACGAGTAAAATAGTTTTACGAATTCTTTTTTATGAAATTTATTTTGTTAAACTTTGCAATTTTGTTAAACCATTCTTCTTGCCCAAAGTAACGACTTCAGTTCAGCAAGTAGGATATTTGCACATGCACCTTTGTACAATGATTTGGCTCCCTCATACTTCAGGATATGTCTCAACGCATCGATGGAGTCTTCATAGCTGAAAACTTCAGCATATGTCATTTGCATTCCTCTACCAATAGTGTTAACTGGGTATGCAGTAAAACCAACAGCCACTGTAATTAGATTAGCCAACCAAGCCCAAACCTAGCCAAAATACTATCCTGAAGGGAATGGATTTACATATCCCCTATTTGACCAGTTAAACAAATAAGTTCAGATGGGTTAATAGCAGAATAAGGTCTATTTTTAACACATAGAACCTCCTAAATTATTCTACAGAATTATAGCCATAAGGGTTTTACTGAAAACTGTATCAACCGGAACCATTTTATCTTTGTTAGCCAACCCGGTTTGTCTTCCAGCCTCTCCTTGAAAATAATAATAATAATAATTAAAAAAAAAAAAAAAAACAAACAAACTAGAGCTATGCCCCTCTCTTTTCATTATAAAAAGTGTGCCACAATGTTCAATCATAACCAACAAGAACACCAGCAACTGCTACAGGCATGTAGCCGTAGGATATTTGCTCACCCTTTAACAATGAATTAGCACTGTTATTCTTCAAAAAATAATGGAAGATACAGTACTACAAAGTGTTCAAACAATCCCTTAAATCTACAACGTTTTGGACCAAGATCTACAAAATTCACATGGTTCAGCAAAAAGAATAGACACGATAACCATTCATAAGTAAACGCTCGAAATTGTCAGCCCTACTATGGGCTGAAGCAAGAACATGTTATCATTTTACAAATGCTTTCAGAGCTCCAAAGTCCCTACGAAAGTTTCATACATTATAATACAAACAATAAAGGGTTTAAGCATTTCTTTTGATACACAATAAGGTGTTTTTCACTGTTATTAGCAGGATACATATTACTTAAGTTACAAACAGAAGATCTAAAAGCTATTCAGAATCAATGACATGATGTGGATGCTTTACTTGAAATGTCATACGCTCGTTTTCCAACATCAACCTCTCATTCTCCAATTTTGAAATCTCGAGCTCTCTGTCTTTCCTATCACAAAATCTTTGCCATTTAAACCTCCTTTTCTCCATTTCAAAAGCTTCAGTTTCAATCCGCATTCGCTGTTCATGTATCTGCAACATTCGTTCTCTAACCCATTCTTTCTTTTGCATTTTCGAATTATTAGGGTCCTCAAAAAACTCATTCATCTCATCACGGAAACCATTATTGCCCTTTCCTAGCTCCCCTTCACCATCATTCTCATGATCATCGTCTTCATGATCCATATCATCATCGTCATCGTCATCATCACTTTCATCAATATTTTCAACATCATCAGAACTATGATTAGCATTAGCAATAGCATTAGCATTCACCTTTGACACACATTGACTTTCACAATTCGGGATCTTTTGACCATTATGATAAGCACACATTTCCGGATAAAACAAATGCTTGGAACTCAATATCTTCTTAACATCTTCCTTCATTTTAGCCGACAACCGAGGCATAGAATCCATAAGAGACGGATTCTCCACCACTCTACATGAAACCCCCCTTCCAAGAATATCATTCAAACGCTTATACCTTTTATTCAAATCATTAAACTTATCCTCACATTGTTGCGGCGAAACTTCACAACCTTTAGACACCATCATCTTAGAAACCGTTTTCCACTTTCCCTTTTTTTGTAAACACCCCGACGACCTCCTACCCGACCCACCACCCCCCTCCACATTACCACCATCATCATCGTCAACACAAGACACAACCTGAATCAAAAGCCTAACTCGGCTATCAGACCATTTCATCCTCTGCCATTGCGACGAACTCCCCTTCCTACC
The DNA here is from genome assembly GCA_022545495.1 of Chrysanthemum lavandulifolium. Taxonomy (NCBI): domain Eukaryota; kingdom Viridiplantae; phylum Streptophyta; class Magnoliopsida; order Asterales; family Asteraceae; genus Chrysanthemum; species Chrysanthemum lavandulifolium. Next base: position 38,873,242 of record CM040240.1, read on the forward strand.
CTTTACTCTCCTTAAATTCTCGTTATTTCCGTCTTCCATAAAACTAGGCTCATCATCATCACTCATATTGTGATCATTTAAATTAGTATCACTTCTCAAATTTCCAAAACTTAAGTAAGATGAATTAGGCTTCAAAATCTTGGTTTCCATAAATCCTAAAGATGGTATTGGCTCATCATCAATCCTGTCCATTAAATTCATCTTTTCGCAACCCGAAAAGCGAAACCCTGATGGCAAAACTACTACTTTTACACACAGATCAAGATTCAAGAATCTACCTACATGGATTTAGTAAACATAATAAAGATAGATTTTTTACAGCATTTAATAAGAAGCAAATAGATCAAAATGGAAAAAACAGGAAATTTATAACATGGGTTTACCTAATTTGCTGTTTTCTTGAGGATTTATGGACAGTCAAAAGGGGGTTTGCTTTGTGGCACTTACATAGGGAAAGTGATTTAAGCAAATATTTTGGGGTCATTTATACACCTAGCTAAACTTATTTGTACTTATCTATTACAAGTTTACAATCACATGCAACACACTTTACATGGGCTGAGCATCAGTTCAAAACCGAACCGAACTGACGAAAACTACGCCAAATCAAAACTGAAAACCATTAGTATATAGAACTGAACTGAACCGAATATGGTCGGTGCGGTTTGCTTTTGTGTTGGTTCGGTCGGTTTGATTCGATTTATATAGTTTAGGTGTCTTTTCTGGTTTTAAGTCGAACCAACCGAACCCAAACCGAAAACCGTTAGTATGTAAAACCGAAACCGATCGAATATGGTCGGTTCGGTCCGGTTCAGCTCTCCCAAAATCAAAATAAGTCTGCCATTCATCCCTAGTATCTTCATTTTGCATCCCCGTTAGTCCCGTTGATTAACTGTCGTTAGTCAATGCTTGTTAACTCCTCACGCGCAATTCATTGCATTTGAGGGCAATTTAGTTATTTTAGTCAAATTTAAGTTTTGTACTTGTAATTCTAAATCTTAAGAACCTTTTGCATCAAGTTTATAATCATATAAGCCGATTATACTTTGAATCGTAATGAGTTGTGACGGCCTGACGGGTGAGTTGATGCACAGAGAAATCAACCGAAAACCGACCCGACCCAACCCGACAAACCAATCCGAACCGGGCCTAACCAAACCGAAAAAACCTTATTCGGTTTGGTTTTCGGTTTTGTATACTTATTTCGGTTTTTACTCAGGTCGGTTCGGTTTCGGCTCAATTCGGGTCAACACACAACTGTTCGGTTCGAACTAGCAAAATCGAACCGAACCAACCATATTCGATTCGGTTTCGATTTTGATAGGTTTTACTCGGTTCGTTTTTTGGTTCACGTTTTACCTTTAATCGGTTTTCGAGTCAGGTCAGATTTGGTCGATTCCCGTTGCTCAGCCTTACATAGAGACAAAGAGTTGAAGACAAGGAATTAAAAATAATGTTTTTTTTAATTAACTATATATGCATTTACCATACTAATATGAGTGCATTTTGATTGATTTAAAAAGTAATATTTTATTGTTCATTAGCGGTGAGTGGATCCGATTTTGAGCCCAGCCGATCATTAATATTCCCATCTAGGGTAGTAGGGTGTTATTCGGGTTGACCCGATTGAGTTCGGTTCGGGTCAATTCGGGTTAAGGCTCAAAAATACATACTCGAACCCGACCTTGTTTAGAACTCGGGTTACTCAGGTCGGGTCAATTCGAGTTCGGGTCAACTCGGGTCGGGTCAGCTCGGGTTAGGGCCTAGGTAGTTTAAAAATTATACAATTTTGGTGTTTACATACAAATCTAAAAGAAAAAGAATAAAACTCGGGTCAATCGGGTTGACCCGAACCCGAGTAAGAGATATATATTATACCCGAACCCGACCTTGTTTGAAACTTTGGTAAATTCGGGTTGACTCGAATATAATTTTGGACCCGAATAACCCAACCTGAAAAGCCATATTCGAGTTCTGGTTCGGATTGGGTCGGGTCGGCTTTTATGACACCCGTACTCTCATCCCACAATTGAAAAAAAAATACAAACCAACCCCCGATCTATTTTCCAAATAGCGAAAATTTCCTTGAACTTTTTGGTATTTATGACTTTTTTATATAACAAACTTTATTTGCCAAATATCTAACAACTATGTATCAATCTTGTTAATAAAAAATATACCGCTGAAAAGGACTGTCGATTACGAACAAAACGAGCTCAATATTGATATACTTTCGACATACGTACGATTTTATGAAAAAAAATTAAAATTCAATATATATATTTTTCTTAAATAAAAAGAATCTTCAAAGTGCACACTTAACCTATTAAATAACTTTAAAAGCTACCCTAAAGTTTGTTTAAAAAGAATTTTAATAAAGAAAATTGCGATAATTACCTTATACTTTTAACTATTTACGGTTTTTTATAGCAGGTTTTATTTATCAAATGTCTAACAAATACTAAGCGATTAAATGAGCTCATTCAACTTTTCAGCCTTTTGAAGACATCTTCTTTTTTAAATATCACTAATATTTAAAGTTTAGTGACAGTTCTCAATTATATTTATATGATCAAAAAATATGACGATAAAAGCTTCGTAGCAATGAGCCAATCCCGCTCGATATATACATTTATTTATTTACCAATCTTAGATTGGAGATAAGATATTTCTTATTTGTAAAAACTAATGAATATTGAGATGAAGATTATAGGGTTAATGGTCTAAAAAATCTACAAACTTTTCACTTTTTACTATTGTGACAATAAACTTTTTTTTTTCCTATTATAACAAAACAATTTCTTAATGACTACTATTGTAACCAAATATGCCACGTGGCACAGTTAATTACCACTTAACCAAAAAAAACGCGTTTATAACGACTGGGGGACTATTTTTGCCAATGTACCAAACTTGGGGACTAATCTCCTAAAACATACGATCAATTCATACCCAAATCCATTCTTTATTGTTAGATACCCAAATCCGGATCAAATCCATTCTCCCAATTAATACGATCAATTCCAACCCAAATCAACCCATCAATTCATACCCAAATCCATTCTTTATTGTTATAAATCATCAATCAAAACAACCCATTAAACCCATTAAATCACAGACCATCAAAATGACCTCTATTCAAAACCCTATAAAAATCAAGAAACCCAAGAAAGCGAGCTACGAAATCTTTAGAACCAAAATCACCGTTTAGGAGAATTGAATTTCACTTGGCAAGAAAACCCTTCACCGGATTTACTAAAGATAAAGGGATGGGGCCTTTCGATTGAAACTTTGAACCCGGGTCGAAACAGCTCGGGCTCCGGGTGGGTCAAAACGTGGTGGGTTGTCAGTAAGAAGAGGAGGCGGTGAGATGGAAAATGGGTTTGATCCGGATTTGTGTTTTGGGTAAGTGTTTTTATGTGATGGTTGGTAGTTTTATTGAGCTGGAACGAGCTCAACGAATAGATTAGTTATGATATTGAAGCGTTTAGGCGGAATAAATAGTGTTTATTGAGCTTGAGACAGGGGTGTAAACTAGCCAATACGTTAAAAAGCTTAAAACGAGCTTGAGCCTGTATTGGAGCCTAGGTTGAGGCTTAATTAACAAATGAGATTCATACCCAAATTTTGGTTAAGCTCAAAATAAATCTAAACAAGCTTTGTGCTTATTTGACTTGTTATGACAGTATGAGCTTGAGTAGAGCTTTATTTTGTTTAGGTTTGTTGTAAAAATAAGTCGTGCCCGAGCTTTTAGTGTGTGTCACGAGCTGAGCTAAAAACTTAACGCTGGTAACGAGCTTGATCTTTATAAGTTTAAACGGGTCGAGCTTAAGCTTTTGCTTTGCTCTGCTCGTTTCTACCCCTAGATCAAACTTGATAATGAGGCTTGGAAGAGCTTGTATTACACTATCAGTTTAGGACCATTTATAAAATTTATTAAAGTTAATGTTTCTTGGATGTATTAACGGTTTATCTGCTCGCTCTTTACTACTTATGATTTGACAATCGACGGGTCTCGGTCTGGGAAAATCTTGGGAATACTTGTTTTCTTAATTCAAGACTTCAATGTTTAACATATACCGAGCCTTTAGTCGCATATCTACAAAGCGGAAAGCATCAAGTTACTTGTAAGTACTTAAAATATACTTTTCATTTATAAATAGACACAAAAAACTCACTCACTTATATTGCCTCTCATTTACTTTATGAAGGCCGAAAATCTGGATTTTGTGCGTTGTGTGCTATTCAGAAGCATGTTAGCCGTGCATTACAATCATCATCATTGGCACCCAAAGATCTGGTTTCAAATTTGGGGTTAATAAAGTGTATGTTTTAGGAGTATTAGTCCCCAAGTTTGGTACGTTGGCAAAAATAGTCCCCCAGACGTTATAAACGCGTTTTTTTTTGTTAAGTGGTAATTAACTGTGCCACGTGGCATATTTGGTTACAATAGTAGTCATTAAGAAGTTGTTTTGTTATAATAGGAAAAAAAAAAGTTTATTGTCACAATAGTAAAAAGTGAAAAGTTTGTAGGTTTTCTAGACCATTAACCCAAGATTATAATATAAATAATGTTACTTTTAAAAAATTTGAGATATATACTTACAAATTTTGTTGTGGTTGACACTTCTATAAGTATATAAGAGTTGACTTTGCTCACCTATACCACATTTATGATACAAAACCAACGGGCCTAAAGCCCAAAACAATCTCAAAACAAAAAAATAAAAGAAAAAAAAAATCTTGCTTTGAAACAAAATATTATTAAAATTTCTTAGTGATATGAAATAAATAAACAGCCACAACGCACGGGTACGCCTACTCGTTTGGACTATGTTTTGACCGTGGTTTGACTTTCCAACAGCAACAAAGGGTGTTTGCCTGAGTGATATCTATTTAAAAGGGGATATGCTATAGGGACCCTCCTTATAGATCAACCGTACAAACCGCGTAACAAATAGTACAGCATCATGATGCACACAGTACAACCCTCCAATGCGTGAAATGATTGGAAACCCTTTAAAGAAGGTCCGTATAAACTGGCCCATTTAAAAGTGCTTGTTGTTTACTAATAGTAAACACAAAGATGTACCTGTTTATCTACTTTTATAAACTCAATACGCAACACTACACAGATGGGCACTTTTATTAAGGAATCTCAAACACCCATTTAATAGAAGTTGGCCAAATATTAGATTGTGATCAAACAAGAGACCTTTCAGTGTGCTTATAACTTTTTGGACCTGAAAAACCTAACAAAATGTCAAGTTTTATACGAATCAGGTCTAACCGAAACTCAGCTATGCAGGGTCTATGCATTAATTGTTAAGCTTGAAGAAGGGCAGAGCCCAAGTTTTGTCCTATCATGAATCACAATCTCTACCCTGAAACAGTATGGTTTGCAAAATGAAACATGAGGTCATGATACTATAAATCAGCTCATGCTTAACTAGTTAAGCGAATCCATAAATCAAGCTTAGTAGATATTTAAGATAAGATCACATGCACTTTGCATTTCTCCTCACACTAGTTCAAAACAAATGGCACATTCGCCAAATTAGAAGCTTCTCCTAAATTACATTAAAAGTGCTGCCAAAGCCAAAGATCAATCTAAAGACATAATACACAGAAAAAAGATACTAATTAGGTTCAAGATACTAATCCCAAATAACGTCTACTTCAGCCATGGGGGAGGCTCGAGGGAGCTTCGACAACTTGGTAGCAAGCATCAACTTTTCCTTTTCACCACCCAACACTCTCGATGAACGAAGATGAAAAACAAAATTCTCTAGCAAAGGGGAACATGCAAGTAAAGACTTTATATAACGCAATTCATTCACTGAAACATTGAAAGTTGAAAACAACACACTCCGAAGCTGCAGCATCCCCATTGTGTTGTAGTCTGGAAATGCACATGGTGGAGCATTACCCCCGTATGCAGGCTGCAAGATTTGTTGGTATTTAGATGCACAGCTATGAATATTTCGAAAATAATTAATCTAATGAATTCTACTCACCCAGATATTAAGATTAAGCAGATTTGGGGAGCTATTAATAATTTCGGAGACAAATGATACCATAAGATCATTGTTAAAATCTACACGAGACAGATCAAGTCTCTTAAGGGAAAGAAAGGCGGTTAGGACCTTCTTACTGACACCAGCTTCTCCCATTAACTAAAAAGAAAACCATTTGATTAGTTAGAGATTTCATAAGCCTCGATGCAATCTTAAATTTCAAAGACCCAACCTTTTTTTTTGGTACAAGGTGAATATATATTAAGCTCAACTTATAACCAAGTACAATGCTAAACATAAGATAGTAGGACAGACCCCAACTCACAAAGACCAAACTTAGGCTTACCTCCCAGTCGCGAAATTCCAACTCAAGTTGTTTAAGTTTTGGAAGGTCTGTAAGCTGAAAAATACTGGAACATGTTTCAAGCACACACAATGTCAACTCTAACCTCATGAGATTTCCATGTTTCGCTATCTCAGCGACTTCCATATGCTCTATAATTTCCGTATCATCAATTCTCAAAACCTCGAGGAATGGACACCGAGCGATTAACTCCCCAAATGTATCGCGTTCATTAAATCTTGGGTAAGACAAATCTAATTTCCAAAGTTTCGGAAAACCACAAAAACTAGGCGGTAGATTGAAATAACAGTTATGGAGCAGCAAATGTTCCAATTCCAGACAAGAGAAAAGTTGGGTTGGCAACTCAAGTGGATCTGCAAACAGACTTGTAATGTTGAGCTTCTTAATCCCTTTTCTAGACAAGACGGAAAGCCAATGATCAACATCCTCATCTTCGAATAATATGTAATCCGGTATGTCAAGATCAAACTTTGTTATCGGACCTTTGAGTTGATTTATAAGTCTACTCAAATCCTTCCCATCATAACTAGGTTTTCCACCCCATCCTCGTAAATTCCAATATAAGTCATCATCAAATACGAGCTTGGTGATTAAAGTCCACTTAAACCTCCAGATTGTTGACAAGATACTAGTGCTCACCGCATCTCGTAATGGCAACAGATTCATAATTTTAGTGATCACACTATCTGGCATATTGCTAATAAAATCTTCTGCTGCACATTTGGATTCTGCAAGTTCCCCGTGAACTGGTTCCATTATTCTAACAATTAGGAAGACACGTATTAGCTATGAGTATCAATGAATAAATAACAAATCAACAACCTTCACCCAAATGTCATACCGAACACTTTTATACAACAAACACGGTTACTAATTGCAGCTACCAAACATAGCCTTAGCCTTCAAAACCAAAGGTTTTAGGCTAAGGCTATGTCTTATTATGATTACCTAAGACACTTTTAGGTTTTGAAGACTAAGGCTATATTTGGTAAGCTGCGAGTAGTAACCGTGTTTGTTTTATAAAAGTGTTTGGTAACATAGGTGTAATTACATATCATAACCGTGTCTTATGAGTTAGATTGAGGGAGGATTAATTACACGGACATGTGTGCTAAAGGTTTAAAGACGTGACTGCATTTAACGTTTTTGTTGTAGTATTAGCTCATGAGCAGGGAACGATTCTTTTTGGTTTTATGTGCTTTAGCTTAGCTTGATACTTGCAGACTATACAAGCGACACACTCCTGAGACTTGGTTCAGATTGGGGAACTGGCCGTGGAAGGGTTGGCATTTGAATAGTGTACCACACAGTTGGTCACTTGGTTTGTGTTATTGCCAAATAGACACAAAGTATGTTTAACTTGGGGCAACTTTAGCTTTTGGGCTTGCATAGTTTTGTGACTCGTGTTCTTATGAAATTATAACTCGAACTTGTAAGAATTGCATGGGGTTGGGCATGAGATGCACTCGATGTGTGCAGAGTGTTGGTGTATACAGAATTACAGATATAGCCTGCAAATTTGCAATAAAAGTGATAGGTCTACAATTTTCTTAGTTTTCACATACAGATCAGTTTCGGCGCAAATAAATTGGGAGGTTCCTTTGATTTCCCTTGGGGTGTAATTTGATGCAAATGATAGGTAAATAGTCTCATAAAAAAATAATGAGTGGCCATTCGTCATAAGTTTTTTGAGTTCATTTTGTGTTAGGCTTTTGTTTCTTATATAGTCGTCAGTTCGTCACATATGCTAGCTGAAGACCCATGGTTGGTGTAGGTGAATGGTCAATTTGGACACACACACTACTATGTTTGTTGAGGGGATTTCTGATATTTATGAGACATGAATGGTTCTTATTGTATTTACACTTGGTGTTATGGTTCGGGTCTCGCACCCAAAATTTCCAAGCACATGGATAGTTTTTTAACACAACTTTCCCTTCCTATTGTGTTGGTAAGCCATGGTGTTATTTAACAGTCATACAACCTTAAAGCTTGTCAAATTACTGAATAGTGTTTGATCACTTGCAACATAATTTATCAAAATTGATCAATGATTGTACCAACTCCACAAAACCGCAACCCACAAAAGACAATTACCCGTCAACGTTATGTTACAACCATTTGGTTTCTGGTTTTCCACCATCGTGTTTTATTTTTTTCAGAACATATATTTTTGGTTATCACTCCCCAGTCAGTCATTACAAAACCGCAAATACTTTCTGAATAAATTACAAATTCGCATTAGCTAAATACCTTTCCCCAAATAAACACCTCCTAGCTAAAGGGTGTTTGTTTAACTGTATGTGGGCTTATGAGCTTATTTGGTTTCGGCTTATATTTCATAAGCCTCAATTTTCCGGCTTATTTTGATGTTTATCGGCTAATATAAGTTTATTATGACATAATAAGCTTATATAAGCCCAAAGGTTACAAAATAAGCCAAAAAATCAGGGCTTATGAAATATAAGCCAAAATCAGATAAGCTAGTAAGCTCACATATAAGCTTAAATAAACACCATCTAAGCATATAAAGACTCACATAAAGCCGCTTAAACTGTTTCTATGTAGTATTAAACTCTAATTTCATTAAGGTAAAAAATTGTTACCAAGCAGTCATTTACTAGTAACAAACAAACATTGTTGTTAGCCTATAAGGGAGGCATAGAAGATTGAAATTAACACATTAAGTTGTTATATATGCAGAAAGCCTAACCTTAAAAACCGTATCCCATGAGTAATTGCCCTACAAATGAATGCAGTTATTCAGATTACACCCTCATTTTGCCCAAATACTCACATAGAGAATGTTGATGGAGAGAGAGAAATGAAATGACTGTACAACCACAAATAGATGTATTTTTTATTATTATTTTTTTCTTATTTGAAATATTTAGCTACAATTCTTTTTCACTCTTCTTATTTAAATAATTTTTTTCACTAGATCCATACTCAATATTAAAATAGAAAGTAAAGTTTCGCTAAATGTGCCGAGTGCGGACATGTTTCGGCCAATGCTAATGGCATGGTTGGTTGCCCTTTAATTGAGTAGTCGATCGAGTTTTTTCATTAATAACCTGGACGTAGAACCCATCACCTCAACCTTTCAAAGTTATAACTGAAAGAATTGATTTGTTTTGTGTGGGTGTAGTTTTTTTTATTTGGTTTTTGTGGGGTATGTTTTTTGTTGTAATTGCGGTTGCCTTATTAGCAAATTGTGCTTGGGTGTAATATTAAAGAGAGAAAACTAATGTGGCGAGGAGTGACCACAATATTTACGGTTACCACTAACATTAGCTTTAGCTCTTTATATATGGAAGGTTTAAATTAATTAATATCAAAATTCTATTTAATCAGGGTAACTTTAGAGTTTAGTTAATGTTAATTGAATGTAGTTTTGTTTTACAAGAAACTTTAATGTTCATTAAATGCATTTTATAGTGTGTCCAGTGCTCACAGATTAACAAATCCCAAACTATATATATTAAAGCTTTTAAGATCAAGATCATAATCAGAATTGTTTTAGTCTTTGTAAAATTGTGATCGTAAGATCGGACCGGGATTTAAAGATCCTATAATTATGCCACTTTTTAATAGTTTTTGTAATATTATACAAATCTAAAAATTATAAAATATAAAATATGTAAGTTTATATAAATGTTTCATGAAAATGTTGTTTTAAATCATAAATATAAAATCTTTAAAAAGATTAACATGTTGTACACGTCCTATCCAATTAGCTTATTATTTTCATATTTATACATGATTATAGTTATAGAAGATTTTGTTAAATATGGAATATTTAATGTTAAATCAATTGTTAAATTTTCAATTAAAATAAACTTAATCACTACTACTTATAATGCACAAACGACTATCTCTCCTATTTAATTTTCAGACTTTCAGACTTGCAAGTAATAAAGCATGATGTACAACAAATTAAAGCACAAAATTTCAGACTTACAACCACATATGCATTATATACAACACTTTGATACACATATTAAATATCGAAACCACATTAACCACTCACCAACAACAAATCCATCTAACCTAAAAAAACCCATCACCACCTCATCACGTCAACGATAACAATCGACATCACCATACATCTATAACCGGTCAAAACTAAATGAAATGAAATATATCTCCGTTCTCTTTTCGTGTATTACAAATAAATCAAGATCTCTTAAAGTTCAACAACACGAATGAAAAACAATCATCATAGATCGTAACAAGAATAAAACCAAAATGAAATGGTGCAGAAGATCTCGGACTGGTTTATTTCGCATCTCATATGAGATTTGAAGAACCTTAAAGAACTTCACATAAACGAAATACCCATCTCTTCATAGATCTTGTTGAAGATAAACCTCTTTTCAATATCCGAACATAAAGAAAGAAGTATAACACCTTTGTTAAATTCTTTCTTTGTTTCGATTTAGAGACAAACAAAACACAATCAAATCATAACCTTACCCGAGACCCGTTTTGGATCTTGTAGACAAACCATCTCATGAATCGAGCATAAAAGTGAAGTATTAATGATTTGAGGTCTCTTGTGTGTTGTCTTTAATATTCGAACCGCATGGGGTATAAGGGTTTGATTATTTTTTGTATCGTCCGGTTAATGACATAGATTAAAAGGTTGTGGTTGTTTGTGTTTGTGAAAATTAATTGAAGGGCAGAGGGAGATGGATTTGGTGTGGTGTTTGTATTTACTGAAATGAGAGAGAAGACAATGGAGGCGGATGGTTTGATATGTGTTTTAGGGTTAAAATGAAACACGTGGGATCAGGGTATTTAGCATTTGTAATACGAATATAAGATTCGTAATATACTCCTACCCTATTTTTGTTCTTTATATGTAACAAAAAAGAAATTTACATTTGTGTCAACAATTTGATATAAAAATAATTATTTGAAGACTCTGATGATAAATAAAGTTATGTGCAGTCTATAAATGAATAACTTAACATAGTCATTTTGACGTGTATATTATGAATAACTTGCGTCTATTAAAGCTCATTTTATGACTTTAAAAGTCATGTATTATATGACCTATTAGTACAAAATGGGTATAAAACCCACAATAAACACACACAAAAAGATCAATCATATCTCTCACTTTTTTCAAAATGTAAATTGTCACTCTTGTGCTAAATAGCAATCGCGCCACTAACTAAATGTGTCACCACCGCTTAACGGCACGTGTCGGCATCACCACCCTTGACATGGTCTAGTGGCCTTCGCCGCAAAACTTTAATCGAAAACATTGCACGCCAAAATTTAGTTTTAGGATACCCGCCATGAACGCTGCATGTAATTCTACTAGTCACAACATGATTAGCAAAACCCAAACCGTAAATACTTTATTTACTCATCTTTTAGATTAATAATAATAAAGGTCATCTCCTAATATAGAAAAAAATAAATAAATTCAATTTCCACCTGATAGACCACAAATTCACTTATTCTAAATTTATATTTGTACGACTGCGCGATTCCACTGGGTTTAGGGTTTTGATAAGGATGTTGCTATACGCACTCTATCCCATCAAACATCTTGTCAAAACCTTCTTTTGTGTTTTTAACTTTTTTTCATTTTCTTTTTCTTATTTACCAATTTACTTTATTTTGCTTCGTTAACTTAAAAAAATGTCATGGGTTAAAATATATTTTGTCACCATATTTTAGATGCGCTCGTAACATTGTCTTTAGAGCAAAAAAGTGTATAATAATCATAATTATATGTTTTATAATTTCAAGTAGATGTGGTTTTTTTGAAAAATGAATCGGGTCTTTGTTTTATAGTGTCAATCTCTCTTCACTTTCTTATTATTTTCAATGTGATACTTTTCATTTTTTTTTCTTTGATTAGGCAATATACAACTACTATACAAAATTTTCAAAACATAAACTTTATATATATTGTTACATTTTCTATTTAGTTATATGATTTTTTTTTAATTTACACTAACAAATTTAGTAATTAAACTAAATAACCAAGTCAATACACTTGATCTAATAGTGGAAAAGAAAAAAAAATGATGCTCAAAAAATAAAATAAATTATTAATTAAGGTTCATAGAAAACACGTAATTTTTTCAGACGTAACTGAAAAAGAAAACGAAAAAAAGATCGTCGAAAGTATATCGAAGTGTCTGTCTATATAAGAATGATTTAATTCTCGTCGCGATTGTATGATTCGTTTTGCGAAACGATTAACAGTTTGCGTGATATTTAGTTTTTTAAAAATAGTGAAAATATGTTTTTTCTGTTTGATTAAAAAATGAATGATTGTGATTGGTTCATTTGATTTTTAAAAATATTGAATTTACATTGAACTTTTCTCTTGAGCTTATTTTATTTCAGTTTTTAAGAACTTCTTATAAATAAACTTTATCATATAAAAAAAAGTAAATAGTTGAAAGTAACATATAACTTTCATAATAAAAGTTTTAACTTCATAATTGTACAAATATAAAATAAAATAGTTTCTAACTGCAAATAATAATAAAATATATATATATTTTTTGAACATGAATAAAATATATTGACACTGGTAACTTTACGCTAGAAATGATTTGACATCAAATATATATTGTTTTATTATTCGTGCATATAGTAGAAATTGTAGTGTGAATAGATTTTTCCTTTTGATAAATGTGGATAAATGTTTTTTTTGTACGACTGATGTGAAGTTTTTTTTTTTCAAAAAGACAGAAATTCTTCGAAAAGCTAAAAGAAACAATTTTTTTTTTTTTTTTTTTTGTCTTATACCAATTTTTGTCATTTTTAAAAAAGACAAAACTTCACAATCAAATGTTACATCAATCACACAAAACACTACCAGGTTGCACAAAAAATATAGAAATCGTACAAAAAACATCATCGTACCACACGAACACTTGTCAACATTTTTATAGAATCACATAGTCGCACGGTCGTAGTAGGTCTTAAACTAAAAGATGAAAACCATAAAAACAAATTCGGTTTTTTGTTCGGTTTGATTCATTTGAATTCGGTTCAGTTCAGTTTTACAAGAAAAAGTTAACTGAACTAACCAAATCGAATAACCATACAACCCGATAACCAAAACTATGAACAACCCTATTTGTTTCATTTCACTTCTCAAGTGCATTAGATGTTGAGTTTAAGATACATGACATATAATAATAACATGTAGACATCAAGAGTACACAGCGGAAGACTAAAGATCATAACAAATAAATAATTAACGAAAGTATGCGTAACGTCATCTTTGCAGAATGTCGATCCTCGAGCAAAACAAAGAAGTGGTTTGAAGAGTTGTCACTCACCGCTTCTACAACTCAAACCAATATGGTGTAACAATAGTGTCTTACTACCACGTTCAGACACACGATTAACCAACGAATCAAGCGATTGCTAGATCTAACACAAGTCCTCGTTTTAAGAAAACGAAACCAAACTCCCTAACAAGGGGTGTTCGCCAAGATTTGCAAGAGAGAGAGAGAGAGATCAGGGTTAATTCAATGCACAAAGTTATGAAAACCCTAACCTAGCCTTGTTTATATTGTAGATAGAAAACTTTGGGAACAAGTTATGGATTAGGCTTGGGAAGCCCCTTGGCGGCCATGAAGAAAGCCCAAGGAAAACCCATAACTTTTCACTTTCAAGATTTTCCATTACTAGTCCTTCTTTTCATTTAACGGTCGTTAGTCATTTTTCCGTTAAATACTTAACGATCGTTAACGGACTTAATGTGCAATAATTAATCGTAAACATAAACATTAATTATTAACTTTAATTCTCATTCGCTAATGTGTGCAATCCCGTGGTCACAAGTTCGAATCCGGACATTCACATCTATACTACTTTATAAAAGGTTTGGGACTTGCTAAATAAAGTAGTCTTAAAACTTATAAGACAAAAAACATTTCTTGTTATGGGAAGATTTATGTTACATTTGAATATTAAAACCCTTTAATATTGAAGTTATAATAGTCCTTCAATGTTTAAAACCCACTTGTAACAACAAGCCCATCTCATTTAAAACCCCGTCAAATACTAAATTATAACAGTCCTTCGATATTTAAAGCCCACTTGTAACAACAAACCCACCTCATTTAAAACCCCAGTCAAATAGTAACACAAACATGAAGCAACATATATGTCTCTACTTCTCTCTCTAGCATACGACACACACAATTCCATAACACCTTGAGGATGGTTTCCCAAGATTTTAGGTATTTAGAAAATGGATGCAAAGAAGATTGGAAAGTTGTTCGATTCGATAGGCGACTTCTTCACCGGCGCTAATTTATTCCTTGGTGTGAATCTGACATCGTTCTTGTAAGTCTCCTTCAATGATAATTGTATAGCATGTTAGTAGGACAACAGGTTAATTGAGTATTTTCTTAATAGATCTATTTATGTTAATCAAGTTTTGAAGCTTTTGTTTATAAATCTGTAGGTTTTATTTGTAGATTTGAGTATTATAACATTTTTAGTATTTTTTTTGTTACAGCCGCCGCCATTGCTGCCCTGTCTTGCCGGAAAAAGGTATTGCCGCCGCCGCTCTTTCGCCGGAAAAAGGTGATGTCGCCAATGTATCGCCGGAAAAAGGTATTGTCGTTGCTCTCACCGGAAAAAGGTATCATCGCCGCTCTCGCCGGAAAAAAGGTGATGTAGCCACTGTAGGTGTCGCCGGAATATGTACTCTTTATTATTAGAGTTATTGTAAATATTTGTTATAAAATAAAGTGTATTATGTAAATTTTGATATAATGTGTATTATGTAATCATTTATATTAAGTTTATTGTGTAAATGGTGTTGTAAATTTTATTTTGTAAATTTTGATATAAAGTTTATGGTGTTTTTTTTTTTTTTTTTTAATTTCAAAGTTTGGGTTTTTTAAGTGATTTTAAATAAAGACTTGGGATTAAAGGTGATATATGTTAATAAACTTGTTCAAAGTTTAATTGATTTTTTTGTCACCCATGTTCTTTCTAGGTCGATTTTGGTAAGAGGTGCAACTAATCTTGCTACTTTTGCAACATAACTTTTTAGGATGGTCAAATACTAATATTAGTAACCGACGTGGTCTTAAAAATAAAATTAATTTATGTAATAAATAAACAAATGATTGTAACCGAAAACATTTAAAATACAACCAAGTAAATAACCATTATTGACCTTCGGTCCTACATAAAGAGCCTATAACTTTGTAACATTTATTTGATTTGATTTAATTAAATGTAACTGAAAAAGGTTATAATTTATTTATGTATAAAAGAATCATATCTCTACTTAATATCATTATTACTATACATAACTAAAATTTCATTTCTACAGAAGAAGTTCATATACGTATATTAATCAATTTTTCAGCATATTATACGACACATATACAACATTAATTGATTTTTCATCATATCATACTATTATTGTTAAACAATGTAACTTAAACTATAAACAAAACAAACACACACAAATGCTTACGCTACAGTAATTTTTTGAATACTATGCACCGCTGCCAGTAGGCGCGGACACTTACAGAGTTCAGACACCCAACACCGTCGATAAGGTTATCATCATGAAATACGTATAATCAAAAGGCATTCATTCGTCCTAAAATTTGGTTACACAAGTATCCGCCGCCACAACGACATCAAGCCGGCCACTAATAAATGATTATGTGTAGAGGAATACTCTAAAACAAAAGTTCTGTATTGTCAAATGTCAACATAAATCTCATTTGGTAGGTAGGGTAATTTTAATCCATTTTCTCTTTTTGCTATGCATCAAATCTTTTCTTTCTAAAAGTTCATATATGGATCAATGCTTAAATGGTTGGGATATATTTTTTCGCGAGTGCATTAGTGATTTGCTAACAACAATTTACTGAGTATTGTTTAAACATTCTAAATATATAAAAAACACATTTAATGAACTCATGTATTTATACTATTTATAATGCATGTTGACACTTCTTTCCTATTAATTTTTTAAGACTTCCTAATTAGATTTTAAGAAAATACAATTATCAAAGCATTATGTACAATTAACTTTTGCACAACTAAATACATAAATTGATTAGTCAACAAATATCATTAATGTAAGTCTTAAAATACCCCTTAAGTGAAAAATACAAATTGTTAAACCTATTGTACAAACCATTCACTTTCCGATTCATCAATACATTTAATCCCTTATTAATATGGAAAAAGTCAACATCACACAAATTAACAATATTGTCAAACCACATAGAGCATTGACGACAAGAAACAAATAATAAACCATGTAAAAACAGTTCAATGTTTCACATATCCAAGAACCACAATAATTATGTCGTAACTCATACGAAAAAAGTATCAGTCAACATAAAACAGCTACAACAATATCACAATCCATCTCATCGGATAAAACAAACCACAACAAGAAACCTATCTTCCTCAAGATCTTAAACAGAAAAAATAAATAAATAAATAAATAAAACAACAAAGATCTCGGGTTTCTTTATAATTCCTATTGATCTTAAAAGAACAAAAAAATAACCCATCATTGACCTTTACAAACCAAAAAAAAAAAAAAAAAAAAAAATCGAGTTACACCTACCTAATATTCATTTAAACGAAATAATTAGGTGGAGTTTTCGAGGCTTTAAAAAGATATAAAAAGGGTTTGTTCTTATTTGTGTCTTAGTTTAACAAGAAATGATTTTGATTATTTGATTTGTGGTTCAAGAATTAGTGGATAATGTTGAGAGAAAATGATAAGAGAAGTGTGTTGTTGGGAAAGTAAAGATATGAGTGACTGCACATATTTTGTTAGGTTTATGGCTAAAGTAGTATGATAAATGGATTATGTATGAGCCGAATATTCTTTTATTTATGTGGGCTGAGTTTGATATTGAAATAAAAAGGTGGGCTTTTATTGAGTGAAACCTTAATTTATCAATAATAACTAAATAAAAAAGTTGTAGACATATATTACAACAACAAAATATATATATATGAAATAATGTGTTATTGTTTAAAGATATTACAAAAAAAATAAAAAAATAAATAAATCTTTTATAAAGTTATTGTCACGGTAACTATATAATAGCGAAATATTGTTTGCTAAAAATTTTAATCACATGGTACCCGCACAGAACGCTGGTACCTATAGTGTTGTAAATATATACATTTCAACACTCCCACTGGATATGTTTACAAAGCGTGAAATGACATTGGTTAGCGTCTAGCAACACGCCAATGCCCCTGTACAACTCGTGTATGGTTTTCGGAGAAAACCAAGTTTTGATGATTCATCATCATATTCATCCTTTTGTTTCTAATACCATGTTAATAAGAATATGGATCTCACTCATTTCTTAATTAACTATTCATTTCTCGCTTTATGTGATTTATTAAGATTACCAATTCTTCCGAACATATTCCGGAAGACCTTGGGCATGGCCATGCAAACATCTTAACAACCCTACGAGGGGCCCAAGTAGTATTATACTTTAAAATAAATTTGAAGGAAACAATCCGTTTGACTACAAGCGAAATCATAAATTTCGCAACACTTCGAAAACAACCCTTATAACTACCGGTTACATATAGCGTTAGATTGCTTCACAAAATGCACTACATCCATGACATATCTCGGTATCTCAAGTCGGAGGATAAATATCCATGATATACTTAATGACAAAGATCCATAAAGTATCATCATGTGAGTGGGATAAGTCATATACTCAATTCATTTAATATCATCTAAAATTAGTCATGCTACGCATCAATATACTTTCAAGTATATTCTAACTAATACTTAGATTTGTCTTAATTCAATATCATTCCCATGTTATTGATCGACAACGGACTATTTAGAATAACTTAAGTTATTCAAGGATTTAAACATGCAAATATAGGATAGCATCATAATAAATGAATAATAAACGTAACAAAATACTTTATTTCATTTGAATAATAATGTTTACAATATCCTTTATCCAAATACTAAATAGATCAATGCATGATAATTCTTAGTTAATGAATTTTTCCTCAAGTCATGATAATCATACTTGTTGACAAGGCATAATTTCAACTAACTTTGATCCATAGGAATTTTGAGAATACTTATTTCAAGAATTCAATAAGTGAATTTCTTGTATATGTTTACACATATCTTGATATTGTGATTGTCATATCATTCCATAAGGTGCGTGATAACCTGAACCACCCTTTTATGACAATCATCTTTCAAAACTTTAAAGTTTTTAAAGTATTCTTTAATGTATAATGCAACTATGCTCTTAGTTGAGCATAACTAGTCAACATGGTCATCATCAGGATACCATGACTAGAATTGAGTGTCATCTCAATTATACCAAATCATTGTGTACAACAATATGCTCTTTAAACATCCGTAAACTTGAGCAGGTTATAGTGTAATGTTGGTGCCTACCAAAACTCAAGTTTGTTGGCAATGACAATTATGAAACAATCGCCATATTTTCATCCATAGAATCTAGGAGCATCTCCAGTTGTGGAATGTGATTCTAAATCCAAACATATTCCTTTTAAAATATTTATTACACTAACAACTTTCAATGTTGTCAAATCATCTTGTAATCAAGCATGATACAACAATCTTACAACATGATGTACATGATGAATCTTCAAGTTAGACTTTAAGATCTCATTATATATCCATCATGTTCTATAAGACTCATTTATTTACCGCATATATTTAAAATAATAAACATATATTCCAAGGTTATATATCTTATTTCCAAATCTTACAAACGAAGTTTCATTCTCAACTAAAACTTAATTTTGGTGGAATGTAGTTGCCCATACAACATATAAGATTTAAAAATAATACTCCCACTAGCTTTCAGGAATACTTACGAGCTATCTTATTTTAATTATTAAATCAAACATGGATTTAATATTAAACATAAGAATCATCTCCTAGATGCATGCATATATCCATTCATGGATTCTTGCAGTTTGTACATATTCAAAGATTATTTGAATTCATAAAACTACTTTGTATTACTTATCGTCCTCTCAAAAGTAATTCCACAACAAAGAGTTTTGATATTCATTGTCAAAATTTCATATCAATGAAACTAATTATGACAATTATAATCTTTATACTTCTATTTAATATATCTAGAAAAGAATATTCAATCATAGATTCATAGTTAATTGCTTAAATATGATTAATATTATTATCATTAGACATGCATTAAATATGTGTACAATATTGTCCATATGATTTCTACACAAAGATTTAAACCACTAGGGTTTCCATCCTTTGAAGAAACTCATTTTCATTATTAAGATAAACCAAGTATCTAAAGCTGATTATCTTTATGGACAGCATCTCAACATTCATAGTATGATTGATTTACCACAATTCAACATTTGGTAAATTCATCATTATGATTAACAGGCTTACCATGATCTTGTAACTCATAATCCTCAGCATATTAAATATATGAGATATCCTTACGGATCTATGAATGACAATTCCATCATATTGAGGTCTATCATATACATGTTTAACCTCATCATGATATTTGCTAGTGTATTTTAGAAGATTATGTATTTTGTAATTTAATCTTTCAAGATCTAAACAAAACTCCCACTTGCCTTTAACAATTTAAAGATTACCTTTAAATAGTTTAGCAAGTAGAGCAACAATACATTGTTCTCTTTTGGGATATTACAAAAAACATTTACAGTTCCTGACATTGGTTTGTTACAACCCACTTTACAAGTAGTTTAACAAATTCAGAACTTCATTATAAGACTTAATGTGATTCATCACTTTCCATAAAAATGGTGTCTTATTAATCTTCTAGGTTGGAGTCTTATTGAGTATATTCAATCTGTACTCAATCTACTAACATTGATAACTTTTGGAAGAAACTATAGTTATCTTTGAATCAAACAATGCCAATAGATTTTGATTCTTCTAACTGAACATACCATAAAACTATGGTATTTCATTAGAATTCATATTGTAAGATTAATCTAACAATATTTAAGATAACCATCTACTATTTGGTTTATCCTATTTACCAACAAAGTAAAACTTAATGGTACAATAGAATTACGAATCAATTGCATGCATTATAACTCAAGTATTTTGACTAAGTCAAAAGACATATGATTATAATCCCACTATACGTTATAAGTCACCGATCAACTCATTGACTTCATGCATATGTCTTAAAACATAGCAAATTAACGTCTTACTTTATATTGTAAGTCTCGTATTAAAGACTTCATGTTTGTGACTTTACAAAGAAGTCATAAACATGTATAATTAAAGTAATTATGAACACCACCTCGGGTTTCAATTAATAATTTCAAGTTAATATTTACTACATATATTTAAGTCATTCAACGAATACTTATTAGATTACTTCATTTAATTATGTCATTCCATGAAATGTTCAACGTAAGAAACTGCAAAATCATACATGCTCGTTCTCACGACACGTGGATATTTTACCTTGAGCTACAATCTAGTTCACGTTTTCACGTAACATAAATTGTAATTACAAGTGTTACTTAAATATTGAATGACACAAATATTTAAAGTAGTCTTTGTTATCATCTTGACACATGTTCTGAATAGGGCAATCATACACATTAAAATGTATAATTCCTATTAGAACGTAACTCTCTTACCTTGCGGTCAAGAGAATCTATTTAAATTATATTTATATGTGTTGTACCTTGCACACAATAAAGATTTCTCCCACTTGTGCATGGAACAACATCATGTAGCAGATAAACAACACGATACACGTTCGTTTATTTGATTAATATGATTTGTGTCATAGATATAACAAGTAGATGTAGAACTATATTGTTTAGTAAGGAAACGTACACGACTATCCTTAAAAACATAAGTGTCTACAATTGGAAAGTAATTATCTTTGAAGATAATCTGGGTTACTACACAGGAAATAAAGCTTGTAGCTCCCACTGAATTAAAAATCAATAAAATAACTTCTTATTCAGTAATGCAACACAAATGCTCCCATTGAATCGACAACATTGTAAGTGTTGCATAACCAAGTGAAAACAACTTGCTTGCCTTTTACTTTCCTACACCTTTGAAGAACCATACGTAATCATTACTTAGGTACTAAAAGGTGTATTCTACTCTGTGAATGATGGGTTATCCATCAATGTTATTAACGAAAAATCGGTATGCAATTTCTTCCTAACTGTGCCTACCATGCCCATAATGGTATGTAGCACCTTTAAAGGTTAAAGCAAAACAACTAGATAAATAAAGCTAGTTTGCCTTTTACCAATTTTCATGTAATTAATCTAGCTTATAATTTAGTAACTCATATACATGTTTTCCACTTAACCAACATTCATGTTTGTTACAAAAGGATTCATTCACCAAATTAGGGTAATGAAATCTTTATGGAAAATAAGATGTGCAATTCATTGCTATGAGTTACATTAGAATTTAGACAATTCAAATGTTCCTATTATACCTTTCTCATTCATGAAAAGGAATAGGATTGAGTCTCATGCTTCTCCCATGGAAAAGAGACTTCGTTTGTCTTGTCAGTAAATTATTCTCGATCAAACATTTGTTTGAAAGCAGAATGGATCAATTTACTAATCAAAGACTAAACCATGTTTACGGTTAAATGTTGCATTTATACATTCAAAAGAATTACAAAATTCAATTTTAGTATTTTCGATAATTAACCTTTTCAAGAAAATTAAATACCCATGGTTCATAAACATATAACCATTTAATTTTCATTGAAAAACTAGGATCCAAATTGACATAGTTTCATCACATCAGTTGATCTGCTAGTAATGAAATTATTCAAGATGGTACGAGTCCAACCTCAATTGCCAATTTTCAAATTGCAATTCCTAGATTTATGGGATTTACATTTAGCCAATTTCAATTGCCATGTAAACATGTTTTATCCCCATCTTATGTCTTGAGTTGTCAGTTCTCACTACAAAGCTCAATTAAGTTGTCCAACTTAAGAAACTGCAAAATCATCCATGCCCGTTCTCACGTCACGTGGATATTTTACCCTTTGATTACGATCTAAATCACGTTCTCATGCAAATAAAAGGTAATCTTAGGTGTTTCCGTTTCGTTGGATGGCATACAACTTAAATTAAGGGTAATAATTTTGATGTCAAATCAAATATGTACAAAGATGTCATCCATTCATCTTCGTAACATAGGTTTTATTAAAACATTTATATCTTGTTTTAATGTATAAGCTTTTCTTCATCAAACTTTAATTGAGGTATTGGATTCACCAATCAAGGAATTTAGTGTTAATTGTCATCCATTATACCGTACTTTTGCATAAGTGTAAACACTTAGTGTTTCGGATAATTACCACCGAAGTGGCGCATGGAATTAAAACTAATTCGTCCTTAAGATGAGCTTGCACATTTAATGGCTTACTAAGTAGCTCCATTCGAACTTACAGGGGCATAGGACCGAGTAAGCGCTAAAGCATAACCTTAGACATCCTTTCGGTGATGTGCGCACTTCTTTATTAACCCCTTTGTAGTTCATTCTAGTGGGTGAGCCGTTCAACCATTTGTACCAAAGTCACCAATCAATTAAACGATTATGATTAATATGCTTAAAAATACATGTTTCACCATTGTTTAGGTCAATTTATTTTTCTTGTAAAAATATCCTTGTTACACATAACAAACAAGCAAGTATTTAAAAATAAACATATAAACAATGAATGCATAACAAAAAAATAAGACATGCATATCAAATAGCCACATGCAAACCTTTTGATAAATCCTATTAATAATCAATTCTAGATCTGTCAATATGTATATATTTAATTAAGACTTTCACCCGTTTTCATCTATGTACAAGGTGAACCGTAAGTCAAAATTAAACATATACCACATAGCACATAATTGATTAAATAATAATGATTGAGGTCTTCCCCAATTTTAGATATATCATAATTTAGTGTATATCACTTAAACAAGTAGAACATACAATAAAAGCAGATTCATGATAAAACATGCAGATAATTATCATGGACATAAAATTACACTTAACAATTAATGCAATTAAACAGAGTTACGCAATACACATAAAATTGCATGCATCCTAGGGTTTCTAATCCAATTAAAACTTAAGTTTACAAAACCCTAATTAGGGCACCAAAAAACGCCCCCCTAAAAAATTAGGGTTTAGGTTTTGCAAACCCTAGATCTACGCATACAAATAATAACACAATCAAGTTTATTATATTTATGTGTTTCAGTAATTAATTACTTGTTAAACCTGGCTCTGATACCACTGTTGAGTTTAAGATACATGACATATAATAATAACATGTAGACATCAAGAGTACACAGCGGAAGACTAAAGATCATAACAAATAAATAATTAGCGAAAGTATGCGTAACGCACTCTTGCGAATGTCGATCCTTGAGCAAAACAAAGAAGTTTGAAGAGTTGTCCTCACCGCTCTACAACTCAAACCAATATGGTGTAACAATAGTGTCTTACTACCACGTTCTTGTACACACGAATTAACCAACGAATCAGCGATTGCTAGATCTAACACAAGTCCTCGTTTAAGAAAAGCGAAACCAAACTCCCAAAAAGGGGTGTTCGGCCAAGATTTGCAAGAGAGAGGAGAGAGATCAGGGTTAATTCAATGCACAAAGTTATGAAAAACCCTAACCTGCTTGCATTTATATAGTAGATAGAAAACTTTGGGAACAAGTTATGGATTAGGGCTTGGAAGCCCCTTGCGCCATGAAGAAAGCCCAGGGAAAACCCATAACTTTTCACTTTCAAGATTTTCCATTACTAGTCCTTCTTTTCATTTAACGGTCGTTAGTCATTTTTCCGTTAAATACTTAACGATCGTTAACCGGACTTAATGTGCAATAATTAATCGTAAACATAAACATTAATTATTAACTTTAATTCTCATTCGCTAATGTGTGCAATCCCGTGGTCACAAGTTCGAATCCGGACATTCACATGTTTGTAAATATATACATTTCCAACATTAGACCTGTATAGATCATTACGTCCACAAGCCAACATTTCATATTTTCATTCAACTTTACCTTTGAGCTAGTATAACTCATTATACTATACAAAATCCATAAGCCTTGCACATCAACTTCCTATTTTTGTATTACTTATCAATCACATAAGCCTTGAAAAGCTCTATAAGAGGTCGATCTATAAACTCGAACTCGTCTTTTGAGCTCCAATGTAGCTCGAGGTTGATAAAAGCTAGGCAGCCATATCATACCTCAAGATCAATTCTAATGGAATAAAGCTATTTAGATGTTCCATACAAACAATGAAACAAACAAATATTCATTAGAACTCGACAATCAAAATTAGAATGGAAATTACATTAGAAATTTTTAGTATGTAAATGCTTTTTACAAATAATTATAATCAAATTCTTTTCAGCCGATTATTCGTAGCTCGGTGCACATAGCCAAAAATACATCAACCTTACTTATTTTGAGTATGCAAATGGCTTCTTATAAGTCTGAAGAAGGAGCGAAGAACAGACCACACTGATAGAAGAAGCAGCCATGAGTGCTCCAGCCAACCAAGGTGGTAACCGGATTCCCGTGAACGGGAACAGAACTCCAGCAGCAACCGGCATCCCAAGTACATTGTAACCTAGGGCCCACACATAGTTAAGGTAAATACGAGCAATTGTCTTTCTTGAAAGATCAATGGCTGTGATCACATCTTCTAAATTGCTTTTAATGAGTACTATGTCAGCGGCTTCAATTGCTACATCAGTTCCTGCACCAATTGCCATCCCGACATTGGCTGCAACGAGAGCTGGTGAATCGTTTATTCCATCTCCAACCATTGCAACTATTTTTCCTCTTGCCTGCAGATTTTGTTAAAGATTATACTTATCAGATAAATCAAAGTTTATCGTTTGTTGACCAGGGAAATGACATGAGTAATTCAGTGAGTAAAAAAGAAGTTAACCTGCAAATCTTTTATCCTATCAGCTTTTCCCAGAGGATCAATCTCAGCAAACACGTTTTCAATTCCAACCTCCTTTGCAATGGCAGTTGCGGTTGACCAGTTATCACCGGTTACCATAATACTGGTAATGTTCATCGAACGGAGAAAAGATATAACCTGTGCAGCTTCCGGTTTGACTGGATCAGTGACTGCAAAAGCACCAGCAACCTTCCCATCAACCGCCACTATAACACATGTGCGAGCCAGTTTTTCATTATCTGTAAAGTAGTTTTCAACCTCGGGCTCAACCGGAACATTAGATAATCTCATAAGTTTCTTGTTCCCAACAAAGACTGTTCTGTCTCCAAATTTACACCCTACCCCAGCTCCAGGGTGCACTTCAAAGTCCTTCACCACTGAACCATTTCCAATTTGACCTTTATGATCAAGCAGTGTGTTTTTGGCATGTTCCACAACAGCTTTTGCTATCGGGTGTTCACTATTTCCCTGAAACATATAGAACACCCTAATTATACCAATAATACCATTGCTTTTTGACGGACGTATTGGATTTATCAAGTATGGGTGGCAAAATGGACGATTTGGATAGCAGGAGAATTGGGTCGGGTAAAAATGGGTAACTTTGTACCTGTCAAAAAGGGTCAGCCCTGGTTGGGTTGGCCTGAAACACTATCTATTCAAAAAGATACAACATATAAAAACTTTACCAATAGATGGGGAATAAAAATTAAAAAATAATCTCGTTTTCTAAATGAAGTTATTTAAGAGATTTATTTACTTATTAAATACTACTGTATTTGATAAGCTCATAAGCTCATTTTTTAAGGCTAAGGAGCTTATCAACTTGAGCTTATAGCTTATGTAAGTTCATAATCGCAGGTAGATAATTTCATAAGCCATAAAAAATGAGCTTATAAGCTTTTCAAATTCAATAAGCTCATAAGCCTGACGACATTTGGCTTGTAAGATCTGTTTTCATTATTTGACCCATTAGATAATATATAACCTAAATCCACCCATGCATGAGTAAATGCGTCAAAATTGCCACCTTTAGACTATCAAGTATCGGACAAACTAACAATTTGCATCAACCATATGATTAGTAAAGTAGCAGTTAATATATATACACTCACCTCTACGGCAATTACTATGTTACAGAACTCTTCCATTGGAATATCAGAGAAAAGCACAACACTAACGACTTCAGGTTTTCCAACAGTCAATGTTCCCGTTTTATCAAACACAATCGTGTTAACCTACAGATTCAAATAATGTCCAATAGATCATCACAATCCTGAATTGCGAAGATATAATAAAAAGCATGTTTGATTGTTAGTTAGAGTACCTTGTGAGCTTTTTCAAGCGAATTTCCACCCTTGATGAGGACACCTTGTGTAGCACCCTTACCAGTGGCAACCATAACAGCAGTAGGTGTGGCTAGACCGAGGGCACAAGGGCATGCTACAACTAAGACTGAAATTCCAAACTGTAGTGCAAGCTCAAACTCATCCATTGACTCTGGTATCCAACTTTTAGGATAAAGTCCAAAAACTCCAGGAATAAACCACGCCAACCATGTCACAAATGCTGCTGCAACAACCTGAAATCCAAGATGCATTAGTCCAGAACATTTACGATATGCATGTCATATTATTCATTATGTCATACAAAATTTGGTGATTAACTAGTCACAGATAGCGATAAACTACTCACCGCAGGAACAAAAAACCTTGATATCCGATCAGCTAGCTTCTGTACAGGAGCTCTTGCAAGTTGAGCAGCCTCCACTATCTGAACAATTTGAGAAAGTGCAGTTTCTGACCCAATATGAGTGGCCTTGATCAGTAAGCAACCATTCTCATTCACCGTCCCACCAATAACCTGTTTGCAATTTCACAATAGGAACATATAATCACTTTTAATATGTCACGAAAAGATTAACAGGTGATAAGAAAACAAACATACCCTGTCACCAGGACTTTTAGCAATTGGAATTGCTTCTCCTGTGATCATACTTTCATTCACATAACCATGACCATCTATGACAACACCGTCAACGGGAAATTTTGACCCGGGAAATATCTTTAGTATGTCATGTTTTTGTATTAGTTGAGAATTAATTTCGGTCTCTGAAATAACATTTCCATCATCACCCATTGTCACAAGGCAAGCTGCATCGAGCAAGGTCATCAACCGCTTAACGCATCAGATGTCTTTCCTTTCGCTATAGACTCCAAATATTTTCCTAAAAGAATAAATGATATCAACATCGTACTGGTCTCGAAGAAATCCTCTCCCTCAAATGTGTCTGAAGTCAGCGCTTTTATTATCGTGTATACAGAGTAAAAGTAAGCAGCATTGGTGCCGAGTGCAACCAAAACATCCATATTAGCCGATTTTCGCCTCAGTGCATGATACGATCCCACGTAAAACCTGCATTAAATTAAACAAATTACATGTACAGCTCTTCCATGATATCTGTATACTACCGCAAATGGATAAAAATACAGTTCTTACCTTTTACCGATAATAAACTGCACTGGCGTGCAGAGGATCCATCTCAATACCATTCCGACATTAAGCATGTTATAAATTTTATACATTAACCAATTCCCATAAGGAGGAATCATTGGAAGTACCATCGAAAACAGCAAAAGCGGAACTGAAAATAAACAGCTCCACAAAAACTGACTTCTGTAAATCTTAATCTCATGGTCTTTCTCTGTTTTGTCTCGTCTTTCTGAAATGTATAAGCTTGCCCGATAATGAGCAGATCCGGCACCAGCTTCCTGGATGAAGCCTATTAGAGACCTGGGACCCGTCATATTTGGATCATAACCAACAGTCACCTTACATTCTTCCATGTCAATCTCGACATGATTGACTCCAGTTAGTGACTCCAGCGAAGACTTGATCGCAGTCATATCTTCTGGAGAAGCGATACCTTCAATTTTTATATGGACTTTGTTCCCATCATTCCCAGAACCTATAAGATCTGCTCCAAAGCCAGCATCTTCGACTGCTTCAATAATGCGATCAGTGCTGATAACATTAGGATCATAGTTTATCTTTGCTTCTTCAAGAGCTAACCCAACAACAGCCTTTTTCACGCCTTCAACCATCATAAGAGCACGTTCAACTGACTCAGAGCAGCTCGTACACATCATTCCCTTAAGTCTAAGTCGACATACTGCAATATCTTGCTCTGAAATGTCCTTGACTTCAAAGCCTGCATCTTCAACGGCTGTTTTGATTGCGTTTAGCTGAAATTTTAATTTAAAAAGACAATCAGAAGACAAATATATTATGTTACGTATCAGGAGTAACTTTGGTGGTATTTTAGACTAGCGGACTACCACGGGTGAAATTTCTAAGTTAGTAGTGCAGATGACACCTTACTAATAATCTATCAACTCACGGGAACTAATCAATGAAGAATTGAATACAGCATAAAAAAAAGACGAGAGAAATCACAGTTACTTACACCAACAAGTTCCGGCACGTATTTAACTACAGCCTGACCTTGAAGCGGTGACACAACAGCACTCTCAACACCATTCAGCTTCAGAAGTACAGATTCGATGGATACTGAACATGATGCACATTCTATACCTCCTATTTTGAACGTAATGGTCCTAGTCCCTTGATCCACACTACGGACTGGTTTAATATCAACTACAACAGCATCAGAGGGTTGCAGAAGCGGTATTTTTAGATCGTCTTTCCCATTGGCACCCATTACTGCAGCCAAATTCCTAACCAGAAAAAAAAACTAAACGTTAGTCATAGTAGTTGCATACACATTTACCAAACTAATCAAAGGTCACAGAATCTTCAAATCACTTGATCAAACAAAACACGACATATTTATATGAACGGTTTAAGAAACCTAAGGTCAATGTGTCGAAAAGTAAGTACTTCAGCATAAACATGAATCCATACAAACCTACAAACAGCATATCATCAAACTCTACAACCAAATCGAATTACAAGTAGCATAATCATAAAAAATCTTAGCCAATGTACAGCATATCATCACAGCTTCCAAAATCAATCAAATTACACAACATGTGTATGAATAAGAACCCAAACAAACCTTAAATCCAAACAAACCTTAAAACAAACCTAATGGTGATATATAGACGAGAAATTACTTCAGCATAAACCAGAACCCAAAAAAACCTTAAATCCAGTTTTACATCTAACCGAACAACAGACTTAATGAAAGGTAACATAACATTCAATTTTACCGTTATGATCAAATCAAATTATATAACATAAGCATCTATATGAAAAAGTTAACGGTGACGTATTGCCGATGAGCTAGTTTAGCTAAACCTGAATCCAAACAACCCTAAAAAACAACATATCATCCAATTCTACAACCAAATACGCTTCAACAACAGTAACATATTCTTCAAATTTCTTCACCGAAACATGATCGTAGCTGTACTAATATAAACAAATCACAGAATATAACATAACGTCGGACTAAATCAACCAAGAGGACAACGGTATCTATTAGCAACTAAAGTAACTAAAGCTAAATCGAAAATAACAAAAATAGGCGAAAAAATGATCGCAACTTCTAGAAACGATGGAAATTAGGCAATCCTAACTGATAACACTTTGATTCGGCCTAAGTAAATCGAAAACCTGATCGTTAGAAGCTAAAGTAACAAAAACGATAGTATTATAAATATTAAAACATGATCATAGCAGATAATAGCTTACGTTTTAAGCGGTATCGCTTAGTAACTAAATTAACTAAAATTGAATCTATAGTAACAGAAATAATTAATCAGAACATGATCGCAGCTTCTAGAAACAATTAAAATTGCGCTAATAAACAGTCTTTGACTCAGATATACGCGGCCTGACCGAACAGATAATAATAATAATAAATATATATAAGTGATGTAAATGAAAGGATGAAAAGATAGCTTACTTTGTGAGAAATTAGGGTTTGAAAAACAGCGGCGGTGAAAGGATAAATTTGGGTGGAGGTGGTGTTTGTTTCTTTCTATTTCAAATATTCGAATATATAAAGGACCATTTAAAGTTCCCACCAAGGAATTTTTTTTTTAGATAATAACGTTCATTACTATTTGACTTTTTGTTTATTATTTTTTCACATTTTTTATTAGGGAAAATGTGATGTTGACATTGTGACTTCATAGTTTAAAGTTATACAAAATGCTACCAAAAAATTAAATATTAATCTTTCTGTTTCAATATTATTTATTCATTTTTTTTCTTAAATTAATTGTCTATTATTAAAAATAAATAAAAATATTAATCAAAATTACTATATTACTTTTTCTTGAAATTGTTGTTATAAAATTTCGATAAAGTAGTAATTAATTTGTCATTCTGAAAACAAAAAGGAAAAATTACAGTAATAATTATGTTTTTTTAACAATGTGTGTTTTTTGTCGATAGATAATTATTTTTAGAATTGAGATTGTAAATTATGGAAATGTTTGTTTTTTGGGTAAAATTATTAAATTAATTATATTTGTCTTTAAAATGCTATTCAATTTGTAGTTTTAACACTTTGTTTTTGAATTTTAGCTTCATGGAAGAAAAAAATGAGAAGAAAACAAAATAATTTCAAGTGCTTGAGTTTTTTTTTTTTTTTTTTTTTTTTTTTTTTGAGAGAAGTAAAAGAAGAGATATGTTAATTTGGCTAAATTTTTCCCAAAAACTTTTTCCAAAAGTGAGATAAATGAAAGAAAATTATATTTGAAAACTTTTAAGAAATACGATTAATGACCTAAAACAAAATATAAATTTTATATACAACAAAAGGTATAATTGAAAATTATCGAGGTTTTTTTCTCTCTTAACTCTGAAACACGACATATAAAGTTAAATTACATTTTTCTCATTTTTTTATGTCTATATTTGTCTCTTGTCTTCTTTTCTTATATTTCAAAACTCACAAGAGAGTGTAAGTGATTAGATTTTCTAGAAAATAAATAATGTGACTTTTGTACCATAGTTCCACATACAAAGTGGATATATTATTGAATCGTACTCGATTTAAGATAGATGTAGTTATTAGCATCTCCAAATAATGAAACAAACTTTTCAGTTTCGCTCTTATATTTAAAGTTATATAACTTGCCTCTTAGAGTAGTGGGTATGGTAATCATGGAGCTAAGTTATGGGCTAACTTAGCATGCGTTAAGGATGAGTTACCATACCGTGTAGCTGCGTTAAGGCATGCGTTGACACCATAATGCCGAGTTAAAGAGAAAAGGTCCAAAAATTTTTTACCCCACAACCTTAAATTTATAAGTTTTAATACGGTACCCGCACAAAATAGCGGCAATACAAAATATTCAGTTTTAATATTATTATCAATATTTTCATTTCGGTTGTCCCATATTAATTTTACATTACTAAAAATAGATAAAGAAATTTGATCAAGATCAATGTATTAACTTTTCTTGATATTGTTGTTACAAACTTTCTAAAAAGTAGTAATTAATTTGTCATTCTGTAAAAATAAGAAATTGCAACATTTAAGAAGTTACTAAAACATACTTTCATTTCTGTTGTCCCAAATCATATTCCTACAGTTTCAATATTATTATCCATATTTTTATTTCGGTTGTTACAAATTAATTGTTTATCACTAAAAATAGATAAAGAATTTTGATCAAGATTACCATATTACTTTTTCTTCAAATTGTTGTTACAAACTTTCTATAAAATAGTATTTTGTTTGTCATTCTACAAAAAGTAAAAGAGAAAAAACACTAATAATTATGTTTTTTTTTTACTGTCTATTTTTTTGTCGGTGGACAATTATTTGAAGATGGAGAGAGTACAATTATGGTAATGTTAGCTTAATTAATTTTATCTGTCTTTAAAATGCTATTCAATTTGTAGTTTTAACACTTTGTATTCGAATTTTTATTTTGATAGAAGAAGAAAAATATGAAAAAAACAAATAGTTTTAAGTTCTTGAGTTTTGAGTTTTTCGGAAGAAAATTAAAAGAGGATAAGTGAATTTGGCTATTTTTTTTCAAAAGTAAGTAACGAAAGAACATTATATTTGAAAACTTTTAATAAATACGATTAATGACCTAATATAAAACATAAATTTTATATAAAACAAAGAGTATAATTGGAAATTCTCGGTTATTTTTTTTGTTTTAACTCGAAACACGACATACAAAGTTAAATTGCATTTCTCTCTTTTTTTTCATGTCTATATTTGTCTCTTGTCTTCTTTTCTTTCATTTCAAAACTCATAAAAAAGTATAAGTGATTATATTTTCTAGAAAATAAATAATGTGACTTATTTATTATGGAATTGAGTACTCGATTCAAGATAATAATTAAAGAAATTTTCCATTTTGGCTCTTATATTTAAAGTTATATAATTTGCCTCTTAAAACATATACTAACTTCTTAAACGTTGCAATAACGAAAGTAACAACGTAAAAGTAAGAGGAGAATTATTTTGCACGCCAAACTTTTTCACATACCAAAAGACTCATCCACACCTTCCATCTAAAAATAAATCAATTATTGAGATTAAAAATATTTTATTTTTACACTTATTTTTATAATTTAAATATCTCTTAAACCGTTAATCGTTAGCGAAAATAATTACATCATCGCGACGAACATTTAATTATCTTTCTATAGAGCGGGCACTTTGATTTACTTTGAAAAAAAAAAAAGCGTTTTTCACGTTTTTCGTTTATTTTCGAATATGAGATTTGCATGAAAAAATCACATGTGATTAAACGCTAATTAGAATATCACCGTGATATTAGAGTTAAATCACATATGATATGTAATATCATGTGATATTAGTGTTAAATCACATATAATATACATATCATATGTGATTTAGCACTAATATCACATGTAAAATACTAACGCAACATATGCAAAACGAGAGATTGTTACATTAGATCATATACAAACTCCATAACAAGAAAGAAACTTATGGGCAACCATCCTTCCATTTCCAACTTTATTTTACGGTGGCATGGGTCATCTCCACATCGACGCCTTTATGGCCGATGTGGAGCTTCAGCCCAACCGCCACCGCAGCCCAACACATGGCGGACTATGGCGCTTATAACTAAAGCACTTGTTTGAGAGTTGTACTAGATGCCGTGCCCCGCTCCGGTAAACACAATTCTGCTTTGGGAATGAAGCGGTGGAGGAGAAGGAGGAGGAGAAAGGATCTCATCCTTCGATATCGAAATTTGTAAAGACATAGCGAGGATTAGTAAGAGAATGGTTGAGAAAGAGAGAAGTTTGCCATTTCGGAGGAGGAGGAGGTGGTGGTGATGCATGTGCAACCAATTTATATGATAATTTTAGTTCCTCCTGTTAGTCATTTTCCACTCAATTGCATTTCAAATTCTCAAATTGCCTTAATTGTGTTGGATGTTGCTTGATTGTGTTATTTGCCAATGAATAACACAATTTACTCTACACATTTAATTTTCTTTATTTTTAGAAGTTCCAAAAAAATGGTAACAATTTACTCTACACATTTTAATTTACTCTACACATTTTAAGCTAAAGTGGTCACAACCATTTGTGGAACATGTAGAGTTGTGTCACAATTCTCAATTCCGATCATTTCTCAAACTTCATATTCATCATTTCATATCAATTTATGCATGGGTTTTGCATTTCACATTAAACGATAATTTCTTAATTAAATAAACGTTATCGCGTAATTAATTATTTTTGAACAATTGATCCGTTACTTCCAAAAATTATCCCGATATATTTTTATACTCATATTAAGTTATAAAATAATATTATGAGTTTACCCTGTGTTTTAAATTTATTTTGTATATAAATTGTTATATTTATATAATTACGACGGTTTTCTTAAATTCTACACGATTATTATTATTTCACTCAAATTTTGCAAGAAATGTATTTTTATAATTTTTATGACCTAAATATATTTTATCTTGACCCGTTAAAATTTATTTTTATCTAACGCTACCCTAAATATTCAAATGTGTACACAACTTACCACAAGTCTTCAAGTAACTTACACTTAATCATACTTAAACATTTAAAATATATATATATATATATATATATATATATATATATATATATATATATATATATATATATATATATATATATATATATATATATATATATATATATATATATATATATAAAAATGACTAACACCCTTGTCGACACAAGGGTGAGTCATCGAGAGTTTGCATAATATCTTCTCAAATATATTGTATTATACTAAATATCACCAACACATTTCACTTCAATTTGCAAAGTAAAAGATCAAAATCTCTCTGCTCTCTTCTCTTGCAAACCGCCAACCTAAGGAACCAAGAAAATCATCACAAAAATTTCAAGACAAGGTTTTTAACACACTAGTATCACTCTTTATTTAGGTTTTGCAATAAAAACCTAGGGTGATTAGGAAATCCTTTGTTCTCATAAACCTCATCAAGTTACTTGTAAGCTTTTCATATTCATAATCATATTTCATATTCATTGTTATGGTCATTTCATTTTATTTGAGAAAACATGCAAGTCTCATGAGGTTTATACCACTTTTTCATTGATTTTAAGAGTTATGTATATATAAGTCATCCTATAATTACTCCTTGTTATATATTATTTTTGGTGATGTCTAGGAACCCATGACACCCTAAGAAGGTGTATGGTAGGATTAGAATAGCTTCGAGTTGTTTTGAATGGGTTAGAATAGGTTTGGCGAGAAAACTCATTTCGACAAGTTTGCAAAAGGGTCTGTCCTTATTTTAAAAATCTGGAAAATCCGACGTAGATAAAAATTTTTGGCCTAGATATTTAGAAAATATACTTTAAAACAAAATCGTGGCCGCTTGAACGGATTAAAGCGGAGCTATAACGAAGAAGTTATGAATTTTTCAAGTTGGCGAAAACTATAATTTTCTGAAATTTCAAGATGTATTGTTTATTTTGTACGAGTCAAAATGAAACTTAGGTGTTATAAATTACGTCGAATTGTCAAAAATATGTTAGTATACTTTGATACAAAGCTAAGGACCTTTAAAACGTAGAAAGCGGACTTGTAACGATTAAATTATACACGTTTTCACAAAGTTGCCGTAACTTCATA
Organism: Chrysanthemum lavandulifolium; assembly: GCA_022545495.1. Classification (NCBI taxonomy): domain Eukaryota; kingdom Viridiplantae; phylum Streptophyta; class Magnoliopsida; order Asterales; family Asteraceae; genus Chrysanthemum; species Chrysanthemum lavandulifolium. The sequence goes on from CM040240.1 coordinate 38,908,773, forward strand.
TTATAAGAAAAACTATATCATTTCTAATAGGCAAATATTACGGCAAAACTAGAGACCATGTTGAAGGTCGTTTTTAACAATGATGTAGGACTTTTATAAAGTGATGTCTTCTAGTAAAAGTAAGTTCGCCAAGCATATTTTCCAAAATGTCCAGCAGTTTGTCAAGCGGAGTTAACGAATAAAATATAGTCACTCAAACTTTGTCGAAATCACCCTTAAACAATATTTTGGATACCAGACCATACTAAACCTATATTTATCTCCATGATCGAGACCTCTAGGATGTAAACTTAAATGCTAAAACTTTGAGATAATGATACAAGCTTCCCAAAACCGTTAAGTTTGTTTCCTAACACTCGACGTGCACCATTTTATGACTAGTTTTTCGAGGCCGTATATTCACTTTCATGAAAATTTCAACGACACTATTTTACGACGAAAAGTTTTTGTCACAATTCTCAACTTCCGGTCATTTTTCAAATTTATATTTTCATTAAACGTTTATTTTCCTATTAAATAAACGCTATCGCGTAAACATTTATTTTGTACAATTGATCCGACACCTCCAAAAATAATTCTAATATATTTTTATATTCATTTTAAGACTATAAAAATTATATTATTAGTTTACCCGATGTTTTTAATTTATTTTATATATAAATTGTTATATTTATATAATTACGACGGTTTTCTTAAATTCTACACGATCATTATCGTTTCACTCAAATTTTACAAGAAATGTATTTTATAATTTTATGACATCAATATATTTTATTTTGACCCGTTAAAATATATTTTAGTTAACGCTACCCTACAAGCTCAAATAATTACACAAGTTACCACTTATTCCTAATTAACTACATATTTACTCAACAATTAAAACACTTGATTACTAGTTAATGCATCTAGTCCTTTTCTTTTATATATGTCGACAAGGGGGTGACTCACTTTTATTTCCTAAATATCCTAACTTAATATCTACTTTTACAAACATATTCATTTCATAATCCAAAGCAAAGATCAAAATCATTTCTCTCTTCTCTTCTCTCTTGCAAACCGCCACACCATGGAGACCAAGAAAGGATCATCAAAATTTTCAAGACAAGGTTTTTATCACTCTAGCATCACTTGTTATTAAGGTTTTGCAATAAAAACCTTGGGTGATTAGGAAAACCCTTTGTTCTAATAACCTCATCAAGTTACTTGTAAGCTTTTTATTTTCATCATCATATTTCATATTCATTCTCATATTCATTTCATCATTATTGAGAAAACATGCAAGTCTTATGATGTTTGTACCACTTGTACATTGATTTTAAGAGTTATATATATATTTATGTCATCCTATAATTACTCCTTGTTATATATTATTTTTGGTGATGTCTAGGAACCCATGACACCCTAAGAAGGTGTATGGTAGGATTATAATAGCTTCGGAGTTGTTTTGAATGGGTTAGAATAGGTTTGGCGAGAAAAACTCATTTCGACAAGTTTTAAAGAGTCATCCATATTTTGAAAATCTGGAAAATCCGACATGGGTATAATATTTTGGCTAGATATTTAGAAAATATACTTTAAAAGCAAACGTGGCGCTTGAACGGATTAAAGCGGAGTTATAACGAAGAAGTTATGAATTTTGAAGTTTGACGAAAAACTAATAATTCCGAAATTTCAAAGATGAAAATGTCACCCTTTACGAGTCAAAAATGAGGCTTAAGTGTTATTAAATGTGTCGACTTATCAAAAATATATTAGTATACTTTGATACAAAGCTAAGGACCTTTAAAACGTAGAAAACGGATTTGTAACGATTAAATTATACACGTTTTCACAAAGTTGCCGTAACCTTATTATATAAGAAAAACTATATTATTTCTAATAGGCAAATATTACGGCAAAACTAGTGACCATATTGAAGGTTGTTTTAACATTGATGTAGAACTTTTATAAAGAGATGTCTTCTAGTAAAAGTAAGTTCGCCAAGCATATTTTCCAAAATATTCATCCGCTTGTCAAGCGGAGTTGTAACGAATAAAATATAGTCACTCCAACTTTGCTTAAATCACCCTTAAACAATATTTTGGACACAAGTACCATACTTAACCTATATTTTTCTTTGTGATCGAGACCTCTAGGATGGAAACTTAAACACTAAAACTTTGAGATAATGATACAAACTTTCCAAAAGCTGTTGAGTTCGTTTCCTAACACTCGATGTGCACCATTTTACGACTAACTTTTCAAGGACGTTTAGTCACTTTCATGAAATTGTCAAATGACATTATTTTGACGAAAAGTTATAGTTTCATAATAAATCACTAAATGATTATCGTAGGATATCATTTTGACGTAAATACTTGTAAAGTATTTGGTAACTTGACAATATGTCATAAACATATATTTCGACGATAAACTTTACTTTCCAAAAGGTACAAGTGGTATGGATATCATATGAGTTTGCATGCACGACATTGTTTCATGACTTACATTAGAGCATATCATTTATTATAGGTCGCGGTTAGACTGCTATGCGTCTCATTTCGTGCATCCACTTTGTCATCATAGCTATTGCAACAGTGAGTTCGTAGCCCACTTTCACTCGTTTAATTATTTTATAAACTCTTCTGGGAGATACATGCTCAACTACTTGCTTTTACTTTGCATTTATATGAACTTAAATATCTTTTGTTTCACTCTATGTGCGTAAGTAGATTATGCCCAAACTAAATTGATCACTATCTTTTGAACGCTATTAGTTGAAACACCTTCCTTGATTTTGAACCCTTCGACATGTATATTTGAGCTCTTTTAAATTGATTCGAACCCTTTAACATATAAGTGAACACTTTGGACTTGATATGAACTTTTTGACATATAGTTGATCTCTTTTAACTTGTACAAGGACCCTTTTGATATATTTTAAACTTGTTTGACGTAATTTTGAGCGCTTGACTATCTTGAACCTTTTGATATTATTCGAACTCTTTGATGCTTTTGAACTTTTGAACTCGACTTAAATCTTTGAACTTAATTACGAACTTTTGAACGGAACTCTTGAACTTAAATACAAACTTATGACTTGTTTGAACTTATTGAACCGTACGTGTTATGACCTTGACCTAAAGTCTCCCTTGTTCGGAGCATCCCTATAAAGTCTCCTATGATCGGAGCATCACTATAAAGTCTCCCTTGTTCGGAGCATCCCTATAAAGTCTCCCATGTTCGGAGCATCACTATAAAGTCTCCTTTGTTCGGAGCAATCTTAAAGCCTCCCCGGTCCGGAGCAGAATGTCTCACTATGTTACGGAGCGTTCTCAATTTAAAGTCTCCCATGTTCGGAGCGATCAAATTCTCCCATGTTCGGAGTGTTCTTAATTGTTTATAATAGTTGTATGATGTCTTGTTAGTACATTCGCATTGTTAGTCTCCTATTAGTAGGTAGTATGGATAGCGCTATTGAGAGGTCGGCCAACCTCTCGTCCACTATGTTACGGGACGATATTATTTATTCTAGGGCTTTGCGGCATACATTATTATATACGTGGTGCTATATTGTGAACTGCTCGATAATGTATACTTAACTACTAGACACACTATATTTTTGTGCAATGGGTTGTGAACACACAGGTTGCAAGTTTTGTATGGGGAACTTGGGCGAGTGGATTTACAATGCCTTTGCTTTGTGAACTCATTTGACCACGTGTGCTTGAATTCTAGACATATTTTGGCAATGGGTTGTGAACACACGGGTTGCAAGTTTTGTATGGGCGAAACTTGGGCCGAGTGGATTTACAATGCCTTTGCTTTTGTGGACTATTCTTTATGACCAAAACTTTGCCTTTGTTGCATGAACGCTCTTTAAAAGCTTTACTTGTTAACCAAACTCTATGAACTCACTCAACCATTGTGTTGACACTTTTAACATGTTTTATCTTAGGTATCTAAGGCATTCACTTCATGGCATGCATGTGGACTTATCATAGAGTCGCGGTGTCGACGCGTCTCACCTACATTTTTGCACTTAACTATCGTTTGGTTGTAACAAACTTATTTTGGTATCTTGGAAATCTATTGGGACCTATGTTTTGTAAACTCGATTATTTTACTAAATCAAACGATATTTTCAAAACGACACTTTAGGTCGTTCGATATAATCGTAACTTTGATGCTATGATCGTCATCCCCGAGAATTCCATTCCATTGCAAAAGCATGTAATTTGGGGTGTAGCGGTTTAATTTCATAATAAATCACAAAACGATTATCGTAGAATGTTGATTCAACGTATATACTTGTAAAGTATTTTATAAACATGACGAGATGTCATAAACATATATTTCGACGATAAATTCTATTTTCAAAAACGTACAAGTGGTATAGATTACATATGGATTTGCATGCACGACATTGTTTCATGACTTATATTAGAGCACATCATTCATTTTAGGTCGCGGATAGTTTCCGAGCCTCATTTTCGTGCACTTCATTTTGTTAGCATATCAATCATACCAGGTGAGTTCATACCCCGCTTTTACTCGTTTAAATTCTTACAAACTCTTTGGGGGAGATACATGCTTAAATACTTGTTTTACTCTTGCGAATACTCAAACCATTTATACAATTGTGTTACACTATACTTCTTATGCTCTTTGGACATTATGTGTGGTTTATTGCGATATGTGCCTTAATGTGCTAAACTTGTTTTCAATTATGCATCAACATACATACTTTAGTAATCGGTTAACTCTGGGGAGCCGGCGGAGAGGTATTGATAGTACTATCGGTGACGCCCACCCTCGGGTCCTTGATGACGTGACACAGGGTGAATATAATCATTATTCAATGAAACATAACAAACAATTTAGACTTGTCAAGAGGTTCGAGTTGGTTGTGATTCTTTGCATTAAGTACTTGTATATATCGTATGCACATATGTCCTACTTACAAAATATATGAAATGCGAATAGTTATGAATGACAAAATATTAGTTATGAATGACAAAATATATGAAAGAGATCATAGTATTTCATAGGATCATATGATCTAATGATCATGTTTTTTTTCAAAACAAAAATGGCCTTAACTACATTATCGAAAATAACAACATTAAAAGTGGTTTGAACCTTGACCTTCAAAATATTTCGAATTGAAAATCTTAAACTAAATAAGTAGTTAGTTAATGAGCATATAACTAAATTAAGAATTATATTAAATTTCTATAACAAATATGTCTAAGTATTTTTATTGAGAAATATGAAATTAGATTACATAAATTTGGCATTGACATTTTTGAAAAGATATAAGAAAATGGTTAGCTCTAGATTTCGTTGTCGCGGGTAAAAGAAATCAACCAGGATAAGAGATCGATTCATTTTGAAGAATACGAATATCAGTACGAGGTATTTCAGAATGATCTAACGCCATATGCCCCGCGGAAAACTAAAAGTCAATGTTTGTTGCCAACGTCCGAGACTTCCTCATAAGAGTTCGGCGAAATGATACAAGAAGAGTTGAAACTCAAGCATAAGTAGAATTATCATCCAACTTTAAAGGGTCTTGTGGCAACAAGAATATCACATATACCCGCTCCAACCTAAATTATGTTCGGTGAAATGAGTAAAATATGATTCATGTAGTTGTAGTGTTTTATTGACTTGACATCACTTATGATAACACAAAATGTGTCAACTGTCGAAGCTCTAATACATGTATATGTAATTAGGCTAATTGTGCGATATTATAATTATGAAACAAACTTGATTACTTGGTAAAAGCAAACGATGATTAGGAGTAGGTTTTGTTACCTAGAAATACACACAACAGTCACTGTAATAATGTTGTTGTTTAAATTTTTAATTTTTAATTTTATTTTATTTTAATTTTATTTTTTAATTCTTATAGCACATAAAACGGTGGCGTCATAAGGCTATGGCGTGACCTATGGTGCGAGTACTCACACCACACTCGGGTTATAGGTGGTGGCATCGTGGCCACGACGCGAGTTGTAAGTAATTTTCGTTTTTATTCATTTCCAACTTGTTTGTAGAAAACTAAAAGAGTGGTTAAATAGTTTTGCCGATTAAAACTTTGTTTTAAAGTATTTAGATCGACTTATGTCAACTATTTAGATCGTGTGTTGGATATTGATAGATAGACATATAAATAAATAATGCAAAGAGATAAAGAATAAAGGAACACAAAACCACGACACAAGTATTTATAGTTGTTCGGCTACAAGGACTCCTTCCTTGCCTACTCCACTCCCGAGTATCCAACTCGAGAGTTTCTAAGCACTACACAACACAACACAAGCTCCTTAATATGGCGGAGAAGCCTTCACAACGTCGCCTAAACTTTATCCGTCAAGGCTAGACACCGAGTTCTTCCACGAGGTAGAACCAAACCTATCACAACGTCGCCTACACTTTATTTTCCATTACAAAGGAGGAGCTACTACCCAACACTACAACCCAAAGGAGACAAACTCATTTTACAACACTTCAAAGGATATCAATACCCTTTTACCCAAACTACACAAATATACATCGACGCCCATATCGAATATACACATTCGGTACTATACATCAATGCCTTCAACTTGACACACTAATGGAGGGAGAGAAGAACTATCAACTAGATGCACTTCAGTGGTCTTGATGATGGCGAAGCTTAGCAACTCATGACCTTGAGCTTGCACGTCTTCAAGAGGTTGTGATCTCGCCTTTAAGAGAAACCTAGAGAATCACATAAAGAGAAACTACATAGAATGATCCTTTGGATATGAGGTTAGAGAGGTTAGAACATAGAAAGAAGATATGTCTAAAAGGGGTTAGGAGCAAGAGAGAAATGACTCATTATTTATAGGCAATCTGCCTACTGTTCACCCGGATCTGGCGGATCCCTTACCCGAGGATCCGGCCGGTCAATCCAAGGATCCGGCGGTGGGTCGCTAGTCCGATTTTGGGTTCAAACCGGGTTATGGGTTATGGGTTATGGACCATTGGTCATGGACTTTGGATCATGGATACCCAACAAGATACATTGTACCTAGTCAATGGGTCATGGGTCTTGTGTAATGTGTCATGGACTTTGGTAAAGGGTCACGGATCATGAATAATATCCAACATGATTTCATACATGATGTCATGCAATGGATCATGGGTAATGGATCATGCTCCATGAGTATGGGTCATGGACTTTGGTTTTTACCCAACATATTCCCATTACAAGTTATATTAAGCACATATACATTTTATAAAATATAAGTAAACAAAATTACTTGTAAGTGTTTTATGAAAATGGTTTTGGTTTTATATAACTTATCCAACTAAACATGTTAATGATGATTTTATATGTTTAGTAAACGTGTGTTAGTAAACTATTGGCTCAAATCTTTTACGTATTTTGTTTATTTTGTTAAAATGATTTCACGATTGTTATCGACAAATCATTAGAAGATTGTAAAATTTTACGGTTTATTTGTATTAACAATATCCCCCTTTTTGTAGATGACAAAACATAAAATTATTTTAAATAAAAATAAATTTCGTAAAATTTTGAATTGAGATTTTACTCTCTTTTCCTTTTTTGTCTAAACAAAAGAGTGTCGAAAAAAACTAACACGTAGTATAAAGAAGAGAAGTAGAAGAGAAAGATTTAGAAAGAGTTTTAAGAGAAAGAATTTTAGAGAGTAAGAAATTTTAGAGAAAGAATTGTAGATAGAATAAGTAGTAAGGTAAGAAAAGAATATCGTCTTAGCTCCCCCTTGACGGATGCTCCCCTTGATGAGGGCGTCAAATAATTAAGAAGACTAAACGAGTGTATTAGAAGTATTTTGCAACGTTTTGCTTTGACGAAAAGCTCACCCTTGTTGAGGGCGTCAAAGTCTCCATGTGTATTTTGATAATCTACAAAACAAAGGTTAGAAAACAAGTATATGGTGCGTTGTTTCCTGCAAATGAGCTTTTAAAATTAGCTTAAAAATGTTTATGTCCACTCGGTTCTGGCCGGATCCTTCATCAAAGGGATCCGTCTAGACAAAAGTAAGGGATCCGGTACCTGCAGCTTAGTACCAACAATATAGATACAAATATTGACGTATATAGTCAAATTAGATCATGTATTGTTTCACCAAAATACATTCACATAACCATATAAACATACCAACATGTAGATTCAATCAATAAAAGGAGAGAGATGATACACATGATTCAATTTCTCTAAAACTTAAGAAAATGAGACATACATGTAACAAAATAAGAAAAATCCTAACAACCTAAGTTGCGCCTAAGACTAGAAAGAACACCACTTGTGCTTGCATTTCAAGGTTTAGGGACAGTTAGGTTTGTTGACTTCATCAAGACGCTCAAGAAGGTGATAGAACATGAAACGTACTTCATCACGCAGTTTATGGACTAACCCTTGGACATGTTGACAATGATAGCAATCATTGTCATGGCTTGAAAATGGTGGTGGTAAGAATGGAGAAGTTTGTGGAGGTAAGTTTAATGAAGAATGTGGTGGTTCCACAAAAGATGAAGGTGGTGACATATGTGTTGGTGGTGGAGGTAAGGAAATATCAACATCCATGTGATCCGGCTTTTGAGGTTGGAAGTGTCTCATAATCCAAAATGATTTTGTCAGATTTGGGTTAAAGTTTGGAGCTTTACTTCCACCTTATTCGTAATACTTTTGATAAAAGTGAGGTAATCCTACATTAAGCATCATCAAACAATGTTTGACCTACAATTCGAACTTTAGAAGAGCCCAAGAATTAATGAACCCGCATCGTCAATTTTCTTATAACTGTGCAAAACCGGCGACCCGAATTCAAAAGGTTTATTCGTTTCTCTTGTTTTAGCTCTCTCCAAGTTATGTGATTCGTTCTTATTAAATGAAACTACGACACCACTTATTCGGAATCTCCTCAAATATATATTCGAACACTTATATTTTTAAGCTTTTTAACCTTGCAGGTGTGATATAAGAGCATGGGGTGTGGGTTAATTCGTTCCTCGCCGAATCCAACGTAGAGGTTCGCCGTTTGATTTCGTGGCTCGCCACGACACCAGGTGGCTTCGCCACTTGGTGTTTCGCCGTTCCAACGAAACATAAAACGACAAGGTTAATTCGAATATATCCGTTGCATAATTTCAAACGGTATGATTAAAAAAAAAAAACTTTTTATTTTTAAAATAAAAACTTTACCCACCCTCTTATAAATAATACCTCATTTTCATAAAATCATCCACACTCTTTTCTTTCAAATCATTCACACACTACTCTTTCAACTCTTTACATCTTAAGCAAAAAAAACATGAGTGGTTCAAATTCGGATTCCGATCTTGATGATTTACAAGATATCAAGATGATTTTGAAAGTTGCAGGTTATGGGCAATCGTTGCCAGAAGATGGAGCTGAAAGTTCACGCAGCCGTAATTACATCTACCGTGACCGTGAAATTGCTGAAAAACGTCTTATATCAGACTATGTTTCTGATTGTCCAAAATATCCGGAGTACTATTTAGGCGTCGATTTCGTATGAGCCGTGAACTATTCTTACAAATAGTACAAGGTATTGAAAATCATATTCAAACTGTTGATCCTCTTCCACCGCATTTTGATTATTTTAGAGTCCGACCCGATGCGTGTGGTGTAATGAGTATGAGTGTAATTATGAAATGCACATCCGTCGTACGCCAATTGGCCTACGACACCGCACCTGATGCATTTGATGAATATTTGCAAATGGGGTCACACACGGCACGCGATTGTCTAGATTTTTTTACTATGTGTGTAATTGAATTGTTTATGCCCGAGTTTTTAAGAAAGCCTAATTTGGGTGACATTCAAAATTTATATAACGCACATAACACGGTCCATGGGTTTCCGGGAATGCTTGGGAGCATTGATTGTATGCACTGGGAATGGAAAAACTGTCCCGTTGAGTGGCAAGGGCAATTTCATAGAGGTGATAAAAAATATCCAACTATTATGCTTGAAGCCGTTGCATCATACGATTTATGGATTTGGCATGCATTTTTTGGGGTAGCGGGTGCGAATAATGATTTAACTGTTTTGAATAATTCACCGTTATTCGACGACCTTCTTGATGACATCGCCCCGAGGTTCCGTTTCAAGTAAGCGGTGCAACATTTGAGCTCGGTATTGCCTAGCCGACGGATTTACCCAACTTGGTCATCTTTTGTCAAATCATTCTTGTTGCATATTCGGAGAAAAATGCCTTGTTTAAACAAAAACAAGAAAGTGCTCGCAAAGACGTTGAAAGAGCTTTGGGGTCCTTCAGGGCGTTGGCATATTATAAGCCAACGGCGCGTGCTTGGACTATCAACAAGCTAAGAAGAGTCATGTACACGTGCATCATATTGCATAACATGATTTTGAAAGATCAAAAGTTTGCGATATCCGAAATGAACGATATTTATGTTTGTCCGCGAGCAAATATACAACGGACATGGATTGAGCGATGCGATGTACAACGAAAGAATGCCAAAGAACTGCGTGATAAAGCAACGCACGCAAGACTTCAACGAAATATCATTGAGCATGTTTGGCAACTACATCAGCAACAAAAAGATTAGTTTAAATTTCGTATGTTTATTTATTTCGCTATGTATTTTAAATTTCGTATGTTTTTTTATTTCGCAGTGTATTTTTTTCATGTTGTATTTTTATTTTAAATGAATGAAATGGATTTAATTGTGTTTGGAAAATATGGAAAAGAAATAAAATGATGGTGAGTGGGGCCCAAATGAAGAGAAGTGAGTAAGTTGTGATTGAGGGGTATTTTTTAGTTAATTTGTTAGAGTGATGTGGCGCACGTGGGGCCCAAATGAAGAGAATTGGTGAACTCACGACACCCCTTGCTCTAAGGGGTGTCTATAGTTTTGATTTAATTTTATTTACAAGAATTTAATTGGCAAAAGACATCTAAAAAAGAAACAAACAAAATTTCGAGTCTCTAAGACTGAGGAATTAAAGCTACTAAAAACAAACATTATACATGATGACGTATAGTCTGGAGTCGGGTCATAAACCCGACTAGAGCCCAATACTTGCAAGCCCGGCACGAACCGGGCCAATATCAATAAGCGTTTGGGCTCACGAAAGCCCAAGCCCAAATCTATTTACGGAATAGATATCCGATATCTTCTAAAATAAGAAGATAATCATTCCCAACCGACCTAGGCGGGATACGAAGGTTGGGGAACACGGAACCAACAAGGATTCCGTGCGTATATAAAGGGAATCATATCCCTCGTTTAAGGTGCGATCGATAACCCTAAAACTCCTTAAACCTAAACCGATTACTCACTCTCACGGGAGGATAATCGTGGAGACAATCCCACGGTAAGCCTAACGGTGTCTTTTGTCTCTTAGTGCGCAGTCTCGGCGGCAATTCTCAATTGATACGAACCGGAGATCCAAACCAGAACGCCCAACTTTTGTATCAACAAGTGGCGCCATCCGTGGGACGAAACTAAGAACCAACACTAGAATGACAAAGCACGTGTCGGCGATCGCGATCGGACCTTATGGGAAAGAAGTCGCAAAGTGGACTAACTCCTAAGCGGACCTACTGAGACAACCGGTATTTGCTAAAAATAAGGGATCGAGCCAAGACTTGATCTTCCTCAGGTGGAACCGCACTGGAACAACCCAAGCCACTACAACCACCACGTAGAGTAGACCCACTGCAGCACCGTCTTTACTACTCCCTTCCGGTCGGTGCTAGAAACTAACCCGACAAAGGCACCGGATGCACCGACCGAAATAAGGATGTAGTGATAGAAACAAACATACTTGCTCTCGAGGGGTCGCACGAGCTAACACGAAGTTTTCGTATCCCGAACTACGAAACATTAACGCCTCATGCAAGAGGAAGAAAGAAGAGATCGGTCGAACTTGAAAGCCCGACTCAATTTCGATTCTGAATCGAAACTTCCCCTGCGCCATCGAAAAGAAGCGCGGGAGAGATAGCCGCCGACCCCGGTATTCAACCGGATTGGGAGAAGAGTTGAGGAGGATGAGACATCTCACTCGCATCATCGAGTGAGAATGATGAAGATGAAAAGCGTACCAATGTCCATACTAGGCTTGGTAGCCGCGAGAATCCAAGGCAGTTGGGACGACACTATTCCCCAGTGAAAGCCCTCAGAGTACAAACTCGGAGGGCGGTCGGTATGGCGCGAAAGAGAAAAATTCATCCTCGAAAGTTCCTCGGACAACGAGGATAGTGGCCCCGACACCGAAGTCGAAAATGATATGATGACCGGGAGGATGAAGATATATCCCTCCTTGGCGTCGCCAAAGGTGGATCGTTCACTCGGCGCATCGGTGACTTTCGAGAGCAAAGAAGGCGCATGCCCGCCAACGTAAAGACCTATGATGGAGCGGTGACCACGATGATCACCTCAAAATTTTGAGTCGGTAGCGACAATTGAAAATTGGCGCGGCACGTGTGGTGCCACATGTTCAACTCCACACTAGTGGGAAGCGCGCGGAATCGGTTCAAGAAGCTTCCACGCAGAAGCATCAACGGTTTGAGGAATTGAGAAAGGCGTTTCGCTAAACTTTACTCAAAGGAAGAAGTGCGCTAAAAATCTGTCGAACTCGCCGAGTAAAGCGGCAAGGAGAGAGTCTGGCGTATTCATGGAACGCTTCAAAGATGAATGCATGCAAGTTAAAGCATGCCGAGTATTGAAGATCTACGGTTTCATGAGCGGATTAACAATCCGAGAACTCATCAAGAGGTTGAGCGACAAGATTCACGAAACCTTTGATGAACTCATGAAACGCTCCGGTCCTTTGTCTAGGGAGAAGCGCTGCGGCGGATAGCAAAAGGAGCTACTCGAACTACGGTCACGGGACAACACGGAGACAATCCCATGACCGGGTAATAACCGTAATAGGAGCTATCGCAACTGAGGAGCGGGAGGGATAATGACAGATACACCCCGCTACCAAAACCCCAAAGGAAATACTCGCAATGTAAGGTGCGAATTTTCCAAGACCAACGCATATCGCACTCCGGAAGATCGGCGCGGGAATGGATCTTGTGATTACCATGCAGGAAGGGCCATACCACCAACGAATCGTCCAACTACGCCAACTCATCGACAAGATGGTTAAAGAAGGTAGATTGGACCACTTGGTCAAAAACATCAAAGAGGAAAGGATAGACAAAAAGTGGACACAAGAAGGAAACACCAAAAGACAAGGTGACACAATCTACATGATACAATCATGGCGTGAATCACTAAGCGTAAGGTCGGCCAAGATTTTTCTCGTGGAAAAAATCTCTTTCCTACCTTAGCTCATGGACAACGCAGGTGGAACCACTCACAATAGAGATAAGCGCGGTCACGACATCCACCGCATGTATGTCGACGGTGGAGCCTCTGCAAACATAATGTATGAGCATTGCTTCAAGCGGCATACATACAATCTGTGATCGGTTAAGCCCGGCCCAAGACGGCGTTGGTGGTTTTACTGGTGAAAAAATATGGCCGATGGGGCAAATAAGACTACTAGTCGACATCGGAAGCGAACAACATTCATGACGGCACGGATGGAATTCATGGTGATCAAATCTCCATCGCCATATAATGGCATTATCGGGAGACCGGGATATCGACTATGCGCGATGCCATCAACAACGCATGGGATGCTTAAATTCCGGTGGAAGGAGGCATTGTTACTCTCTGCGCCACTATCCCACATATAGAATGTAACACGGTTACATGCGAAACACGCAAATCCCGAACAACGCAGCGAATTCCAAACACGAAGGTCGCTATTCACCCCGAATACCCGACCGGAAATATCCATCGGAGGGTCATTGTCGGACACCGGCAAAGCGGTATGTCTTGACTCCTACAAAAGAACTTGGACATCTTCGCATGGGAGCCAAAACACATGACCGGAGTACCACGTTCCATAACGAGCATAGGCGAAAATCCGACAAGGTACTCACTGTCACGCCGGAAGAAGCGCGGCAAGCTCCAGGCTGCGCAAGCAATCTGGCGGAAGTACACAAACTTGTGGACGCAGGATCATCTGGAAGTCTATTACCATGGTGGCTTTCCAATCCATTCATGGTAAAGAAGAGCGACGGCGGTGGCGTATGTGTGTAGACTACACGAGACCTTAACAAAGCATGTCCACAAGATCGCTATCCATTACCGAGATAGATCGGAAAGTAGAGTCTTTGTGCGGATACCCATTAAAGTGTTTCCTCGATGCATACAAAGGATACCATCAAATACAGATGGCTAAAGAAGACGAGGAAAAACGACCTTCCACACAAGCCAAGGCGTTTATTGTTACACAAAATGTCATTTGGTTTGAAGAACGCAGCGCCACCTACCGGCGGTTAGTAGATAATGCTTTGAAAGCGGTGGGCGCAATCTAGAGGTCTATGTTGATGACCTAGTCATAAAGAGCCATCTTGAAGGTGAGTTAGTACGCGACATTGAGGAAACGTTCAAAACCCTACGAGATCAACATGAAGTGAATCCAAAAAGTGTACCTTGAGCTCATCAAGGCATGTTCATGGATACCTTATCGAACTGACGGTATAAAACCATGCCCGGAAAAACAAAGGCGGTCATCGATCTTCCTCACCACGCACGTTGAAGGAGGTCCAATCTCTCAATGGAAAGTTGGCGGCCTAAACAGTTCTATCAAGTCGCAGAAAATCGCTACCCCTTTTCAAGACACTCAAGAAGTGCATAAAGAAGGGTGACTTCACCGGACTACGGAGGCGTATAGCCTTCACTCGGCTAAACAACATCCGCTACGCTTCCAACACTTGTTGCACCCCGACAAGGGAAGAGCGATCATGTACTTGTCTCGCAATCGATGGGCGGTCGGTAGCGATGCTACTAACGAGATAGGGATTCAATCTAAACCCCATCTACTTTGTGAGCAAAGCACTCAAGAAGACGGAGATGAATTATAGTGCAATGGAAAAGTTAGTTCTAGCATTGGTATTTGTCGCCAAACATCACAGGTACTTCCAAGCGCACCGATAGCGATAATCACGGACCAACCAATCAAGCGGATCATCTCTAAACCTCGATGCATCGGCCGACTCCAAAAGTGGAGCGTATTGCTGGGGAACACAACATTTCCTCTGAGACCTGCGTCGCGATTAAAGGACAAATTCGCGAGACTTCATCATCGAGAAACCAGATGCCGACGAGGTTCCCGCACCAAGTAAGAAGGTACTATTAGATCCATGGATCTTGTTTACGATGGATCCTCGTGCGTGGATCGGTCGAGGGCGGCCTCATTCTCACAAATCCGAAGGAATGGAATTCACTTACGCTGCGCGCTTTGAATTCTGACAACAAACAATGAGGCGAGAATATGAAGCTCTAATCACGGACTCGCATTGCGGCTCGAATGGGTGTCGTAACCTAGAAGCAAATGTAGATTCCGTGGTGTGGCCAACCACGTGTTGGGTGAATATGTGGCTAAAGAAGAAAATATGATTCAATATCTCGACAAAACCAAGACATTGATCAAAGGCGATAGATTCACCATCAAGCAAGTCCCTAGAGGAGAAAACCGCAAAGCGGACGCACTAAGCAAGATCGCCTCGACAAGCTTCGCACATCTGTCGAAACAAGTGCTGGTAGAAACACTGAAAAGCAAATCCATATCGGAGATGGAAGTTTCCACAGTCATAGAGGAGGAAGGTCCTACATGGATGACACCGATCACGGACTTCCTAGACAAAGGAGTGTTACCCCAAGAGCAGAAGGAAGCTCGCAGGATACGGCGCACGGCGCAAAGATTCGAACTTCGAGACAACATCTTGCATCGACGCTCTTTCCTCCAACCATGGCTCCATTGTGTAGGCCCACTACAAGCAAATTACGTCTTGCGAGAAATCCATGAAGGTTCATGCGGCATGCACTCGAGACCACGGTCCGTTGTAGCACGCGCCATGCGATCGTGGTACTCTTGGCCAACCATGCACGCGATGCGCGAGACTTAATAAGGAAGTGCAACGATCGTCAAGTACATCGACCCGTCCAGCGCAAACCACAAAGATGAAATAACACCAATCACATCCCCATGGCCATTCTATAAGTGGGGTATTGACATTGCGGGACCTTTTCCGGTCATTGCGGGAGGATTGAAATTCCTCATAGTCGCCATAGACTATTTCACTAAGTGGATCGAGGCAAAAGCGGTAGTAACAATCACGGCAACCGGGTAAAAGCGCTCGTGCAGGAAAACATTGTATGTCGCTTGGTTTACCCGCAAAATCATCTCGGATAACGGAAAACAATTCTGCGATAATCCTTTCAAAGATTGGTGCGAGAAGTTGAACATCACACGACATTTCGCATCGATTAAACACCCACAAACTAATGGCTTAGTAGAGCGCAAATCGCACTGGGTGAAGGAATTAAAGCGCTGCGACGGACACAAAGGAAGATGGGTGGAAGAGCTCGCATGTTTTGTGGGCGCACCGCACCTCAATCAAAACTAGCACGGAGACACCCCTTTTCACTAGTCTATGGGACGACCGTCGTCATACCGGCCGAAATTGGAATGCCAACTATTCGCACTTTGAAGTTAACATGGCAACTAACGACGGCGAACGCCGTCTTGATTTGGACCCTTGGAAGAAAGGCGTGAACGCATCTATCGTGGAGGAAAAATCAAAATCAAGGATGAAAGGATACTACGACGCCAAAGTGCGGTGTCTCCTTCGCACCGGTGATTTCGCCTATCGCGCTAATGATGCGAGCCACGCAGAAGACATGGGCAAGCTCGGACCAAAATGGGAAGGACCCTACGAGGTCATGAAGCATCAGAACGGGCTCGTATAAGTTACGAGGCTTGGATGGTCGTGAACCGCCACGCGCATGGAACATCTGCAACCTCGAGAGGTGCTACCTATAGAAAGACTACTGACCCACAAGACAGACGCCTCGCACTTCCAAGACTCAATAAACATTCATGTATTTATTTTTATTTTTACATATAATTGTTTTCTTTGTTATTTCTAAAAACTTGCAAGTATCAATAAACGCCGCGGTTTCTAGCTAACTCATTACATATTTTAAGTTGTTATCTCCATATACTGTATGTCTTAACAATTTTTTATTTTTGCCCACGATGGCGTGCATGCACTACGAATAAACCCACGATGGTAAAAGGATAAGTTAACCTACTAAATAACTTGTTGAGTAAGAGGGTTGCAAACCCATCAACATTGGATCACGTATCCTTGTTAAACACCTTGTTCTCGAGACGTTGGAATAAGATATGTGCGCATCCCACGATGCTTGAGCGACAACAAGACACGTCATGCGTTAACAACTTAGGAACCAAGACACTTGCTTCCTTAATGTGATATTTACAGTACGCTGCATATCATAACATACACGATTATGATAAAACACTTAGAATTATTTCTCAAGTATACTATGATCTTCATACATGATTATGGATTTCCTATATTCACACTGGCGTACACGTTTGTTTTACGCAAAGACAAACAGATACGTATACATTACAAGTTTCAATAATACCCACAGCAAAAAAGAGACTTTTATTCTTAACTACGAGTTATTACAAGAGATAGTTATTTTGCAACATATCAACTACCAGCTGCTACAACGCTTAAGTGAAGAGGTGCCAACGTGACTCGTTGCATCTTTAGCTTCGCTAATACCCTTCAACACGTCGCATCCCGACGCGACACGAAGGCCACACCGACCGGCACCCCATCGGACCTTGGCAAGTGAGCCGCACCAACCCCACACAAAATAGCTTTACCGCAATACCTTCTTTTTAGCAAGTCGGGTCGCATGCGCTTCAAGACTTCCTTTAAAGGTACCTCTTTCTCCAAAGTAAAGGGATTCGACTATCCCTAGGGCCTTGAAAGACAGTACTTGAAGTTTGAGACTCATGGGGCTTCAAATAATAGTCCTACTGTGTTTGGCACCTCGATGCGATGACGCGCCAAGGTCAACCCCGCCATAATAACATTTATAGGATAATCTTGATCGCGCTCAAGCTCAGAAATCATTGGGAGCTCTAAGTCCTTCATTCTCTGCATGGCAGCGACCAAGTGATCATATGACTCAGCATCATAATTTGGTACCTTATCAATAGGCGCCGTCAACAGTTTTGTCTCATGAAGCTTTTCAATTGCTTCTGACTTACCACGCTCAGGCGCGATCAACAACCTCCCCGAAGGCATTAACTACCTCTGGCGATTCTAGGGTACTGAGTGCAGCTAGACGAAGACCATGGCCTATGAGCCACCTGCGCTCAGCTATAGTGGACATGGGCTGAGGATACAACTCCTCGTCATACTCAAGGCTGAGCTTGCGCAATTTTGCTTCCTGCACCTCCAATGACAAAGCTCACAGTAGCGCCAAGCTCTCCCAACTGTGTAAAGAAATTCTCCTTACCCTGCTCTAGATGTCTAAGGCCCGGTTACGACATCTTATATTTGACCGCTTGACGCTCTCCGGTCTATTTGAGAGCGGTGACATCTTTTCTCCTAAGCCTCTCCGAATACGCATTGGCCTCTTTTATCTCGGCTTGGGCATCGCCAATTGCGCTTGCGATGCGCAATCTGCCGATCCTTTTCACTATCATTGTCGCTTTCCCAACAAACTTTGCCTTCAATCTGCAACCAAAGAAACAAGATCCTCAACCACCGACCCATTGGCGCATCCCCTGGCACCGCGCTACGGATCTCTGGTTCGGAAGATTCAGACTGAACATGACTCTCTTTGGGAGGCGACTCAAGCCTGTTTGAACCTACGGTACGTACATAGACTTATCAATATCTCACACGCAAACTTGATGAAAACAAAAAATAATCATACTATCAAGACTACTTACTGGGGGCCAGAAACATTTGCTGACGGGTGCGGTGATGATGCCTCACTCTCAGAAGATTCAACATGAACAGTCACGGGACGCTTCTTCCTTGCCAAACTCGCACCATCTCCTCTGCGCGACCTTTTACGCCATAGCCCATGCTCTCGCTCCTCCATTTCCTCATCAATGGGATCCGCCACTCACGGGTGGTGGGCTGCATGATAGGGGAGGCGCGAGGGCTCGGCACACCTTGCACGGCGTTGCCTCTATCGCATACGGAAGAGCCGGTCCCCGTCCCCCTAAGTTCGGGTTCCCATCAGATGCCCCATGATACTCGCTAGTATTGGCTCTTCGCCTTCTTTCAAAGGTCGTGCACGATGCGCTCCCAAGCAACAAGGTTTATCACTCAGGTCGGCGGCTTGTGAATGGCCGATAGTAACAACCTTAAACGGCTCAGAACGAACTCAATGAAGATCTGAGGAGTATAGTGTTTCCCCGGGTCGTTATGTCCCAGCGAGCTATGCAATGGATTATCGAACGTATAGTGATCGAGAGGTTTGAACGGAAAAGGAGATTGTGAATTATTATAACTACAGGAAAAGCCAACAAATTAAAATGGCTTAAATGTAAATTAAAGGAAATTAAAAAGATAAAAAATTTTAAATAAACGCTATCACTATTTTAAAATTGATGAACGTTTAAAACTTAAAACTAAAAACTTACGTTTAAATAAAAATAACGTAAACGTACAAATAAAAACGTGAAACTTACACAATATAAATCCTAAAAATATGAAAAATACATTTTTACAATCCTAATGATAAAAGAAAATTTTTAGAAAAAGAAAATTATTTTTACAACTAATTATCTAATTATTATTAATTAAAAACTATTTTTAACTATTAAATAATTACCTAAAACACAAGAAATTAGGAAATAAAGCTAGAAAAATAAAATTAAGACTTAGAAAAATCTAAAATATCAAAATAGAATTTTCAAAACTATTTTTATATTTTTCTGATTATTTTTGGATTTTTTATGAATTAAAAACTATTAAAAACTAATTAAATTACTAAAAATTACAAAATAAACTATGAAAAATCTGGAAAATTACTTTTTTTACTTTTTATATTTATCTTAACTTAATAAAAATGAAAAATTATTTTTTTGAACCTTTTCTTAATTTTTTGTATTAAAAGCTAATTAAAATGCTTAAAACTACTTTAAATTAGGAAAATAGCAAATCAACTTAGAAAAATCTGAAAATTTCGGGAAAAGTCTAAAATTATATTAGGAAGCTAGGAAAATTGGAAAAACAAGTGCTTATGTATAGAAATTAGAAGCGATGAATCAAGTGCTTATAAATAAGCACTGAATAAGCTAAATGAAGACTAACAAGTACCAACTGTTAATAGAAGCTTAAATATGCTAAAATAACTAAAATGCAACAGGAATCAACAAGCTAATACCACAGAATTGCAATCAAGCACAGATTTGATGTTGAGCTTATGAACTAAAAAGCAGTTAAAGGGTACCAACTTTGGACACAAGCATAAGCTTTAAAATAAGCTCAAAATGAAAAGTACCAATTGTAACCTAAAGCAGACCTGGGTGAGACCTAGCAAACCAAATTTCAGACCTTAACAAGCTCTTATGAGCCCTGTGCCAATCCTGCACAAACTGAGAAAACTCAGTTTAAGATGAGCCCTGTGGAGCAGGGCAGTTAGGACCAAATTCACAAGCTAGTTTGGAGCTTATAAAAAATTGGTAAAATTCTACAAAAATGCTGATAAGAAAAGAGACCAATTGAAGTTTTTGAAATGCCAAAGTTCACTGAAATTGGCTCAAAGATGAGTTAAGGAAAAATCCTTGCAGATGAGCCCAAAACAGATTTTAGCTATTTTGACTTTTGATAATATTGATGAACTTTGACCAAAATGGATTTTGAATCCAATTTTATGACTGATGTTGATGTTATATGATGTAATGAACCTAATGCAATCAATGTTATAGACTTCTAAACACAAAACAATGAATTAACAAATCCAAATCCACACAGATTATCAGTTAAGACAGATTTGATAGAATGTTGACCTTTTTTAGCTTGCAGGCACAAATTAAGACTTGAATGAGTGTATATGGACTAAACAAGTATGATCCAACAGATCTCAAACACTGAACAACTTTTAAGAACAGTTATGACAGTAAACCAAACACCCCTTTTTATCAATTGATTTGCAAACAAAATGAAGCTATCTGATACAATGAACACTGCAGGCAATCAAACCGACTTTTAATAACTTAAATACTACTTTTAAGCAGATATGAACTAATTATTACTACAAATACAAGATGTGGATTTAAACTTGAAATTCACTTACAAAGGGTCCTAGCCACTATGGCTTGCAAACCGTGAACCAAGAACCACTAACCTAATTATCAACCCAAATGAATCCAAATCAACCCATTTCAACTGCATCAACCCATTTCCAACTCCATTTCCAATTTTAGCCCTTAGTTGACTTTTGTTGACCAGAATACAAAAGGACTTGAAACTTGACTTAAAGCTTATAAAAAGCTATCACCAGCTTATATAAGCTTATACAAACTTAAAAAGAAGCTATATGAAGCTTGAATTTATGACATGGAAACTTAAATTTTCAACAGTAAGCACATAAAGATGAAAATGAATGAAACTTGGAATTAATGACTAAAGCTTGATTAAACTGAAAGTGTAACTTGAGTTTAGTACTTAGGAACAAAATATTACATCTTTGGAATTAAACTAAGACAGGAATAATAAAAACGACATAAGAGAATTTTAAAACTAAAAATCTACTACTTTGCTTGCTTCTCTTTCCTTCTCTTTATACCCAATCTCTTTCTCTCTCTATTCTGAATGATTCCCACTTCTTTCTTGACCATTGGATTGCAGAATTTGATCTTGACCCTTAAATGAGATTTTGGCGCCAAATCTTGCATATGACAGATAAGGTTGAGTGAGGGGGAGGGAAGTGCATTAAATGCACTCTTGGATGTTAGTTGAGGTGGGGGAACAAGTTTGAGTGGATGGTGAGGAGGGGATGGGGTATTGCTTGTTGTAGGGTGAGCAGTTGGGGAAGAGAAGTTTGGCGCCAACTAGGTGTTTGACCAAGCTTTTGACCAGGGATTAATAATAGAGGGAAGGGTCAAATACAAAGGAAAGGGTTCAATTGTTAATATGGCAGGGGGTCTAAATTGAATTGTGACAAGGGTCCAAAGGTATAGGCTTATTAATGACAAGGACACTTTTGTAATTTCTGAAAAATGTAGGGACCTAGGCTGCCAATATCTCAAAGTTTCTCCAAGGACTAAAAGTGACAAGTTCAAAAAGTATAAGGACCAAACTTGCCATTTTGCAATTTTCCAGGGGCCATTTCGCCAAATTTCAAAGTTGAAGGACTAAACTTGTAATTTTCTCAAACTTTTATATTTTTCACCAAAGGACTAAATTTGACAACTTATGATTTTAAAAGGACCTTTGGTGACTTTTCTTTTGAAATTTTGACTCGTGGACTATTTTTGACAAATTTTGAAACTTGGGGACTAAAGCGCCAATTTTGCAAACTTGATCGTTTTCATCGATTTTGATCTTTTGCATTTAAAACACATAAAACAACGATTTGTGATATTTTCATCATTTTGATGCATTTTTGAGTGTTTTCGAGATGATTTTGCGCTTTATATTGTACAAAATGATGAGTATTTAGACACTCATCAATCCCCACATCGAGATATTGCTAGTCCCTAGCAATGATTTGAGAAAACATAATGGATTTTAATCTCTTTACCAAAAGCCATCACTACGGAGTAGCCAAATGTTTCAGATTCAAGTAAGAACCATGGTACACCGATAACCATGTGATTTTGAGCAAACCACCGACTTCCAACGGTTTGATGTGTCTTTACGAGCCGTTTGCTCGGACTAGCCAACTCTTAGATAAATTATCAATATTATCTTTGGTGAGTGATTACCAATTATGGTTTTTCCATCGCCTTTACCACAACCATAACCTTGCAGGCTAGCCAACTCTTCACTTTTTAGGATATGGTGAATGAATACCATACAATTTTGGGCAAATTGCAAGCCATATAAACGGATTTGAGATATCTTTACCAAGAGCCGTTTGCTCTGGATTAGCCAATCCTTTTGTCTAATAGACATGGCGTCGATAACCAATTGAGTAAGTGCAAAACACTTACTCCAAAAAAAAATTTTGGCCAAAAACGGGAATTGGGTGGATAATACATATGAAATTAGTGAGAATTCCCCACACTTAGAAATGAATATTGCCCTCAATATTCAAAGTACCGCGGTTATGCCGAAACAAAGAACGTAAAGGGAAATACTACGGCCATTATTTAGAAAGAAGATTTTTTTTTTTTTTTTTTTTTGAAACATGCTTATATACACAACATGCGGGCAACCCCCCACACTAGGGTGGTAGAAAGAGATAAGAAGTCGAAATATGGGTGAGAACCCATATGGCATGCTCTTGTTTTTGATTCCCGAGTCGCTAGCTTGACTCGACCCAATTCATTGGTTCGTGGGGAAAGTAACGTGGAAAACCAATCTCAATCGGACTTTCGTTCACAATGTTAATAAACATATGAACATCGAAAGTTCCACACCGATGAGATATAACCGCGTATTGTTAATAGTAGAAACTATAAGGGATGATACGGGGTCAAAGATGGTGTCCTCATTCCGAAAAGAGAAAAGGGAAAGAGCAACCACACCATCCGTGAAGAATGGAATAAAGAAGTACATGAGAATGCATGTCCATTCCTCGTGAGAGAAGCAAATCACCGCTTTGACATCTTTAAGCTTAAACTTGTAGCTTAGATGGTGATTGTCAAGAATATGTCCGGAGGAGGGTGGAAAGCGGTTCTTCGATCAATGACTTTCCGGAAAAAGGATGTCTCCTCCTGGATCAAGGTAAGTGTTATCAATTCCGTTGGAATTGACTCATCACTAAGAAATGCATCGACTTCATTCCAAAAGTTGTCATCTTCCTCATCGGGGAGTGAGAGAAGGGATGGAAGAGTCGGAATAAGACTAGAAGATGATGGATCATTTTGAGCAATTCATCAATGGGAAGAATGTCTCCCATTGGATCACGCCATCATCGAATTCGGATGAAATCAAGAGAGTTTGGTTTCATCCACGGACTTAACAATCTCGATGCGACAAACGATTCCGAGGTGGGACAAGTGGTGTGCTCTTAGAGCTAGCAGTTTCCACCACTTAGATGAAGTCTCCGATTCTAGATCATCATCATCATCAAGAACACTCTTGACTTCCACAGTGCGACTTTCAAACCATTTGTTTGAACCGGGGTAATTTTCAAAGCTTTGAGCTCAAAGACGCTTTTGAAAACTCCTCTTAACCGTGAAGTTTGAGAGTGTTGCATTGAATCTTCGGATCTTTGATCAATTGTGGCAACACTCTTTTGTCTGAGGTTTGGAGTTCGTCGATATTCAATGTGAGCTCTTCGTTGTCAACCCGTATGGTCAACTCTTCCGCAAACACATCAATCGAGCACGACTGTTCTCAAGAAAGCTCTCCCAAGATGAGGGAACTCTAGGATCCGCATCGAAGTCTACTACAACAAAGTCGACATGAAAGTGAAATTTTCCCACTTTCATCACGACATCCTCGGCTATCCCAGTGGACGAGTTATGGTGCGGTCCGCTAGCTCGAGTGTCATACGAGTGGATGAAAGTTCGGGAAGAGCGGTTTCTTCCATCTTGAGAGTGGCATGAGGTTAATGCTAGCGCCAAGATCGCCAAGGCGGAGCATTGAAACATCCCAAGAAATCACACGGATTAAAAACCGGCGGGGTCTTCAAGCTTTTCGGAAGCTTATTAAGAATGGCCACGAGCATTGCTCATTGAGAGGAGTTTAGCCATCTCGATAGCTTATCTTTGTTGGTGAGTAAGCCTTTAGCGTGGATGCAAATTTAGGCATTAGAACGAGAGCATCAACGGCTTATATCAAAGTGAAGCTCATAGAAGATTTGGAAAATTTTTCCATTTGCTCTTTGTTTTTGTCTTTGAGCTTCTCATCATTCATTCTTGATGGGTAAGGAAGTCGACTAGACTTTTGAGCCGGATGGAAGTGTTTTCGGCTCGAATTTTTCTTGAACCGGGTTCCGGACTTAAAGCTTGACTACCGAAGGTGGGACGTGTCTTGATGCCGTGGGCTTGAATAATGCACCTTGTCCGTTGTCTCCTTGGTAACTTGACTCCATGCTACGGGAGGAGGGGCATTGGAGTCGAAGGTCCATTGTCGTCTTACCACTACGAGTGGTGACGGCTTTCAACTCGGCATTGGGATTGGGAATAGTATTGCTTGGGAGTCCTCCGGAAGATGATGAAGCTTTGTTCATATTCATGTTCATGAAACCGCTCATCATATTCTTCAACTCATTTGTCTGCCGAGACGATGTAGTATCAATTTCCTTTTAGCTCACCTCTCATGTTATTGATCCGAGTTTGCATTGAGCGATGCTTGTCTCGATAATTTTCATGAAGTCATTGGGTAAGGGAGCTTGAGGAGGTTGTTGATAACTTTGATGATTTGGAGCTTGATAAGATTGGTTGAAATTGTTCGGTTTTGATTGAAATTTTGAGAGTTATTGAAATTTTGTCCTTGATTCGAACAAAGCGATTTTGATTGCCATGGTTTTGATTGCCATGGTTTTGCACAGAGGAAAACCGGTGGTGTCATACCGCTAGGTGCACGGTAGTGAGGATCGACTTGTGGTCGGTATTGATTGTGGTTTCTGACTCCCATCGGAGCTTGGTAAAAGAAGCATCGGTTGCTTGACAATCATAATCTGCGTGTGGACCACTACAAATTTCACACACTTGTTTATGGCTTTGATTGGTTCCGCTTATGAATTTCGCTTTTGATTTCCTTTACCTCTTTTATCATACAATGGATGATGTCCGTTAGAGCTGACTAACTGAGCGGCTAACTCGGAAGAGTTACCGGATGAGGAAGCGAGTGTTCGAACATTGACTTTGTTATGAAAATAGGAACTTTGATTTACTCTCGCAAATTTCAAGCACATCTTTAGGTCTACGATTCAAGATATTGCCACCCGCGGATGCGTTCAAAGAATCTTGATCATTACCGTTCAACCCATTATAAAAGATATTAACTTGTTGAAGCTCCGTGAATTCATGATGGGGGCATTTCCTGAGGAGATCTTTGAATCTCTCCCATGCCTCTCCAAAGTTTTCATCGAAATTTTGACGAAATCCAGAAATTTCATTTTTAAGATTAGTCGTCTTTGATGGAGGGAAGAAATAATTAACAAACTTTTGAACAAGATCCTCCCAAGTTTCGATGGATCGAGGGGTTCTTTTAGCCAAATCCGGGCGTCCCCTCAGTGAGAATGGAAATAGCATCATCTTGATCACCTTTTGTGGCACATCCTTGAAATTGATAGTTGCGATCAACTTGTTAAACCAACGGATGTGTGCATACTGGTCTTCTCGATCGAGACCGCGAATTGATTCGTAGACACAAGTTGGATTAAATGTGTCTTCAATTCAAGTGATCGAAATTGATTACCGGTAAAGCGATGGCATCCCCATAACCCTCGGTGGGTGCACGGAGCATTTCGCCATAGTGCGTTAAATCGCCATATTGTTGATTGAAATAGTACGAATCTCGGGTTCGACTATTTGGGCGGACGCTCTCTGAACGTCTTCTTGGAATTTCGCTAGATCACGCAAAGGACTCAATGATCTAGAAGAGCGAGTGCGCATGCACTAGAGTTAACTCTAAGGAACTCGAGTTAAGGAGAAATGAGAATTATGAAAATCTTTCGGATGAGAATGAGAATTATGAAGGCGTTTTATAAAAATGGGGTGAGGAGAATCTTTTGGGTTTTCGGTTCGAAGCGTAGATATCACAACAAAATCAATTAACACAAAATCGAGGCAAAACAACAAAGAACTTAACCAATAATCACAATATGAATGGCTTCTTTGAAAAAGGTACACCAATCACAAGGACACAAAGGCAAGTTTTAAATCTTTAGTTCGGGAACTTATTATGGTCGCACCCCAGTTAGGTAGTGCCTTGCCTTGGTTTACGGTGGTAATCTTTTAAGTTGTTATTATTAAAGAAAACGACAAATCTTTTGTATTTTTATATTTGATACATATATAGAAACAAAAGGAAAAATATTTTGTGTTTTATACGTTTTGGATGTTTTGGGTTTTGGATTTTTATAAGAAAATATGGATATATATAGATAGAGATGGATGATATAAACAAATGAGTGAGTATTCAAACAACTAATCTGCTAAACGATAGATAATCAAAGACCTGACTCCCGCAAGCGCAAAATTTGATCGCGCCCAAACAACAAGGTTTATCACTCAGTGGCCACTGTGAATGGTCGACCGTAACAACCTTAAAACGGCTCGAGAACGAACTCAATGAAGATCGAGGAGTATAGTGTTTCCGGTCGTTATGTCCCAATGAGCTATGCAATGGATTATCGAACGATAGTGATCGAGAGGTTTGAGCGGAAAAGAGATTGTGAATTATTATAACTACAGAAAAGCCAACAAATTAAAATGGCTTAAATGTAAATTAAAGGAAATTAAAAGATAAAAATTTTAAATAAACGCTATCACTATTTTAAAATTGATGAACGTTTAAAACTTAAAACTAAAACTTACGTTTAAATAAAAATAACGTAAGCGTCAAATAAAAACGTGAAACTTACACAATATAAATCCTAAAAATATGAAAAATACATTTTACAATCCTAATGATAAAAGAAAATTTTAGAAAAGAAAATTATTTTACAACTAATTATCTAATTATTATTAATTAAAACTATTTTTAACTATTAAATAATTACCTAAAACACAAGAAATTAGGAAATAAAGCTAGAAAAATAAAATTAAGACTTAGAAAATCTAAAATATCAAAATAGAATTTTCAAAACTATTTTATATTTTTCGATTATTTTGGATTTTTATGAATTAAAACTATTAAAAACTAATTAAATTACTAAAATTACAAAATAAACTATGAAAATCTGAAAATTACTTTTTTACTTTTATATTTATCTTAACTTAATAAAAATGAAAATTATTTTTTGAACCTTTTCTTAATTTTTGTATTAAAAGCTAATTAAAATGCTTAAAACTACTTTAAATTAGGAAAAATAGCAAATCAACTTAGAAAAATCTGAAAATTTCAGGAAAAGTCTAAAATTATATTAGGAAGCTAGGAAAATTGGAAAAACAAGTGCTTATGTATAGAAATTAGAAACTGATGAATCAAGTGCTTATAAATAAGCACTTGAATAAGCTAAATGAAGACTAACAAGTACCAACTGTTAACAGAAGCTTAAATATGCTAAAATAACTAAAATGCAACAGGAATCAACAAGCTAATACCACAGAATTGCAATCAAGCACAGATTTGATGTTGAGCTTATGAACTAAAAAGCAGTTAAAGGGTACCAACTTTGGACACAAGCATAAGCTTTAAAATAAGCTCAAAATGAAAAGTACCAATTGTAACCTAAAGCGCACTGGGTGAGACCTAGCAAACCAAATTTCAGACCTTAACAAGCTCTTATGAGCCCCGTGCCAATCTGCGCAAAAACGAGAAAACTCGCTTTAAGATGAGCCACATGGAGCGAGGCGATTAGACCAAATTCACAAGCTAGTTTGGAGCTTATAAAAATTGGTAAAATTCTACAAAATGCTGATAAGAAAAGAGACCAATTGAAGTTTTGAAATGCCAAAGTTCATCGAAATTGGCTCAAAGATGAGTTAAGGAAAAATCCTTGCAGATGAGCCCAAAATGATTTTAGCTATTTCGACTTTTGATAATATTGATGAACTTTGACCAAAATGGATTTTGAATCCAATTTTATGACTGATGTTGATGTTATATGATGTAATGAACCTAATGCAATCAATGTTATAGACTTCTAAACACAAAACAATGAATTAACAAATCCAATCCACACAGATTATCGCTAAGATGATTTGATAGAATGTTGACCTTTTTAGCTTGCAGCACAAATTAAGACTTGAATGAGTGTATATGGACTAAACAAGTATGATCCAACAGATCTCAAACACTGAACAACTTTTAAGAACAGTTATGACAGTAAACCAAACACCCCTTTTTATCAACTGATTTGCAAACAAAATGAAGCTATCTGATACAATGAACACTGCAGGCAATCAAACTGACTTTTAATAACTTAAATACTACTTTTTAAACAGATATGAACTAATTATTACTACAAATACAAGATGTGGATTTAAACTTGAAATTCACTTACAAAAGGGTCCTAGCCACTATGGCTTGCAAACTGTGAACCAAGAACCACTAACCTAATTATCAACCCAAATGAATCCAAATCAACCCATTTCCAACTGCATCAACCCATTTCCAACTCCATTTCCAATTTTAGCCCTTAGTTGACTTTTGTTGACCAGAATACAAAAGGACTTGAAACTTGACTTAAAGCTTATAAAAAGCTATCACCAGCTTATATAAGCTTATACAAACTTAAAAAGAAGCTATATGAAGCTTGAATTTATGACATGGAAACTTAAATTTTCAACAGTAAGCACATAAAGATGAAAATGAATGAAACTTGGAATTAATGACTAAAGCTTGATTAAACTGAAAGTGTAACTTGAGTTTAGTACTTAGGAACAAAATATTACATCTTTGGAATTAAACTAAGACAGGAATAATAAAACGACATAAGAGAATTTTAAAACTAAAATCTACTACTTTGCTTGCTTCTCTTCCTCTCTTATACCCAATCTCTTTCTCTCTATTCGAATGATTCCTTCTTTCTCGACCATTGGATTGCAGAATTTGATCTTGACCCTTAAATGAGATTTTGGCGCCAAATCTTGCATATGACAGATAAGGTTGAGTGAGGGGGAGGGAAGTGCATTAAATGCACTCTTGGATGTTAGTTGAGGTGGGGGAACAAGTTTGAGTGGATGGTGAGGAGGGGGGATGGGGTATTGCTTGTTGCAGGGTGAGCAGTTGGGGAAGAGAAGTTTGGCGCCAACTGGGTGTTTGACCAAACTTTTGACCAGGGATTAATAATAGAGGGAAGGGTCAAATACAAAGGAAAGGGTTCAATTGTTAATATGGCAGGGGGTCTAAATTGAATTGTGACAAGGGTCCAAAGGTATAGGCTTATTAATGACAAGGACACTTTTGTAATTTCTGAAAAATGTAGGGACCTAGGCTGCCAATATCTCAAAGTTTCTCCAAGGACTAAAAGTGACAAGTTCAAAAAGTATAAGGACCAAACTTGCCATTTTGCAATTTTCCAGGGGCCATTTCTGCCAAATTTCAAAGTTGAAGGACTAAACTTGTAATTTTCTCAAACTTTTTATATTTTTCACCAAAGGACTAAATTTGACAACTTATGATTTTAAAAGGACCTTTGGTGACTTTTCTTTGAAATTTTGACTCGTGGACTATTTTTGACAATTTTGAAACTTGGGGACTAAAGCGCCAATTTTGCAAACTTGATACGTTTTCATCCGATTTTGATATTTTTGCATTTAAAACACATAAAACACTGATTTGTGATATTTTCATCATTTTGATGCATTTTTGAGTGTTTTCAGATGATTTTGCAGTTTATATTGTACAAAAATGATGAGTATTTAGACATTCATCAGTGCCCCCGACCTCACATCCAATGGTTTGGCTAATTGCACCACAGCGAATAGATCCATTTCTGCGCAAAGGAAGCAACAAATAACATAAGTTATATAATGCGCGCATACAGACAGAAGACTCACATTATTTACACAGAGGTACAGCGGAATGAGTACCCACCCTGACCATTGGCGTCCAAGAAGATTGGGATCTCATCTTCGGGACCAAAATAGTTACGGCTGATGCCCATATGTACCAGAAATCCCTCCGGATAGGCACTAATGGGGATGCGGTTGTCATTTATCAGTTCCGCATCCTCAACATCATACGACCCAGGTATGGGGCACTCATCCCTCTCTAATGTACTCGGGTATAAAACTCATAGTTCCATGGAAAGCATATATCATCTACCCAAAAGAAATACTCCCTCCAATCCCGAAGCGAGTCTAGCTTATCCGTATAGCATTGGAGCCTACCGGCACGCTTCGCAAAAGATACCCACCCATGTGCCCATATTGTGTGATAAAATGCGCGGAATAAATGGATGGTTGGGTTAACCGATGTGACAATTTACCTCAAAATTGGTAATTTTGGCGCTGTCTGATGTAAGCGGGATATATGCAGGCTGTAATAGTTTAACACATCGCATAGAAAGCGGGACAGGGGCACGCGTTGGTTCGAAAAATCGAACAACCGCGTATAAACCCCCACTTTCCCTCTGGGGAAGTCCGCAATGGTTGCCCGCGCATCCGGCACAACCGGATGCACGTCAAGGGGTATAAAATAATCTGAGGTGAACTCTAAGAGATCGCTCTCGGACAAGAAGGAGGTAAAGTCCGATAATTGTTTCACCATGGTGTTGGATGTACAGAAACGCACGCGCGGGTACCTTGAAGTGGGTTAATTTCGGATTGCGGTGCAGTCTATTTCAACAATGGCGGATTATTTTTTTACGGTGAATAACATTGTGAAAATGAAGGGTGGTTTATACCTTTTCTCATCCACCGATATGTGCCACGTGGACCCCACTACCTTCCCTTGTGTGGTGAGATTCCTTTGATGGGACGCGGGCGATAACTTTCCCGATTAACGAGGCGCTTACTATTCACTTCCATGTCTAGATACAACGTCGCGGATATATGTTTATGGCTTCTTTAATACGCTTTATGCGTTTTTATTATTGACTACGGTTATTAGTCTAGCATCCGCAGCTTCGCATCGCGCATACTAGACCGGGGGACATGATGACGTATAGTGCGAGTCGGGTCATAAACCCGACTAGAGCCCAATACTTGCAAGCCCGCACGAACCGGGCCAATATCAATAAGCGTTTGGGCTCACGAAGCCCAAGCCCAAATCTATTTACGGAATAGATATCGATATCTTCTAAAATAAGAAGATAATCATTCCCAACCGACCTAGGCGGGATACGCGAAGGTTGGGGAACACGAACCAACAAGGATTCCGTGCGTATATAAAGGGAATCATATCCCTCGTTTAAGTGCGATCGATAACCCTAAAACTCCTTAAACCCTAAACCGATTACTCACTCTCACGCGGAGGATAATCGTGGGAGACAATCCCACGGTAAGCCTAACGGTGTCTTTTGTCTCTTAGTGCGCAGGTCTCAAGCAGCAATTCTCAATTGATACGAGAACCGGAGATCCAAACCAGGAACGCCCAACTTTTGTATCAACAATACATAACCTATCAAATTAAAAATAGCACTTCTAAGTAGTGTACGTATAAAGATGAGCACCCGATCAAATCGATGCTGTATCTAAAGAAAGATGTATACTAGCTATGTGATATTAGTAGTGTAGAAATTCAAATTGCAGTAAAAAAACTTTGCACATTATTACCACATTTTATTTTTGCTATTGGACATTATAAATTTATAATCCTTACTAAAATCGCGTATGTGCATTACTTTGTAAACCATCCTTATAGATCAACATATTCAATCATTGAGCAAAATTGTTGAAGAAAAAGTGGATCTGTATTAATGTGAATCTGCATGAGTAAAACACAGACACACCATTGTCGCCACGGAAGACTGCCTCTATTCTTTTTTCAAGATTAGGCCACATTTTTTTAACGATATTATGCTTGTGACAGACCACCAAACCGGGAAGACGAGGTCTTGAAGCAATAGAAATAATGCAATATATATCTTATCACACAACATAGTCTCTTGTTTTTGGTGCAGTGAACTTAGCAATCAGTCGTGTTCAACTGAACTTAAAAGGATAAATGGATGTGAAATTACATGTGGGTATGTGAATATGTGATGTTCATGTCACGTTTGCTTACTCGACATAAGTACTTGATCTTTTAATTTCTTAATCTACCATGTCGTACTATACATCGTAACTACCTAGTATTGTTACTTTCTATGGTTTACAACATTAATATTTGTTTGTTACTTCTTTCAATCCTAGGATCACAAGTGGCCCCGTCCCTCGCTTGACTTATTTGGAGGTCACGTAACTTTCGTGACAAGGATCAAGCACGTACGACATCCTTCATGTGTATGCACCCGGCCATTCTTTAGAGTTCAACTTTCATAGAGCGAGTAGTGAAGCTGGATTGATCGATACATACATCGGAAATTCATCAAAATAATTTCATCAAAATGACCTATCCATTTAATTAGGAAAAGGGTAAAAGTCAAAAATGATAAACATGCTTTCTCAAATGTCCCAATATGATAAACATAATCATTTATGTATCAATATGCTAAACCAAAGATCAAATATGTGCAATAATGGTTTCTCTTAAAGGCGAGATCACAACCTCTTGAAGACGTGCAAGCTCAAGGTCATGAGTTACTAAGCTTCGCCATCATCAAGACCACTGAAGTGCATCTTGTTGATAGTTCTTCTCTCCCTCCATTAGTGTGTCAAGTTGAAGGCATTGATGTATAGTGCCGAAGGTGTATATTCGATATGGGGCGTCGATGTATATTTGTGTAGTTTGGGTAAAAGGGTATTGATATCCTTTGAAGTGTTGTAAAAATGAGTTCGTCTCCTTTGGGTTGTAGTGTTGGGTAGTAGTTCCTCCTTTGTAATGGAAAATAAAGTGTATGCGACGTTGTGATAGGTTTGGTTCTACCTCGTGAAAGAACTCGGTGTCTAGCCTTGTCTGGGATAAAGTTTAGGCGACGCGTGTGAAGGCTTCTCCATATTAAGGAGCTTGTGTTGTGTAGTGCTTAGAAAATCTCGAGTTGGATACTCGGGAGTGGAGTAGGCGAAGGAAGGAGTCCTTGTGGCGAACCACTATAAATACTTGTGTCGTGGTTTTGTGTTCCTTTATTCTTTATCTCTTTGCATTATTTATTTATATGTCTATCTATCAATATCCAACACACGATCTAAATAGTTGACATAAGTCGATATAAATACTTTAAACCAAAGTTTTAATCGGCAAAACTATTCAACCCCCCTTTTTAGTTTTCTACAAACAAGTTGGAAATGAATAAAAAAAAACGAAAATTACTTACAACTCGCGTCGTGGCCACGATGCCACCACCTATAACCCGAGGTGTGGTGTGAGTACTCACACCATAGGTCAAGCCATAGCCTTATGATGCCACCGTTTTATGTGCTCTAAGAATTAAAAAAATAAAAATTAAGCTAAAAAAAAAAATTAAAAAATTAAAAAATCTAAACAACAACATTATTACAGTGACCTATTGTGTGTATTTCTAGGTAACAATAATCCTCGTTTGCTTTTACCAAGTAATCAAGTTTGTTTCATAATTATAATATCGCACAATTAGCCTAATTACATATACATGTAATCAAGTAATCAAGTCCATTTTTACGTTTTAAATCGAGTTTTTCGTTTCTTCGTTTTTACGTTTTAAATCGATTTTTACGTTTTCTTGATTTTTACGTTTTAGACCGCTTTTTACGTTTTCATCCGATTTTTACGCTTTAATCAAATTTATTCGTTTTCATTTTTTACGTTTTCGTTCTATTTTTACGTTCGTCCGTTTTACGTTTTAAATTACTTTTTACGTTTTCGTCCGATTTTTCGTTTTGTCCGTTTTTTAAGTTTTGGTCCGATTTTACGTTTTATCCGATTTTTCGTTTTGTCCCATTGTTTACGTTTCATCCATTTTTAACGTTTTGGTCCGTAAAAAGGAAAGAAACGTAAAAACAGTGAAAACGTAAAAATCGACGAAAACGTAAAAATCGCACCAAAAGTAAAAAGACGAAAACGTAAAAATCGGACGAAACATAAAACGGACGAAAACGTAAAAACGGACGAAAACGTAAAAACAGACGAAAACCTAAAATATCGAATGAAAACGTAAAAATGTATTTAAAACGTAAAATAACGGACGGCGTAAAAACGGACGAAAACGTAAAACGAACGAAACGTAAAACACCGCGGCGTAAAAATGGACGAACGTAAAACGGACGAAAACATAAAACAGACGAAAACGTAAAAAGCGATTTAAAACGTAAAATAACGGACGAAACGTAAAAACGGATGACGTAAAATGAGCAGCGTAAAACCGGTGGCGTAAAATGGACGAAACGTAAAAACGTAAAAAGCGGACGAAAACGTAAAAACGGACGAAACGTAAAAATGAGACGAAAACTTAAAAATCCGGTGAAAGCGTAAAAAGCGGACGAAACGTAAAACCGATTTAAAACATTAAAAACGGATGAAAACATAGAAAATCGATTTAAAACGTAAAAAGGACGAAACGTAAAAAGAACGCAAACGTAAAAAGCAGATTTAAAACGTAAAAATCGAATGAAAACGTAAAATAACGGACGAAAACGTAAAAAACGGACGAAAACATAAAAACGGACGAAAACTTAAAAAATGATGAAAACGTAAAATGGACGAAACGTAAAAAGCATTTAAAACGTAAAAACGGACGAAAACGTAAAAATAGGACGAAAACGTAAAAACCGAGACGAAAAAGTTAAAAACGGACGAAAACGTAAAAATCGGACGAAACGTAAGAAAACCAAGTTTTAAGTTATTTACTAACGGCCGTTAAGATAAAGGATTAACGATGCAAATATGAGAGATGAAGATGTGAAGAAGTACCCCATTATTGCACATATTTGATCTTTGGTTTAGCGTATTGATACATAAATATTATGTTTATCATATTGGGACGTGAGAAAGCGTGCTTATCATTTTGACTTTTACCCTTAGGAGAACTGTTTTGCGAAATACCTTTCTTTGCTGAACTTTTTTGCATTGGAAAAGAAGTCAAATTTCGCGACAAGAAAATAGTTCCAAAAGCTTGTATTACAAAAACTAAAGTAGTTTGCAAAATAAAGTTTAAAATTGTTGGTTATTTTGATGTAAACACATTCTTTTATGAACTTCCGTTAATAAAAAACATACTATTTTGTAATATGTAAAATTTGATGAACTTGACGTGTCTATGATATGCATTGAGTTCATTCGACACTCGAAGATGCAATATATGACTCAGAAATAAAAAACTAGATAGTACGTAGAGACTAATCATGATCACAAATGATTAGAAACTTTTCTAGTACAAATTCTAATCAACTGGTATATCATTTTAGATGGTTTGAAGTTTTTCCGTGATATTAAATAAGGCTTTCAAAACCGTGGTTGCGAGTTCAAGTCCTGGTTAACACATGTGAGATAGTCTGTGGTGTGTATATTGTGAGATAGTTAATTGTCGCTAAAAAAAAATCACTTATGTACCCATATAACTGAGGTATATGGAGATATCGTAACAAACTTTGCTTCGATTCAAAACCCGCACACAAAGATATTCTTGGTGATAAGATTATGATTCTCTCCCACTTTTGGATATCACATAGAAGCAAAATTCGATCATATCATACACGGATTGGTTGGATTAATAATCCTAAACTACATTGTACAAAGATTATGTAATATCTTGGTTCCAGCTTCATGTTAACTTTTAATAGAATATTGCCCTTCAAAAAGGAAAGATGGACCTCTCCACAACTTTTGTTTGGTTATGAGGCAAAATGAGTGGTGTTTGTTTCTACTCATTTTAAATGTTCTTGTTTGAATATTGAATAGATTGAATCCAAATGAAGGTAGAGGTTGGTTCGTTTTTGTTTTACTTGGGAGCATTGAATTAAGCACTAATATCAATAGGACACGTGAATATCGGGCCTTATTTGTTGTGTTCCTGTGGCGACACTGTTCATCCATGACTTCATTCCCAATGATATTTCTTTGTTAGTAATTGTTATAATCAAACATGTTGGCTATGAGATAGTGATTTAGATTCGATTAGATGTTCGATTTGGGATAACGAGATTGAAACGGAGCTGATTAATTCACGTATATATTTGTTCGATGTTCGTTTGCAAGTGAGACATGGCTTAATGTCCGCTTGTAACACACTTCCAATCGATCTGACTATATTTTCTTTTTCGCGCTTAGCTTCTTGCTAGGCTACTTGTTCCATTCTGATGTTCCAAAAACAAACAATTACCACAATGGTGATATCAGCATGATTATTCTTAGAGAAATACAAAGTACCTTTCTTGAATATCTTGATGCTGGGGAAGCAAAGTTCTAAGTTGAGCACAGATCTTAAGATTTATCTTTGAAACCGAAAAGTTTCGTCTTAAAGTTTCAAGCATGGGTCTTAAAATTTATGTTGACATCCGAATTTTTATTATTTTTAGTTTCGGGTTTATTTTTCCTTTTAATTACGCAAAGTTTAGGTCCGAATTCTAAGTTTAATTAACTTTTTTCCAAGCTAATTAAGTAGTTTAAATAGTCTCATTTATTTAGAGTTGAAACTCAGTATCAGTTTTTATTGAAATCAATAAACAAATTTCTCGTTATTCTTGTTATTTGGCCATTACGATTCGGCATTATTTCTAGTGATAGGGTATTCCATAAAACTTAAAAAAACTGGTTATAGATGATCGAACGATGTATATCATGTTTATTGGTTATCTTGAAGTGTTGTCAAATCTCTCATTCATATATGATTAGAGACTATATATGGTTCATTTAATGAAGATGAAAAAATACAAGAGCATATGGGACATGTGAGCGTACACCAACAGTTAACATCCCTATTAAACAGTCAAAAGATCAAAGACTTTCACCCTCCACATTCAAGTCGTTTTGGAGCTTTGCATGTTGACACTTGACCTACCTCTCCCGAACCTACTATACCTTTTTGTTTAGTTTAGGCAAATTCGGTGATGACCTATTACAATTAATTTTCTCATCGACTCTCAACGTCACATCGCACTCACCATTTTCACAAACTCGTCGCTTACACACTCGTGAGGCCTTAACCTAAAGTGACCATTTACTTATACTAAAAATTATTTTTTTTAGGTAAAAGAGCCATCACCCCAAAAATATATTACTCCAAAATTCGAGATAAGACAATAGAATGTGATCAAGATCACATTTACCTCAAGAACCACTTAAACTACCACTAAATCATTTACGACAAGCCATAAACGAACAACTACTACCAACAACTGTAACAACTAATAAACCGCATAAAAGCGACATGTCAATCTTATGAACTAACAAAATAAAGAATTACCTCCTAACACGGCCTTGGAGCTTGATATCAAACCGTCACAAAACGAATCCAATTGCCCCTGTAAGTCGTGACCGCGCCGCATAATCATCAGAAAAATAATCTTCAAACTCATTACCTCCACCTGTCGATGAAAAATAACTCACCACAGGATTATCCGGCTCAAACACCTCATCATCGTCACTATCAGAAACAACTACATTATCCACCTTAGAGAATGGGTTACCCACCTTAGTTGAAGAAGTACAAGTAGAGGACAAAATACTAGGCTTAGTTGCCGCATCCTGCTCCTTCTCTTTCAAATCACTCACAACCTGATCTTCACAATCATGATTACCCGAATGATCAACCTTTTTTATAGGTTAACCATCATCATCATCCACAAGAGTGACTTCCCATCAATAATTAGTTTTTCAAGCTTCCCAATTTTCTCAACAAATAGGAGTAGTACTAGTGCTACAATAATCGCCCAAAGCAATATTACTATCGGGAGCACATGTAGTATCAATCACACGTTCCAAAACATAATCTTGCTCATTATGCACATCAAAACTATTTTTCAAATCAAATAGGTTAATATCATCCATCATGTTATTGCTAACTTTTGAAACCTTAGAACCATGAGTTTGCGTTTGCGTATACTTAGGGTTATCATTATCCTTAAAATTAGAACTATCGTACAAAACCTCAACCGACCTCCTATTTGCACTATCCTTAGGCTCATCAACCGACCGAGTCTTAATACCATCATAAGGAGAAATAGAAGATGAAGAGGAATTACCTACATTGGGATCAACATTAGATTGAGAAGTCGAAGCACCACCATTATTCGGCTTAGAAACCGGTCTATAATGATAGTGAACCTTGGGTTTTTGCAATCGCAATCCATCAACTTGTCGATTATTAACCGGTTGCTTACCCTTACCTTTCTTCCTATTAACCTTAATAAACCCTTCCTCATTAACCAACGGATTCTCGATCGGTTTCGCTTTCTTAAGACAACACTCATCATTGTGATCGAAAATTTTACATGTTTCACACCTTGGCGGCTTCCACTCATATTCAATATCCAGTTTTTTCAATGAATGAGCGGACCCATTAGGGTAAGGGATCACAACCACCAGAGAGCCAAGTAAATCTTCTTCTGACGACACTTCCACAAGGGCACGGGCATAGGAATTACGACCCCACAATTTAAGGCACATCGAACTAGTGTATGCGTCAAGCATGATAGGACGACCGATTTGCGTTGTAATGAAACTAAGCCAAACCTCAGAATATGCAACAACTGGAACATAGGTGGATTTTAACCCACATAGGAGCTGAAGTTATATCATCTTTTATGAGTTTAGAGTTAGGAGTCCATATGTTCAATAAAATAGACACTAATCGGATCAACCATGGACCTTCTTCCAAAACCCGTTCCATACCCTCTTTGGTCTCAAATTGAAAAAGAAAAAAAATCCATTGTTAAGCATAACCCTTTGTAGACCAAAGTTTGTCAATGTATTCCTAACATAATTTTGACTATCGGTTAAGGCAAGTCTCTTACCAATGAAATAACCATAAAGCGTATTAGCGAATCGAGCACTTACCTCATCAACTACTTCCAAAGTAATTGTGGCATTAGCACTAGCCACGCAATTTGTGTTCCTTATCTCAGAAATCTTCACAGTCTTCTTGTGTGTTTTATCCTTAAATATATACGCAAAAGATATAAGAGTAGAACCTGATTGAGTCACCAAATATGGCACACTCACATCACTTGTACTTGGACCAGACCTACCAGTCGATCCCTTTGAACCACGAGTATGATTATCACCTTGCATCATAGAAGGAACAAAACAGAAAAAGAATACTAAAACCCTAAAACTAAAAAAAATAAAAAACGATTAAGTACAACAACAACAGCTCACAACGATTAGGGATAATAATAAAAAAACAAAGCCCTAAAAAGGGTTTTGTCGCAGCAATCCCCACAAACACTCACATAATGAGATAATAATTGCAATGATTAGTAAATTATCAGTAATAACTTATCCACAACGAAACCATCGAAAAAAAAACTCATATCGAACCTTAATCTACTGCAAACAAAAACCTATTAAAAAACCGACTAAAGGTATAGAATCACACGATTAATCCACTAAAGTATGACTATGAGTGTTGTGGAAAAATAGAAGGGGTTGAATAGTTTTGCCAATTAAAACTTCGTTTTAAAGTATTTAGATCGACTTATGTCATTCTATTTAGTATGTGTGTTGGATAATGATAGATGAGTATATAAGTAAATAATGCAAAAGATAAAGAGTAAAGGAACACAAAACCACGAAACGAGTATTTATAGTGGTTCGGCTACAAGGACACCTTTCTTGCCCTACTTCACTCCCCGAGTACCCCACTCGAGAGTTTGTAAGCACTACACAACACAAGCTCCTTAATGTGGCGGAGAAGCCTTCACAACGTCGCCTACTCTTTATCCGGTACAAGGCTAGACACCGAGTTCTTCCACGAGGTAGAACCAAACCTATCACAACGTCGCCTACACTTTATCCGGTACAAGGCTAGATACCGAGTTCCATTACAAAGGAGGGACTACTACCCAACACTACACCACAACACAACTACCCCAAAAGAGACACACTCCTTGTTACAACACTAGAAGGATATCAATATCCTTTAACCCAAACTATTTAACTTGTACATCGATGCACCATATCGAATGTACACTTTTGGCACCATTGACTAATGCCTTCAACACGACCCTTCGGCACCTTTCACTAATGCCTTCAACACAACACTTGTATGGAGGGAGGAAAGAACTATCAACAAGATGCACTTCAGTGGTCTTGATGATGCGAAGCTTAGCAACTCATGACTTGAGGTTGCACGTCTTCAAGAGGTGGTGATCTCGCCTTTAAGAGGAACCTAGAGAATCACACAAACATAAAACTATATAGAATGATCCTTTGGATCTGTGGTTAGTAAGGTTAGAATACTGAGAGAAAGTATATCTAAGAGTGGTAGTGAGCAAGAGAGAAATGGCTCACTATTTATAGATAAAACATGTCTACTATCCCACGGTTCCCACAAATCCCTCACCAGAGGGATCCGGCTAGTGCAAAACCTGGGATCTGGCTACTAGGCCAGTTTAGTCCAGATTTTGGGTTGCAAACTAGGTTATGGGTTATGGGTAATGGATTATGGATACCCAACAAGATGCAATGTACCTAGTCATTGGGTTATAGATCTTAGGTCATGGGTCATGGACTTTGGGTCAGGGATCATGGATAACATCCAACATGACTTCATGCATGATGTCATGCAATGGGTTATGGGTTATGGATCATGCTCCATGGGTATGGGTTATGGACTTTGGTTTTTACCCAACAACATTCATTATACCTAGTCAATGGATCATGGGTCATGGGTTATTGACTTTTGTTTTTACCCATTGCAACATATACAAAGTACATATACATTTCTATAAAATGTAAACACTAGTTGTTATACATATGTATTTCTATAAGATATAAACAATATTACTTGTTAGTGTTTTATAAAAATGTCTTTGGTTTTATATAACTTATTTACTAAACATGTTTTGATATAGTTTTAATATGTTTAGTAAAAGTGTGTTAGTAAACTATTGGCTCAAACCTTTTATGTATTTTATTTGTTTCGTTAAAATGATTTTACGTTTGTTATCGACAAATTATTAGAAGATCGTAAAATATAAATAAACATTTTATGGCTTATTTGTATTAACAATCTCCCCCTTTTTGTTGATGATAAACATAAGATTATTTTAAGAAGAAAAATAAAATTCGTAAAAATTTGAATTGGAGTTTTTTTACTCTCTTCTCCCCCTTTTTGTCGAAATAAAAAGAGCGTTGAAAAGAAACTAACACATTGTTTTGAGAAAAACTTGTGAAAAGTAACAAAATGAAAAATAAAGAGTAGGATGAGAGAAATATTCTCGTCTTAGCTCCCCCTTGACGGATGCTTCCCTTTGTTGAGGGCGTCAAGTAATTGGAAAGCTAAACAAGTGCATTGCAATTATTTTTGCAAAGGGTTTTGTCTTTGATGAAATACTCCCCATTGACGAGTGCTCCATTTTAAGGATGACGTCAAGTAATATAGAAAACCTAAGTGAATGTATTGCAAGCGTTTTTGCAATGCTTTGCTTTGACGAAAAGCTTCCCCTTGTTGAGGGTGCCAAAGTCTTCATGTGTATTTTGAAAATAGACAAAACAAAGGTTAGAAAACAATTATATGGTGCATTGTTTCCTGCAAATGAGATTCACATTAGTTAAAAAATGTGCTTCTGTTGGATGGTTCCGGCGGATCCTTTCTTTGAGAGATCCGTCTAGGCTAATTTGTGGGAACCGTGTACCTGCATTCTATTGGCAACAATGTAGATGTGAAAAGTGATGTAAACGTCCAAATGAGTTATGTTTTGTAGCACCAAACATATTCTCATAACTATAAAGCATACAACATGTAGTTTCATTCAATAAAACAAGAGAAATGATACATACATCTCTAAAACTAAGAAAATTATACAAACATGTAGTACATTTCCTAACATTCTAAGTTGTGCCTAAGACTAGAGAAGAGCACCACTTGTGCTTATATTCCTATGTTCTAGGGACGATTAAATTTGTTGACCTCATCAAAATGTTCGAGAAGGTGATAGAACATGAAATGTAATTCGTCACATACTTCATGGACTAGCCCTTCGACATGTTGACAATGAAAGCAATCATTGTCATGGCTAGGGAATGGTGGTGGTAGGAATGGAGCGGTTTGAGGTGAAAGATTTGATGAGGAAGGTGAAGGTTCCACAAAGGATGGAGGCAAGTTTGATGAAGTTGGAGGTGGTTCAACTAAGGGTGAAGATGGTGGAATATGTGTTGATGGTGGAGGTAAGGAAGTATCTACTTCCATATGGTCCGGTTGTTGATTCCTCATAATCCAAAATGGACCATTTGAGGGTGAAGGGGAAAAGGACGCGGGTGTTAGTATGGTTTCAACACCAAAGTTTTGGTGAGAAGGTTGTTGTGGCAACATTTTCTCAATTGAGGAAAATATTGGTAATGGTGGTGGATGAGATGGCCTAGGTGGCAAGTCTTCTAAGTTGTAAAGATGTGGGGATGAGAGTGGAACGGTGAAAGTGATAGCTCTAGGTACTAGAGGTGATGGTTTAGTGGAGGTAGGGGTGTTTGGAGGTATAGTAGTGTTTGCCAAAGGTTGTCTTGTGGGAACTATCCTTTTGGGAGTTGGTTTGATTGGTAGAGTTGGTTGTGAGGTAGTTCTAGTGTTTGAGGCTTTAACGGGTGATGATTCGGTTGAGGAAATTTCATGAACAACCCGAGCAATTTTCTTGGGAGGTCCTTTGGTAGATGAGTTAACACTAGGGGCTTTCCTCATAATGAAATGGTAGAAAGGGAAGATGTAAAAGGAAGACTTTTGCTACTGAGAATGAGTGTGTGAATAGTGATTTGGAATTCTTAACACAAGTGGTTTATAAAGAAGAAGATTTGGCAAGTGAATTAAGGCTTAAGCCACTAAGATCCTTCAAATTGCAATAATTAGCATGCACAAGAGTCAACTACATATTTGTACTGATCTAGGAAGTCATTTAAGACAACGTGGAGTGTTGAGATTAACAAAGAGGGTTTGAAATGATTATATCAAGTAGGATTTGTTAGTCTGTGCAGACGGTTCCAACGGATCCCTCACTTGAGGGATCCTTCTAAGCTAAACCCAGGGATCCGACTCTCAGGAGCCAAGGAAAGGATTGATGTGATTCTATTAAGGTCTAGTACCTACGTATCTTGAGTGTTTTTAGTCTCTTCAGGTGTC
The DNA here is from genome assembly GCA_022545495.1 of Chrysanthemum lavandulifolium. Classification (NCBI taxonomy): domain Eukaryota; kingdom Viridiplantae; phylum Streptophyta; class Magnoliopsida; order Asterales; family Asteraceae; genus Chrysanthemum; species Chrysanthemum lavandulifolium. The sequence goes on from CM040240.1 coordinate 38,952,813, forward strand.
ATAAATGATATGAGACTTAAATGATCAAGTGTAATGAGTGAGGGTAGCTAATGATGTCCTTTATGGAAAGAAATTGAGTTTTTATGAACACCAATGGGTGATCAAGGATGACACTAAGAATTTTGAGGGTGTCAAGTGGAGTCAAATGATCCTAGAGATCAGATGATGATCTAAGGAAAATTTATAAAATTCCTTAAAAATTACAAGAAATGAAAACTAGTTTTAGACCATTTTAAGATCAAGATGACTAAAATCAATTTACTAAAATTGAGAGAAATATCAAACTAAGTGTTTTAAGATGAGAGGAACAATGTGTGAACATTGGAGCAGAAAGATGGTGAGTTTTGAAGTAACGATAAATCAAAAAATATCTTGAATGTGATCCTAAGTCATTCATGAGTGAGTGTGTGATCAATTGAGCCTAAGGGGGACTTAAGTGATCATAGTGTGTCATATTTAACTAGTTTAATAAGGTCTGGAATGTTGGATTGATGTGAGGATGCTCAATTTCCATTTCTGTTTGCCCGGATCCCATGGATCCTTCACTTGAGGGATGCGGCTAGTTATAAACTAGGGATCCGGCATCTGTGACAGTTTTCTTAACAATGAGCGTGCAATATTTTGCTCTAGGTATTGAATTTTGAAACTAATGATCTTCATAGCAAGCATTCATGTATACACATAAGATATGGTAAGAGTAGCATGAAAGAACATCAAAAATTCAATAAAGATGATCAACAAACGATTTATTTCATAGGTATGATTAAGTTTCAATGGTAAACTAAAGACAAAGCCTAAGGATCGATTTTATTAAAGAAAACTATTTTGCTCATGCATTTTTGTTTGATGGATCGTCAAGTGGGTTGTGAGTAGTTGATGATTCAGGAGTGAAGAATGAAGTGATGAAAGATGTATTCAACGGTAATATCACTTTGTTCATAAGTATATATTGAGGGCTTTGAAATTAAGGGTGATAGTACATGACATAATGATAAAGACGTATCAGAAATATCCCATGTGGAATTAGTTTGTTCTTGTTGCCTTGGAGGTTTACAATTCGCCTTGCGAAGAAGTAAGCAACATTGTATGGTTGTTGAGTTAGGAGACAGTAAATCATGTGAGCACAACATGCGGGAAGTATCTTACGATTTCCTGTAAGACTCCAAACATTTTCATGTAGAATGACTGCGAGAGGTTTGAGATCATCTCGGAGATCACGTGTATAGATTATGTTTAGATTTGAGTAATTGGATTGAGGAGTGCAAAGAAATCGAGTTATTTCTTGAGGAGAAGGTATGTATGAACAGTATGGACTGTTTTCTTCATGATAGTTAAAGAGAGAATCAAGGGACCAATCTTCAGTGAAAGCACATTGTCCATAATTTAGAATTAGGAGAATGTGAGCAAATTGCTCAAGAGTCAAAAAAAAAAACTTTTGGTTTTTGATCCAAAACCATAGTGAAAGAGAACGATCCTCGTTACGAACGAGTTCAACTTGATGAAAGAATTCCAAAACAAACCGCGGATAAATTTTCTCGTTAATCCCGAGAAGACCTTCTAGTCCTATGGTGCGGAATGAAGTATTGAGACCTTATTGGAAGATTAGAGGTGAGTCAACAATATGTCCTTCATGAAAGTAACGAGTTTTGAGATTGTTGAACCCACGAACATGATTGCCATGTGTGTTAGGCTCAAGAAATATATTTTGAATGTACACATAAGTAAGTTGATGATCGAAGTCATACTCATGAGACATGATGAAACCTATAGACATGGAATGAATATTTTACATGCATATGTTAGTACATAGTAAAACTTCAAGAGTGAGAACGTTTTTGGTTGGTGATACTTAGTATTTTAATCATACTTATGAGTTATGCTAAATTGATAGGATCTCCAAATGTTTTTATTGTCTATTCTATTTTTATTAACAATGACATTTAACTTACTCATTTTTAACATTTTAGTGAGGTTTTCCTTTATGGTAAGTTTTAGGAAATGGTTTTTATGTTGCATGAGTGTCAGTCATCAGATCCATCGATTCTGCGGTTCCCTTTAAAAGGATCCGCTAGTTAAAACTCGTGGATCCGGAGATCTGCAGTTTTGAAAGAAATTGGTTTTGACATAGGATCTATTTTTACAACTCATATGTTACAAAGTAGAATTTGTTTTAGCCAATGTTGATCTTTAAACATGTATTAATAGTTTCAAACAAGTTGGAGTTTTTGAACGTGCAAAAAAGAAATAAAAAACATTATGCGAGAATGAAACGAGACAAACTACAACATTATTTATATTTCATTTCAATGCTTAAAGCAATACAAAGGATCGGATAGATGATACAAATGTAGATCAATAAAACAAAGAACATGTCTCCATGGGAGAATTTGATAATGGGATACACGAGAGCGATGAGCGAGATGATGATGATCACGAGTGTGATGTAAACCATGACAACGTAGATCTTTCTTGATTTGAATTTCTCAAAGTGAGATGATGAAGAGGATGAAGTTTTCAATGTGAGGTTTTTGAAAGTGGAAGATTTGAAAAGTGGGATTTGTTGGTGAGGGTTGACGATCGGAAGGATACTATGAGGAAGGAGGAATTTTTGAGATTTGTGTTTTTTTATTTGTATTTAGAAAGATTTGATTTTTTGAGATTAGGTTTAGACAACACATATTGATATACCGAGTTTTAGACGGACGATAACACGTAAGCACAACGTTATTCTAATGAAGCCACGTATATCATATAAATATTTTTTTTTGGATATTTATAAAATTATATAAACACATAATTTTCCATTTAGTGACATGCAAACATACACGTGTTCTACTAACATTATTTAGAGATAAGTAGTTATGAAAATCATACCTGTATTGTAATTTGAGTGTCCCTTTTGACGAAACTTATCAATGGAAAACTCCAGTTTCTTCAAGATCTACTTGGTAATATGTTTAGATACCTTTTTAGGGAAAGTTATCCTATTACCAAAGAATCTTGATAGTTTGCTTATTTTCAGATTTAGCTAAATAAAATGATAAGAAAAGTTAGTGTATTTTGTAAGACAAAGTGAGATGTAAGAAAAGAAAATAATTAATGTTACCATCTAATTAATATCCAACAAAAATATTCTTAAAACATAGTTTTTGTTTTAGAAGATTTCCTTCTTTATAGTTTTCAAACATACACGGATTGTATCAAGTTTTTAAAATACAATATACTCTAAGAAACTTGGTAATGAAGCTCTGATGCCAATTGTGGAAAACTAGAATGGGAGGTTGAATAGTTTTGCCAATTAAAACTTCGTTTTAAAGTATTTAGATCGACTTATGTCAATCTATTTAGTATGTGTGTTGGATAATGATAGATGAGTATATAAGTAAGTAATGCAAAAGATAAAGAGTAAAGGAACATAAAACCACGACACAAGTATTTATAGTGGTTCGGCTACAAGGACACCTTCCTTACCCTACTCCACTCCCCGAGTACCCCACTCGAGAGTTTGTAAGCACTACACAACAGAAGCTCCTTAATGTGGCGGAGAAGCCTTCACAATGTCGCCTACTTTTTATCCGGTACAAGGCTAGACACCGAGTTCTTCCACCAGGTAGAACCAAACCTATCACAACATCGCCTACACTTTATCCGGTACAAGGCTAGATATCGAGTTCCAATACAAAGGAGGAACTACTACCCAACACTACACCACAACATAATTACCCCAAAGGAGACACACTCCTTGTTACAACACTAGAAGGATATCAATATCCTTTAACACCCAAACTATCTAACTTGTACATCGATGAACCATATCGAATGGACACCTTTGGCACCATTGACTAATGCCTTCAACACGACCCTTCAGCACCTTTCACTAATGCCTTCAACACAACACTTGTATGGAGGGAGGAAAGAACTATCAACAAGATGCAGTTAAGTGGTCTTGATGATGACGAAGCTTAGAAACTCATGACTTGAGCTTGAACGTCTTCAAGAGGTGGTGATCTCGCCTTTAAGAGGAACCTAGAGAATCACACAAACATAAAACTACATAGAATGATCCTTTGGATCTATGGTTAGTGAGGTTAGAATACTGAGAGAAAGTATATCTAAGAGTGGTAGTGAGCAAGAGAGAAATTGCTCACTATTTATAGACAAAACATGTCAACTGTCCCACGGTTCTCACGGATCCCTCACCAGAGGGATCCGGTGATGTAGGATTTCCGACCAGGATTTAATATTTATATTTTCTCGTCTACCTAAGGTCTACCTAATGCACTAACGAGCAGTGAACCCGATCGTGTGTAGTATAGAAGGTGGTAAAGCCAAGGTCGTTCCCAAGAGCTATATGGATGAGGATCCTATTAAGTCTAAGTGTCACTTGTTTTAAACTGGTTTTGAGGTTGAAATGATTAAACTAAGAAATGAAATAGTGAAAAGTAAATTAAGGTTGAGATCAATGGAGAGAAAGTGTGGTAACCTAATTAATCATCCTATCGTGTAATGTCTATGTTTTATTACTTCCAATTGATTCAAGTGGGGATTTAAGTAACTAGGACAACATTTGGTCAATTCGTCCTAACCTATCAACAAAGGCTCATACCCGACGTCAAAGGTTTACCCCTTGGGGAGTCGAGGGTCCTAAGTCACCTAAGCCAAGTCATTAAGTACCCTACATGCAAGATTCGAAATAATGAGTGCCCGGGCGCTAGCATCTTAGACACTCATCCCTAACTTAAGTTCATCCGGATGACCGTGATCATTTGGTTAGTTCTCACAGAGAGGAAGGGTCGTCACAGGTGAATTCTTACCCTTTTAAACTCTACCTACCTACTTAGGGTCAGTTGGTCAATTCTCTTAAGCAACTAGATACGACCGCATTTCAAAACTACCAAAGCTAGGGTAACTACCAACGAACTATGCATGCATGCACTAGAAACAATTATATGGAAGCATGAAAACATAAACAATACATTCAATGAATCATAACTAGGCTAGAACCAAAGGTGCTTAGCCGATCATATTAGAAGAAACAATGAATTCAATGTTTAACATAATGAAAGACATGAATTAATAGTAAAAGATAGAAATGATCGCTAATACTTATCAATATGGAGTGATTCCTCCCTTGGAGATGGCTATGTATGCTCCGTATGATCTGACTTTGGAACCCTCTTCACGTTCTCTGCCTTTGAGTTGTGAGTGAATGATGTGAAATGCAGAATTTAGGACTTGTATTTATAGGCACAATCATAGTTACGGCGTAACTTGAGTTGAGAGTTACGCCGTAACTTAATTATCTTCCAACTATAACTCTTGTTAAATAGACTACGGCGTAACACGAGGGAAAAGTTATGACGTAGTTAGCAGCTCCGCCATATAGTAGATGTGGGTTATGCCGTAACTTAACTAAATTCAAAACAGAACTCTCGTTAAGTGGACTACGGCGTAATGCTTGTTGAGGAATTACGGCGTAGTTGATGGAGGCGCGAAATATTTCATGACCTAGATGATTATGACGTAACCTTAGTTGGGAGTTACGCCATAAGTGCTGTTGAGTAGGCAATCCGAGATAAAACACTAGCTACGGCGTAATGTGAGAGAATGAATTACACCGTAGCTTCTTCATAAATAGCATATTATCATAAACCGTTAGGAAAATCTCCAAATCCGTGTCTCTAAGCTCCAATGCTCATAAATTACCTGAAAGTGAAATATAAAGGAATACAAGCGTAAATCCATATAAATGACATAAAATATGAGCATAATCGAGGGAAATTGACACTAAAAAGTCAGGACTATTTGATGTTATCAAATATCTCCCCACTTGAACTCTACTTGCCCTCAAGTAGACCTTATTAGAAAATTTTCTAAAATGATATCCCCCATTACCTAGAAGATACGAGTTTAAAAATCCCTTATGCTAGAATAAATCAAAGCCGAACACCTCACGAAATGGGAACAAACACTCAAATTCTCTCATCTAGTCTAAGTGTCAATTTTGGGGTGATCACTCAAAGCACAGTCATAGCATGTATTCTATCATAAGCTTGGCGGTTACACAAATCTCCACCACTAGAGTTAAGGACTAAACAATCTTTAAAGGTAATATGGGTGGACACAATATGGGTCAAGGTGAATTGTCATTACTAACGTGTCACGGAAAATGGACAAAATCAATGATACATGACCAAATCCATGGCCAAGACACCAAAGATTGCTCGCTTCATCACCTAGACACGCTTCATAACTAAAAGGTAGGATAAGACATGGGAAATAATTGGTGTAAAATAAAAATAACGAAACAAATAGTCTTAACCTATAACCAAGTTGTCACCGCCACCGCTCATCCAAAGTTCAAGCTTTAAGGTGAAGAAACCGGATCATGATATAACAAGTAGATGTGCCATTAGCGGACATCATGATGGGCACATTACATGTTCTCCAACTGCTGACGTAATATAATTGCCAACTCAATTCTTCAAATGTGACCGAGGTGGCCTCCTCGATGCTTAATATCCGATGAGCTCCTCATAGTGCTTATAACAATGCACTTAACAACACAAATAAACTAATATATATATATATATATATATATATATATATATATATATATATATATATATATATTGAATCATCATTTTTTCATAACTAAAAACATAACATCCCCCACTTCAAATATAAGTCTTTAACGAAAGCGTGATTTCCAACCTCTACTTGAACCTTGAACTTGGGCAAACGATGACTTCCCATCACAAATTAAGACTACATGGTTAAAATAGTTAAATGAACAAAATAGAGCTTATATATGTAAAGGAGTTGTTTAAAAAAGTTAAATGTAAATATGTTATAAGCAAGTTACCACTAACACCTTATCTCGAGTCAACGACTCATACATAAGCAAGTGGATACACTTTAGTACTTTGAGCCTCCACTCGAAATCCCATTACCATGTCTTCGAAATGGCTGCAAAGGTTTGCACCAAACCTATTGCTATGACAGTGACATAGGAATTGGTTTTCGAGGGGAAGCTCAAAGTACCAAGGTGTGGCGAAAAAATAATTATCGATTCTGGAAAAGCATATGTGTTGAATGGGATAATGAAGGAGTGTGGCATGTCATGAACAATACACACTATATCATTATCACAATCAACACACCTCAATTATCAGGGCACATGTTTCTAACGATGTATATGGGTTCCATTGCTTAGTTTGACCGAGTTCCCTAAAACCATTGGTGTGCTTGATATTGATCACATTTTTCAGCACCAAAAGAACCAAAAATTGGGATCAAGATCAAGCACACAAATGGTTTTAGGGAACTCAGTCAAACTAAGCAATGGAACCCATCTACATCGTTAGAAAGATGTGCCTTGATAATTGAGGTTTTCAAGGTGAAGTTCAATGTAGCAAGCAATGTATGGCCACATTACTTCGTAAATGGGTGGTTTAAGATCATAAAAAAGTTTTTTCCTAAAAAAGAAACATAGTTAACCCTTCTGAGGTCCCCTATAGTTCCTTTTGTCGTTTCAACTCCCTTTGTGCAAAGGCCTGCACTAGGTGAATTGCTAGATTGTTGAAAAAACAAATGGAACTGTATGGGAATTCATAATGAGTAACTATGTTGAAATTCCAGACTCATCCACAAAGTAATATGGGCACATTGTTACTTTCAACTTCTAATTGAAACACTTTTATAGAATCCACAACTATATCATATTGATCCTTAACTTTCTTAACTGACTCCTTAACATATATAAACAATAATTTTTCGCTAAGTTTAACATTTAGCAACGGCCTATAACCAGTATTGTGATATGCATTAGCAATGCTCAGATCTGTAAAACAACATCAGGATATAACCGCCATGGCTGCAAAATAATGTTATAAAATTGCCATGCCAAGATACGGTAAATCACATAATTTGATTCATCAAATAAGATAATCGTCATCACAGCCTCTTACATATCACAGTTACTTTCACTGTTTCCAATCACAAGTCTTTTTTGTTAGTCATATTGAATGCACAACTATATCATATTGAGTAGCCACAGTCGTCGAGCATTGACTTTTATTAAAAGATAAAAAGTGTGCACAGTGACTTAGATTTGGTTCAGATTTGGTAGGCCATTGTACTTTTTCTAAAACGTACAGAGGGGTGGACACTTGGCATTAAATTAGTGAAGTCGAATAGTTGAGCAATTGAGTAGTTGAGTAGTCGAGCATGAGCAAAACGGGAAAAGGCACAAAAAAGTGACCATGTAATGGACCATGCATGAATTTTTGGATAGCAACAGTAGTATTGTGATATGCATTAGCAAGGCTCGATCCGTAAAACAACATCGATGTAACCGCCATGGTCGCAATAGAATGCTATAAAATTGCCATGCCAAGATACGGTAAATCACATCATTTGATTCACAAATAAGATAATCGTCATCACACCTCTTACATATCACAACACTGTTGCCATTCACAAGTCTTTTTTGTTAGTCTATTTAAAATGATAATGTCTACAAATTAGGTATTGTAGGTCAGGAATATTTTGTCATTCAGCAATTGTTTGCATGTGATTTTCAGATTTTCAACTGTGAGTTTTGCCAATAATATAGGTCAGGAATCAAGTGTCATTCAAAACCAAATAACATAGGTCAGGAATCAAGTGTCATTCAAAACCCAAAAGTATTGATTCTGTGACAAGTATCTAAAGTGAACCCACAAAAACAATAGTGTATCTACCTATATTGTTTTGATGCAAATGAGGCTACAGATTTTTCAACATCAAATTATTGATTTTGTGACAATTTGTTCATTTACATGTGCAAAAGGTAGGCACTAGACATCCTTTATTGAGTTTGGTTTTGCTATTTAAGACATTCTAGTTGGAGGCTCATCTTCACAACTTATTTCCTAACTTGAGACAAAATATTTAAGAAAATAGAATGTCAAGACAGCCAATGTGTGATCGCCTCAGAACCGAGGCTAATTCCAACAACTGGTCGGAGATATTAGCTCTGTACTGCCATCAAGCTTCAATTGAAGACCTTCAAATGGCTCAAAAAATGAATTTGCTTTGTGGAAGATTGGTTGGTATTACACATCAAAGGCTTAGTTTCATTCAGGAACTAGAAACTATTGGAAATAACTATTCGCAGAAAACTGCAAAGTATCTAAGAGAGGTACAGGCGAAAGATGATATGAAGGTTACGTAGATGAGGATAATGTTGGAATCACTCCTAAACCTAAATCAAGTGTTAGTGATTCATATGTAATAGGTAGCTTAATTATGGCCTTTATGTTTGTTATTAGCCTTAAGCTTATGTAGAAGGCCCATGAGCTTAGGCCCAAGCCCATAGGAGAAAGGAAGGGACTAGGAGTTTTGGCCTAGCTTCCCTCCTATAAATACTCTTGTATAACCCTCACTTGAGGGTTGGTTGTTCATTTTATTCACTCTCTTTCACTCTACGCATAACCGGTTTACTCTTTACGTGTGTGTGTGTGTTTAACGTGTTCAACCGACCTCTATCTCTTCTCTATTCTTTCTATTGATGCTTGTGTTGTAAAACTAGTAACCCAACAAAGGGTATCAATCGCCAAATAGTTGGGTGAACGTTTTGGTCCCACGCGAGAACATACGCTCAAGATTGATACTTTGGTTCGCTTAAAACATGTTTTTTACACGCTTTAATCCAAGATTCTTGTCCTTTCAACGCTTTAAGGTGTTAAAATAACTGCTTTTGGCAAAAGTTTCAAACTTTACGCGTGGATCTACGCTTTTAAGCTAGTTTTGTTCGAGGGTTTCGCTTCTACGCGTAACTGTTTAGACGCTTTGGTTTATCAAGTTTCACACTTTTGTGTTATTTTGGTGATATTAAAGCTATCTCATCACAAAATCGGTTTAGAAACATCTTTGGGCAAAATCATTTTACGAGTAAAGCTACGCGTATCAAAACCCTAGTTTTACGCGTAACTTTATCCTTGGTTTGATCTTCGCTTTAGTGGTTTACTCCGTGTTTCTTGCTTGGATAAGCCCGAAAATACGTCGACTTTGGATATCTTTTGCCTTCGTGATAGTGTAAAAGATCACTTGGGATAAAACCTAAAATTACGCATAAGCATAAAGCTTACGCGTGAAAATCCCACGATAAGATTTATCTTACGCCTAAGCTTAGTCTTACGCATAAGGTAATCCTACGCCTAAGTTTTCTACGCCTAACTTCTTGTTTTACGCATAATTTTAGTGCTTTTTCCTAACTTACGCGTAAGCTAAACCTATGCGTAACTCTTACTGTTACGCGTAACTTTGGTGTTTTTACGCATAAGTGCTACTTGGTTTATTGTGATTTCTACGCCTAAGGACACTTCGTCTACTAAGGTTCATTCGACTACAAAGATCCATTTTATAACACAAGTTTTCAACATGTCACAACCACCATACTCTAACTATTTCCCTTACACTTATACTCAACGACAACAACAACTAAGTCCACAACATCAACAATGGAATCAACAACAAGCAATTTATCAACAACAATTTAATCAACAACATACTCCACAACTTGGAGCAATTCCACCACCACAAATGGTTCAACCGATACCAAGTCTTCAAGTTCAACCCTACACAAACGATTTCAATCAACATCCATCAAGGAACACTATGAAGGAACCCACTTGGTTTGCAAAGATGTGTGAAGCTTTAGCGATCAACAATCAATTCATGAGGTCGGATCACTTGATAGACCTCCAATGCTCACTCCGAAACTACGATCAATGGGTGATTAGGTTCTTTAGGTTTTGTGATCCGAAGAAGCCACATGGAAAGTTCTTAAAGAAGGTTATCTTGAAGGTCCATTTCGGATGCCTCTTGTCATTGTACCCAGAGATCCAAATGCTAATCCACCAAGAGATGAACAATCAAACATTGCTACAAGCATTGCACTGAATCCAATCAGTGAACTTCTACACTATGAAGTCGATGAGCTTGCAATTCAATATATCCTTTAGGATTACCAAACCCAATTCTTCAAGTTTTGATGCTCAAAAGACCGCAAAGGCAATGTGGGAACATATTCATCTTCTTATGGAAGGATCCGCACTCAATCGAGGACATGGAATCCAAAATTTACTTGGCTTATGAACACTTCATGATTGAACACGGAGAGACACTAGAGTCTTATCATCATTGATTCTCGGACATCATAAATGATTTGGATAAACACAACATCATCATGCCAAGAATTGCGCTTAATACTAAGTTCTGAGTAGTCTTGGTCCCGAATGGAGAAGTATGTCATTTTTCTCCGTCGGCGAAGAACATGAATCATTCTACATATGGATTGTTGTATGATTACTTGAAGCCTCATCAAAAGGAAGTTGATAAGGAAAGGATTCTCCGTGCTCAAATTGCTTCATCTTCACGTCCGGAAAATCAACAACTTGCCTTGTATGCTCAAAAGTTATTCTCCTCAACCAAAGAACTCAACCAATCACATAATCACACCATATGATCCTCACTACAACAATCTCAACAAACTCAATTGGTTCCATACAACAACAACAATGCTCAAGCACTTTTCGGTGAAGCTAATGAGGAATCGATCCGTTCGAAGCATTGCAACAAGGATTTGTTATGATTGCTAATGCTTTTAGCCGTTATACCAACAAATCCAACAATCGATTCGCCCTCATCTAACACACGGAATCAAGCTGTTGTGAACAATGGATGAGTTGAAGTTCGAATCGTGGTTATGGTCGTCGGATGGGCGGTGGTCAAGGGTTTAATGCTATGGGTAGGAATAACAATGAGCTCAGTGGTGGAACAAGGAAATGCTCGTAATGGGTTGAATGGTCTTCGATGCTACAACCGCAATGAGAAGGACACTGGCTAATGCATGCCCAAAGTCGAGGACTAGGGCAAGTGCTTATCATAAAGAGGCTCTTCTTTGGCTCTTAAGGATGAAGTCAGTGGAACTCTCACGCACAAAGAACATAGTTTTATGGCGGATGCACTCGATGATGATATGGAGAACTTGCGTGCCAATGCATTTATTATATTGATGGCTAATATGCATGAGTTACATATGAGTGACACAGCCCAGTGTATGACATCGATGGCTTGTCTCGGTACCGAACAAACCATATTTATCTCGATCTAATATCTCTGTTAGGAATTGGAAATTCCATGTTAAAGTGTCGGTCACCCCAATGATGGTCTAGCATATGTTAGCTCGTAGATTTGTCGTTGTTTACGTTATTTAGTAGTTAATTAGTTAGTTTGTAGCGTAGAATAGTTTATAGTAACACCGTGGAGGAAGGACGGGTCTTTACCCATCGTATACCGATCCACGAGCCGATAGGAGGTCGTTGTGTCTGTAGTATAAATACCCACGATAAGGTTTTAAAAGGTACCATTTTGAGGGTCGCTAAGTCCTTATTTGATCACTTTGTATCCGTTATTGCTTAATATCGTTCCTTTTCACTTTTAGGTCTCGTGAAAGCAAAATGCTAGAATGGCACTTATTTGGACGAAAAGGCGAATATATGAAGAAAATGGCCAAAGTCGAATCGAGACACTCGCGATTCTTTGAAGTTAGAAGGCGACGGCGTCGGTGCTAATGGCGACGCCGTCCCAAGATTTTTGTGACGGCCGTAACCCAAAACTCGATTTTCAAGCGACGTCCGGTTGTAGAGAGTAGGCCGTCGCTACTCGGGCGGCCTAGATGCAATCCGCACGTCGGGAAGGTCAAAGAGACGGCGTCACGGACATAAGGTGACGCCGTCGCAAGGTTAACGTGGCCAAGACGAAACCCTAATGGCGGCGACACACGGCGCCACTAAACATAAGGTGACGCAGCTTGCAATTGTAATCTTATATATAGAATCCGAATTTTTCAGGTCTTTAGAGGAGAGTCTTTGGAGTAAAACCTAAAACCGAACCTAAGGTGTCTTGTACAAGATTTTAGGGTTTTAAACCTATCTTACATCAAGATAAGTCTTTACTTCATCAATTCAATTATGTCTTTGATTATTTGTGTGTATGCTTGCATGTTCTCCATGTCCGCTAATTTATTTGTGTGTTTGCTTAGTTAGTATGAAACTTAATTATTGAATATTGATTGGTTGTTTCTTATCTTAGTTGATTAATGATCTAGTAATGCGATAGGTCATTCGTTGTGTACTTAATGCTTGATTCATCTTTGTGAACCTTAGAATATAATTACCGAGTAGTTGTAGGCTAAACCATCCAAAGAGCGCCTTAGAGTAGGAGTTTATCATCCCTAGTGGGTTTGTAGACGAGACCCTTTGGTAAGTTCAAAGAGTTAGGGAGAAACGCATACCCTACAACTTTAGACACACAACGAATCGAGAATAAGACGTGACAACTCAACCATCAATAGGAGATAATTAAGGAGTAATACAAACTAAGTAAACACATCTTTAAACTATCATACGAGCACACATTAATTAGACATAGACTCCCACAACCTTAGTTTAGATAATTTGATAATAGTAGAGTAATCGGTAGAAATACCAACCCCCAAATCCAATACCCGAGATTCAGTACCTTTCCATTTTCATAAAACAAAAAGATAAAAATAATCTTCCTCAACCTTAACCTTAGCGTAGTAACTCCTTACTAGCATTCCTATTCCCCAGAGAACGATATCAATACCGTGGCTTACCCTAATTACTACACTACAACGATTAGGTTCATCGCCTAGGTGTTATAAAACTTGCTCAAGAAAAGGAAGTTTCCTTGACCCGAACGACGCGTGTGGCGTTATCAAGTTTTGGCGCACCGGGGAATAGAATAGCTAGTTAGTAGTGCACCTCGCTTAGGTTTCTTTGCTTGATTCCTATCAAGTAAACTTTTTCTTATTTTTAGCTTCCTCATAGTCTATCCCCTTCTTCGTGACCTTTGTTCGTAATCATTTTCATTAACTATTCCGTTAGCGTTATGGAGAACGCGAATCGCCAAAACTCACCCAATCAACGAAATCCACTACATAATCTACCCTTCCACTCCAAAATGAGATCTTGAGGTTCCAAAGAATATCATGATGAATCCTTTCACGAGGCGTGGACTCAATTAAATATTTATTACAAAAGTCCTTTATCATGGTATTGATTCTGCTTCCACTACAATTCTTTTACACTCAGACGCCCACTTAAACCCAAAGGAGACTTGACTATGTAGCGGATGGGGATATTTGGGGACGTGGTGTTCAAATGCATGGGAAACCTTGAGATTCACGCCCAATTTAGAAGTGGAACATGGGACCCAAAAATCTAATCTTTAGACCTATTTTCAATTTGGAAACTTGGTCGGAAAGGTTGTTTAGGAAGGAGATGATTAGAGTTGAGGTACCAAGGTGCATGTCATGGTTAGGCGCTACCGTAGTACAAAATGAATACATAGGTGATCTTGATAAGATGGAGGATAGAGTAGAAAATCCAATCCCATCGGATAACCCACAAGTCCTACCATCACTGAGGAACACACATCGCCTATAACTTACCCGGAAGAAGTAAGAGACTATAGAACCCCGATTGTAGAACCTTTGGACCAAACGCCACTAGGGAATATAGGTTTAGATGCTTGTTGTCATGACCTCTCTTAGTCCTAGGAAAGTTCCTACTTTTGATGAACCGAGCCTCAACCAAAACCTTACCCAATTTTCCATCTTTAGATGTGAATCTTGGAATTGAATTAGGCCCCAATCCACCCATCAAAATAGATAGTCCGGTAGTTGCTTGATAAAGGTGGTAGATTCTAGGCCATGTAGAGTAGAAGCTAATATAGGAGTAACCCATGACCTTACACACTTACATCACCCATTCATGGTTGATAACAAGAAACACTATGGGTTTAAACCGGTTTATTAGGTCAAGATGGATCCTTAACTAGGAATCTTTTGAAGTTGATAGAAAATGATCCATTTTAGGAGAGAGATTTGATTCACCCGCTACGCCAATAGACTTAGGTAAGGTTATAATGAATAGAGCACACCCTTTGAGCATATAAATCACCCATCACCCTCTCCTCACGTAGCAAATTTCCACCTCGAGGGTGTGTATTGCTACTATCACCCTCACTTAAACTTAAGTGTAGGGAAAACTTCCCTTTATCGATAAATAAGGGTAGAGTCGCTCGTGACTCGAACAAAAACAAGCGCTTCTTGGGAGGCAACCCATGTATTTGTTTTTATTTTTATTTGTGTGTCGATATCTTTTATTAATTGTTGTTCTCATGTTTGAATTTGTAAAAATGTTTTATTTTGTTTTAACCTCGCCTTAATTGCATATAAAGGTATTTTACATAAGGGATAAGTGTAGGGAGGATTACACACGTTTCAAAAGAAACGTAAACATGAGAATAACAATTAACTAAAAGATATTTATGTTTGTTTGTTCGAGTCAAATGCTTGTATCGAGTCATAATTGATGTTTTGCGTAAATTTTTCCATTCTAAAGATGTAAATTTTCCGAATTTTTCCGTAAAATTGCGACCGCTTTTGTCAGGATAACCGACGGCGTCAGATTGCAACCGACGCGCCGTGAAGGAGTAAAACATCGATTACTTTTTCTCGTTTTCGAGCTACTTATAAATTTTGGAATTTTCCGGTCTTAATTTTCTTAGAAATTCAGAAACATCCATTCCACAAGCATTATATCCTAGTTTAAATCGAGTCTTATATATATTATTACCGCCGATTTTACGCCAAGGTTTCGTTGTTTTCTTCAAGTGCGCAGTTTAGTTTGTCAAGAAGAAGTTACATAAGATTGGAAGGAGCTTTTCACGCAATAATTCTTCTTGGAAAAGAGTTTAACCACCACTTTACACGGATCTTACCGAGCTAATCGGGGAGTATTAGTTTCTTCGCTTTTGATTACCTTCTTTATCATAACTTTGATACTTTCGGGAACATTGGGGACAATGTTCGGTTTAAAATGTAGGGAGGGAAAATAAACGGAACTTTGAAACTATGCTTATCCTTGACTATTTGCTTTGTCCAATTGTGATTGTGTAATAAACCATGAGAAAATGTCGGTTAGGGTAATTTTGGCACCAAATTTAAAATTTTCATGACATATAGGAGTGGGCCATTAGTCTTAACAAAGCGTCTCATGGATAGGAAGTTATATGACTAGCACAAAACCCTTTACCACCCAAATTCCACCAAAATGTGAGGATCGCCCTTAGATTAGTAGGAATTAAAGCATTCATCTTTAATGCTTAGAGTGTGAACCGGTAGTATAATAGATTCTAGAACTTGTTTTGTGATGCATTCCGAGATCGCAAGTGAGGCTACACTTGTGTAGTTAGGAATAACTAAATGATAAGAGGCATTAGGATAACCCTTGTTTGACACCGTAATATAATTACTTCTTTCATATCGGTTGAGTAATTCCCCACACCCTTTGCGTTGTACTCATCTTTAGTACACGATACCCCTAGTTAACCCCTCGAGCCTATCCTTTTCGCGGTTCTCGTGATATTTCGGTTTTCGAAATATCAATGAAAACATTGTTTACACCCCACCCCAAATATACACCCAAATCGCCTTTAGCCTACCCCTTATGCACTCACTTTTAGTGCAAATGTTTGTTATCACCCTAAACCCTTAGTTCAATTATCTAGTTGCTTGCATAAGTTGCTAAGTCGAGTCATATCCTTTGTATACGCTTTTGGGATGATTGGGATTCATGGGAAAAGTTAAAGTTTATGAAATGACGGGAAGGAACGTAAAAATTCAAATTCCCTTTGTTTGCATAATAATGTACCCCAAGTGTTTTGATCTTTTCAAATCGGGTCAAAGTAGTGTTAGAGTAATAAAACTCAAGTGTAGGGATATGCCCAGAAATCCTATTATTTTGATGTTATCGTAGAGGATGGTAGAGTAAAAGTGTATGAAAAAAAAAAAAAAAAATACGGGCTACCATCCTACATCTATCTTTAATTTATGTTTATTTATTTCGATTATGTAGAGTTTAGAGTGTCGAGTCTTGGCTTAGCAATGCCATTCTTCATATGCATTTAACATAGAGATTTTTGACTTGCCACCACTAAATAGCCTATCCCACCAAACCCTTGTTTCCCTACCGTAAGCCTAACATTACAACCCTTTAAAGACCTCTTTGATAGTCTTTCCTAGGTGCTTACGCCAAGCGATGAAGGTTTGATCTATTCTCAAGCCTATGGTAGTCTATGTACTAGGACCGGTTAATGAGTGTTTATCTTCCATTTCCTATTTGTTATATTTCATATATACACCGAGAGAGATGTGAGTATCCAAACACCCCATGTGAGGTGCTAGTATGTAATTCCGTGCTTGTTATGACTTTTGCGGGGCTTATATGTGTTGTGGACCGTTTTGAATTAATGCTTCATGACCCCTAACTTATAAATTAATTGGCTAAAAGCACATTTGCTGAGGACAAGCAAATAACAAGTGTAGGGATATTTGATAAGGTTTTAAAAGGTACCATTTGAGGGTCGTTTAAGTCCTTATTTGATCACTTTTGTATCCGTTATTGCTTAATATCGTTCCTTTTCACTTTTAGGTCTCGTGAAAGCAAAATGCTAGAATGGCACTTATTTGGACGAAAAGGCGTGAATATATGAAGAAAATGGCCAAAGTCGAATCGAGACACTCACGATTCTTGAAGTTAGAAGGCGGCGTCAGGTGCTAATGGCGACGCCGTCCCAAGATTTTGTGACGGGCGAACCCAAACTCGTATTTTCAAGCCGACGGCGTCCGGTTGTAAGAGAGTAGGCCGTCGCTACTCGGGCGGCCTAGATGCAATCGAGCGGCGTCGAAGTCGAAGAGGACGGCGTCACGGACATAAGGTGGCGCCGTCGCAAAGGTTAACGTGGCGAGCGAAACCCAATGGCGGCGACACGCGGCGTCACTAAACATAAGGTGGCCGTCGCAATTGTAATCTTATATATAGAATCCGAATTTTCGGTCTTTAGAGAAGAGTCTTTGGGTAAAAACCTAAAACCGAACCTAAGGTGTCTTGTACAATATTTTAGGGTTTTAAACCCTATCTTACATCAAGATAAGTCTTTACTTCATCAATTCAATTATGTCTTTGATTATTTGTGTGTATGCTTGCATGTTCTCCATGTCCAAGCTAATTTATTTGTGTGTTTGCTTAGTTAGTATGAAACTTAATTATTGAATATTGATTGGTTGTTTCTTATCTTAGTTGATTAATGATCTAGTAATGCGATAGGTCATTCGTTGTGTACTTAATGCTTGATTCATCTTTGTGAACCTTAGAATATAATTACACGAGTAGTTGTAGGCTAAACCATCCAAAGAGCACCTTAGAGTAGGATTTTATCATCCCTAGTGGGTTTGTAGACGAGACCCTTTGGTAAGTTCAAAGAGTTGGGAGAAAGCGCATGCCCTACAACTTTAGACACACAACGCAATCGAGAATAAGACGTGACAACTCAACCATCAATAGGAGATAATTAAGGAGTAATACAAACTAAGTAAACACATCTTTAAACTATCATACGAGCACACATTAATTAGACATAGACTCCCACAACCTTAGTTTAGATAATTAGATAATAGTAGAGTAATCGGTAGAAATACCAACCCCCCAAATCCAATACAGAGATTCGTACCTTTCCATTTTCATAAAACAAAAAAGATAAAAATAATCTTCCTCAACCTTAACCTTAGCGTAGTAACTCCTTACTAGCATTCCTATTCCCCAGAGAATGATATCAATACCCGTGGCTTACCCTAATTACTACACTACAACGATTAGGTTCATCGCTAGGGTGTTATAAAACTTGCTCGAAGAAAAGGAAGTTTCCTTGACCCCGAACGACGCAGCGTGTAGCATTATCAACCCTTCCATCCATAGAAGGGTGGAGCTTTCTTTAATCTAACCTTTTACATTTGTTGAACCAAGTATCTACCAAGAAACTCCTTTCTCTCTAACTCTAACTATGGCAAACATGTATTTTGATCATCCAAGACCACCCGAATCATCAACACAATAATATTTCGATCCTACAATTGGTACCAGAGCCAAGGTTGTTGTGTTTTGATGATTTCTTGTGGTTTTGATTCGTGTTTGAAACTATTTTTTTTTGTGTATTTGTGTGGTCGGAACTTTGTCATGGGTAAACTGGTTTTATAAACAAGCTTTGTGCTTTGTTTGATCAAAAAGGTGTTATGGCCATATCTGTTTCAAACAGTTTTAAACAGTTTTCAACTATGTATTTGCATCATATTTACCAAAACAGTCTTGTGCTATCTATGGTCAAAAACAGTTTTATGTCAAGTTTATGCTAGTTCATCTTTTACTGGTCATGGTCAATTAGGTGATAATTGGGTCGTAAAGTATATTTTTTCCTGGTTTTCCGGTGCGAATGCGCAGCGGGTTTTATGCGCTTTTACGGTCACTCTTCATAGTGAGTTGCTTATGTTTCTTCATAGAGTTGGTCTAATCGCTAGCGATTTGTTATTCAACAAATAGCGAGTTGATATTACAAAAGCATAGCGACTTGTATTATTCTGTCCAGATTCACTGTATATTGTAGGGACTTGCCCTTAAGTCACCTAGCGACTTGTTGCATCTACTGGTGGCGACTTGTCTTTACAAGTTGTCCTAGCGAGTTGGTCATTATGGTAGCGACTTGTTTTTTAACAAGTAGCGATTTGCATTAAAGAGGTAGCGACTTGGTATAACAACTTAGGCTAGCGACTTGTCAAAAAAAGTTGTAGATGAAAAAGAGTGTGACTGTTTTTTTTACCTCGACCAAAACCATAACCAACATATCAAATACCAAACATCACGACCTCTGGATAAACAACCATCATCAGTCCATTTTTCAAATCAAGAAGAACAAAGTTTTAACATATCCGAATCTATTTATTCCCACATCACAACTTCACCATCAAATCCCAAACATATCCTATCCTCCATCTTCTCTAGCAATAACAAGACTCGAAATGAAAAAAGATAAAAAGACCTCAGATTGATTCAATCTTTTAAACATATCTTTAATAGATTTGTTGTTGAATCATAACATCATTGATCTATTTTGAAGTTCATTCCTTTAAAAATATCCGAAGGTAAAAGACAACTCAAACAACAAATCTGTCTCTTGTTTAAGTTTCTTGACTCGTTTATATGACCAAATTAATGAATACATCTTGTGGTCACACATATTAGATTTTTGGTTATATTCGAACTTCAAGTAAAAGGAAACAACAATATTTTGTTATCCCTTTCCCTCATGTTCGATTGATTCAATGAAACAAAAGACACGAATTAAATTAACCTACCTGGGTTGTATCTCGTAGCCATCTCTAAGTCTCAAGACCATCCCTGTGGCAAATTATTGAGACCTTCAAGCCATCCCTGTGGCGAGGTCTTGTTGTTGCTGCGTTGTGATTACTGAAACGGAAGAGAGTCTTGTGAGGAGCCTTTGGAGTATAATGAGTGAAGCAGATTAAGATGAGAGGGGTTGTCAAAAGGGAGGCGACTTACTAATGGGATTAGGGTTTTTATGTGCTGCTATGATAATTGAAGCGTTATGTTGTGAGAAAGTTTTAGGTTAAGTGGGAAATGTGTGCTCTTTAATACATCAGAATTATTAGGGCAAACCGTTTTCTTGTTGGGCCTTGTATGTAACAGCTATCTTGGACCAAGTGTTTATGTTTATGGACCGTAGGTATACATATTGGACACTTGGGCCGAATGAAAGTGGCTTAACAAAGTTAAAGACCAACATATGTTACTTTGTGGACTTCAAGTATGGGTCGAATGTATATGGTTCGATGCATGTGGTATAGTAGCGTTGAGTTACGTGGTATTTGCTGGGTCTCAGTTATATTCGTTTGATCAAATATCTTTTGACTCACACTAAGTATTTGGGATTCAAAATATTGCTAGGAAACCAGATTTGTATTGGACTTGGATTGAACTGAATTTAATTGATTTCATATCGGGTTTCATGGACTTAAACGAATTGAATGGAATCATGAAATGTAGATGTTGGGATTGATCTTATTATAGGACCTGGTCGTTTCGTGTTGAATTGAATATGGTAGCTTTTATGTGGTGATTGTGTGTTAGTGGATGTTGCTATGGACTGGGCGCTCACTGTATTTTTGTACATAATCATGGATTTGGATATTCTGGTTATGAGACCTGATTGGTTATGAGTTTTGTGAGAATGAGACTTGATGACATGATGTAGTGATTCGTCATGTTATGAGTGTTGACAATTTGGTGTATGCATTTTCACGAAGAATATTGCATCATGGCTTGAATTAATGATTAAACAAAGTTGACTACGGGGTGTTTGTACGGTATTTCTTATTTGGATTTGAAGTGAGGTTTTTCCGGACGCGTTTACTTATTTCGTCTTCATTCTTTCTACCCTTCCGCGAAGATGACTTGTTTGGGCGTTTATAGAAGGTGATAAAGACTTGGCTGTTTAATTACGGTTGTGGTTCTTTCTTGCTTTACCCACAACGTAACTATCACTTCGGTGTCTCACTCAGTTGAGAATGTCAAGAGGTTTTGTACATTGGGTACACCGTTTCTTTTTTCACGAGGATTAGTACAAGTTTAAGTAACAAATCTAGGGATTTCTTCTTCATGATCAAGTTTAGTATATCCGGTTTACTTCTCCATGTGTTCACTACAATAGCTGACAGATTGCGTGAATGATGTGTTTACCAAAATGTTGATTGGATGGTTGATGATGTTGGATATTGAACCATTGATGAACCGCTGCATGTTCCCCTTAAACAGATATTCACCGAAACCAAAGTTGTCATTACACATTCGAGCTGACATTGTTTACGGTTTTGTCTTGATCTTGTAAAATCCCGCGAAAGAATCTATTTCGGTTTAAATCATAGACTTGTAAAATCTCGTGACAATGGAAACATCCCGGTATTAGTAAAGTGCATTTCCTGGATCTATCTTACGGTTTATTCTTGGTTTTGTAAAATCCATGAAGAAACTATTTCTCGGTTTAAACCATAGAGTTGTAAATGCCGTAATGATGGAACCATCTTGGATAAGAGAAAGTGTAATTCGGATCTTACTTGATGTCGGTGCTACGGTTTCGCTTGAAGAAGGGATAAAGGGTGTACTTCATGAATTGGGTGTGTGTTTGGGTTATCTTCATGGCAGTTTGGTTATTACATGGTTTTACGGGGTTACGTGCTTTTTACCATGGCCGGGATGAAACCATTATCAAAGTTCATTTAAATATCAAAGAAGGCTAGATTTGAGCAGCTTCAAGATGTGACAACGGCATTAATTCACTATTATTTATTTGAGGTTGAAGTGAAATATCACGGCAAGTGTACTTAGTATCCAAGGTATCGGGGATGGTTGGATGAAGATTCTTCAAGATCCTTGTTCGAGCTTATTATCGAAATGAAGACTTGAAAATCTAGTTATTGTTGGGTGTCTTTTACCTTTCTTTTACCACTTGGGGAATTGGGCTCATACCACCACAAAATAACTATCACTTTAAGGAGTTACGTTGTAGTGCTCAAGGTCACATTCAATTGTGGATTTTTCAAGAGGTAATGTACGTCTTATACTTGATGGTTGGTTTGTTGAAGAGTATAGAGTACATAGAGAGTACTTAGAGATGCTAATGAAATCTGCACCGCCTTCGCTACATATGTGCAAGTATAAGTCACGAGTTCGGGTAAGTTTACTTGTGGTCAAATTTATCATATTGGGTTATCTCCATCACCGTCACCGCAAAGAGCCTACAGAATGATAATGGTGATGATTACATGTTTTGCTAAGAGAGTTGAAAAGAGAGATTATGACGTCCTGCTCACATCGGCCGGGCCTTGTACTTCAAAGAAAAGAAATGTGTACGTTTGAAGCGCATTATCTTCAAAAGAAGAGAAATCTTCTTATGACGATGAACACAACAATTCATGCCTCGTATCAAGAAAAGAAAAGTGTACGTGTCGCGCGCTTTATCTTCAAGAAGAGAAATCTTCTCAATTATGACCATTCTCGCCAACATGCTTCATACTTTTCCCATGCGCTTCAGTCATCAAGTGAACCGAACTACCACTGATTGTTTTCTTATTCCGCTTGCTCAACTATAATGACGATGGCGACATCCTGTGCTAATTTTGCGGGGAAGAAGTGTGAATAGAATACATTTAGATGATAATCACTTGTTTAATCAAGAATGGCATCTCCATATGCAATTCTTGAGGGGGAGAAGAAGTGTGAATTTACTGCATGGTTGATTGATTTATGAGAATATATGGTCAAATGGCTCCAAAATCATGTAAGAACCGATCTTCTTCTTATCGGGTCATCGTTACATGGAGTTTCTTCTATGAGCCATTGGTTGACATCTTCACACAGGCTGATACGTTTAAATAACAAAGTGCTTCCAGTTGCGGGGTTGATTTCCTTGATGAACATCTTTCTGTTCTTGTTTGATTGGGAGGGATTTGATTTAAGGGGATTTGCTATTTGTAAGTTAACGGGAATGCATTTGGTGAGTTGAAGATGTTAACTATCTATTCCCCAACCGGACAATCTTGAAGAAGGTCGAGTCTACAGATGTTCTACACTTTTTGTCTGCGTGTTGGAAGACTACATGATTTAGTTGCATTTAATAATCTAAAGACTTCTTCTTAACTGGGCATTTATTTAAAGATTGTCGGTTAGGGAGAGAACTAATTAGGGAGAGTGAAATGTCGAATTTAATCCCCAATTAGACTTGCTCACATTATTCAAAGATGTTGATTCTCACAAAGACTTCAAAGCTCTTCTCAAAAGATTTCTAGTATTTAGGCTTTCAAAGAGTTGCTAATTCAAGTGTCAAAACCAGAAGGGGGAAGGAGACACGTATCTAACGCGAGTAAACTTGATGAACTTAATACTTCTAAGTAATTGAAGATATCCCGAAGACAAATGTTATTATCAGAGAGAAACTCAAGGTTTGACTCATGGCGAGTAAACTTGATGGACTTAATACTTCTAAGTGATTGAAGTTATCCGGAAAACAAATGTCATGACCGCAGAGAAACTCAAGGTTTTACTCATCAAGGCGCTTTAGTGTTCTTATTCCAACTATGTGGGAGAAGAGATGAAAGAGTTAGTTTCAAGATGAAAGAGGTACAAGTGTGTGATGATTTTGATGTTATCACAATCATCGGGGAGAGAGATTGTGTACATTGGGGATGCTCGGATGTTTTACTTGAGGGCTTAATCATGATTCGATATATAATCACTTATTCCGGAGTCAAGATCTACGAGATAGTCCTCATGAGAGATAATCAATGATTCGGCTGCCTCTTCAATGTTATCGGTTATTCTCTCTTTGGGCATTCGGGTGCACTTCGGTTCTTGAGCTTCATACACTTTCTTCAAGGAGAAAAGTATACATCGGGGTTATTCTTTGGCTATTGGACTTAATATGCTACTTGATGGTATAAGTTTCTTTGTCTTTGGGTATATGTGTATTCGGGTTCGTGAGCTCTAGTATAAGAGACCGATCGCATCAATTCGCTACTTGGGGAAGTGGTTTCTTGACTACTTGTGGTATGGATTGCTTGGACTTCAAGGATATGGAATCTGAGAAGATTATTTATATGTGGGATGATACGTTGCTGTTGTTCTATTGGATGATATAACCTCGAACGAAGAATCACGGTGATTATTCTTAAAAGGAGCAGCAGGATCAATGATAATGGTGTGCTTCTTGGTGCACCTGGCTAATGGAAGCTTGAAACAAAGCTTTGAATATGCTCAGCTAAAGGATTTTCGGTTTGGGGGGAAGCTGCCAATGTCTCTCTTTCTCATAGGCTCATGTTCTTTCTTCTATTCGGGAGCCTCAGAAGCTTTGGTGGTGAATGTTTAAGAGATGATGACTTCTATCTTCTACAACGGGGCTGTTCGATTTCCTTATCTCGGTACTCGTATCATCTTCTTTTACTATATCATCTACTCTATCTTTGTATATATTTATCAGAAAAACAAAAGACAAAAATATAAAACCAGCAAAAACAAAATAGAAAAATATAAAACCTTCAAAACCCATAAAATCGAAAATTAGAAAATACCAAAATATTGTTTTTCAAAGACATGTCTTCGGTATCGATAACATCTACGGTCTTAGAAATGTCATTCAATAATGGCACGGACTTTAGATGAAGTTCGAGCAGAGGTGTAAATATTTCTTTCTAAACATGTCTCAAACTATGGCTTACGCTTATTTCAGATCAGAACCAAGGCTCAAAAATGGCTTGCGCTTATTTCGCATCAGAACCCGCTTAACCATGGCTTGCTATTATTTCGAGTAGCAACCCGTTTTTCTAAGAAAGGAAAGTGTTGCGCTAAAACACTTTTCAAATATTTTGTGCACTTATCCTAAAAACAAATTTGAGGAAAGTATGTCAAGGATCTACTTGTTCCTACACAAATGTTTTTCCGTCTAAAATTCTTGGAAAAATATTTGTTGTTTTCTAAAATGGTGGTAAATGAGTTGCTTGAAAATAAATCGAATCAAGTTTTCATAAATCGCAAAACTCAATCAATGATTTCAAAGCTTTTAAAACTTTTGAAAATGAGTCATTGATTGAGGGATAATGTTATTCAAAATTACATCATCTAACGGACTTTCTTAATTATCCTCGTGCTTAATTATAATATATAATTGCCTATGTTGAAGGACTAGGTTTCTAGGATGTGATTATTAGGTTTAGATGATTATAGTTTGATGAACACATTATTTCCATACCTTATATGAACTGATTGATAAGTTGAATTGACTTGAATTAGTCGATTGCTATTTGGGTGATGTCGACCACCATATATATGTATGTGTGTTCACTAACGTATGCAGGTATATTGGTATATAAGAATGTTCCCAATCCGGATCTCACAATTGAAGATGATTGGATGCCGCAAGGAAAGGGTAACTATATCTTGGGTTGACAAATGAAGAAACGGAGCTTAATTGGACTTCTATGGAGAGTTGGCATAAATGCAACGTAAGAGGTCTCACCGCATCTGCAGATGGTTTTCTTCTACGTGATTGAATAAACAGAGTTTAATTTGACCTCAGTTGGCATTCAAAATGCAACGTAAAAGAAGTCTCACCGCATCGCCAGATGGTTTTCTTCCAAGCCCTACAACAAAGAACATCAATGTATGTTTCAACCACCCTACGTATCTTTGTGCGGGATAATTGTGATTATACCATTTTCTTTAAACAATTTTAACTAAGATTGTTTTGAAAATGGAAAATATCTGCTTTGAAAATAAATTGGACTTAATTTTGAAAATCACCGGACTTCATTTTTATCAAAACCTAAGTCACTCAATCAACGACTACGGTCCATCGATCGAGGGGAGAGTGATTTAAAATAAATTATTTTCAAACAATATTGCTTCATAAAAGTCCGGATTGTACAAAATAAGTGGTGATCTAAAGTTTTAATGTTATGTCATGGTATGATTTTTTCTTTAGAATCAAGGTCTTTCAAAATGAATTTTTTTCTGTTCTTGTTTGATTGTGAAATTGTTTTGTTTTACTTAAAAGATCTCTTAAAACTATCATACCCGACACTAACAATCTTTAATGTCTTAAAATGGTCCTTATCTCGTCATCTTCAAAATTGAATCTTGCCACGCCTTTCCCCAAATTTTCTAAATGATTTAATCATTGGGATCACAAATCTCAAATGGTTTGATATTTCGATCGGGGTAGAGATCATGATTTAAATCTCAAATCTGCTTTTAAATAGAATTGGTTTTAGTCCTTTAAAGGCACTCCTGCCTCCATGTGCCAAACGATTTCAATATACATAATGCACATGTTGAGGAGGAGGATTTATCAAAAACCGTATGAGTATTTAAACAAGGCCACATTTTCTCCCATGTTTTCTTAACCTAATTAAATACTTGGGATCCAAAATCTCAAGGGTTTGATATTTTTGATCGGGGAGAATTTGTGATTTAATAATGAAATTTGATAAAAGGTAATCGCTTTGATTTGATTGTGTCTGTTGCTTGCTCATATGTGCTAAACGCTTCGAATCTTGAAGCACATATCGGTGGGGGAGCAAATAAACTATCGAGGTACTGAAAGATTTTTAAAGTGATTTATAAAGTACCTTGATTGAGTTTTCAAATGGTTTCTTAATGGCTCTTGTGATTGTAGATGTGCTTCAAATTAACTCTTGCCTCTATGTGATAAAATGATTTCACTTATCCCATGCACATATTGAGGGGGAGAATTTTACCATGAAAATCAAATGGCTTTTTCGTATGAAAATTGTGATCAAAGAGAATATTTCAAAGTCCTCTTGCCTCCTTGTGCTAAACAATTTCTAAATCATACGCACATGTTGAGGGGGAGGTTTTCTAAATGATCAAAACTATTAGGGTACAAAATGCTTTGATCTCGTATCACAAGTACCTTGATTGTTTTTCCAAATGATTTTTCAATTAGTTTCAAGGAAGAATGAACTGTACCAAACGACTGACCATTTTACTTTATGGAGTTATAAGGATGGTGAGGTTAGGTATTAGTTCCCATGATCCGCTAGAACCGAAGGGATCTACCCAGGGACAATCCACTAGATAGTGTAGAGTCTTTAGGTATGATGAAAAAAAAGGGGAGAAAAATGAGATATGGAAAGAGTGCCGATCGAGATGTAGCTAGATCTCGAATAAACCCAACAAGGTTCTAGTCATGAAGTCTCGTGTAAGCAATCAAGGGGTTGAAGAATGAAAAGAAATGAATGTGAAAAGGGTGAAAAGAAATAGCCTCCAATAATTCAACCTTAGGGGAGTAATCGGGTTCAATACATATGCTACCGGTGGTTACTAAGGTAACACCGGTATTGAAGACAAGACGTCATGGACCCAAAGGACGACCGCACTACAACTTCCCAAGCTACTCAAGTTCCTCTTAAAAGGGCTTGTTTCATTCTCACGGGAACCGACATTATCTATCGACTTTCTCTTAGAGATTATTGATATTGAAGAAGGAGACCCTCTCCCAGTCTCCGCATAGGAACCAAATGTGCACAATTGAGTCTAGAGCCAAGAGATCATCCACAATATCTCGTTAGGACACAAAATTAATGAAGACTTGCTGTTTCACACAATGTGGAAAGTAAGAATATATTAAGAGTCCTACGCTTTTATCCTTGTGGTATTGCCAGAACATCCGAGTGATATGAAAATACTCACGATGAAGATGGAAATCCTTCTAGAGCCAACATCAAACAAGCTCTTGGTAGGTGACATGTGAGATCTTTTCAAAAGATCAAGCTTGTGACAACTGGATAGAAACGATGGGGCACCACTAGTGAATCAACCTTGGTCCAGAAATGAATTGACGTAATACTTTTAGAAAACCGCTCGATGTGCAAATCTTCTTTCTCTAGCACATCGAATGTGTATTCATGTTTTCAAACTCAAAAGTATCTCGATTGAAAAATACTTTTGAAAAACTGCTCGATGTGCGAATCTCTTCTTTATCTAGCACATCGAATGTGTACTCTTTCAAATACAAAAGGTATTTTGATTGAAAATTGATCTTTCTCATAAAACCTTCGTCAGATTGCAAAACTGCTTCTTCAAGCAATACGCGATTGTTTTTCAAATCATTTTTCATCAATCGCTGAATCTCAATTTGCTAGTTCACTCACTCCGTGTTGTCTTCTTTGAGACGTTCCGGTTTGAGAACGGCTAGAGCACCGCGAAACCCCGTCAAGGAGATTCTTCGAATTATACCCGATCACAGCAAGATTTGTACCGATCAACGGGAACCGTGGGCGTGTACTCAATTCAACGAAGTGATCAAAGACACTTTCGTGTGTTTATTGCTAATCGTTGTTTGCGGTACATTTGACCGGTACCGATCGAATCGAGGAGTCAATCCAAAGCCGATGCTCACAAAGATCCACACTTAATTGAAGAAATCATGATCGTGCATATCTACATAACTCGGTTCGATATTTTTATACTATGCTTCGCTTCAGCCGCAAATATCATGAACCAAAGAAGCTTGCGCTACTCGATGGAAAGATGTCATGATTCAATAGTGTGAGCATGTCGGTCCAAAAGTCACAACATCACATGATGGCAACACAACAAAGGGTGATCTAGAGATTTACTGTGGCTGATGATCTCCATGAAAGCTCGAAGATCATCATAGACGTGGATCAGTTCAAAGACCTCCACTAAAAGTATAAATTATGCGGACTTTAAAGAATCGCTACTAATGCACAAACATTGCGGAAATGAAGAATTCAAGTCTACGAGCTCAAGAACGAAGTCAAAGATAGAATGCTAGGAAGCAAAATGTATTTCATGGGGTGACCTCCTTAGGGAGATTGTTAGGAATTGGAAATTCCATGTTAAAGTGTCGGCCACCCCAATAATGGTCTAGCATATGTTAGCTCGTAGATTTGTCGTTGTTTACGTTATTTAGTAGTTAATTAGTTAGTTTGTAGCGTAGAATAGTTTAGAGTAACACCGTGGAGGAAGGACGGTCTTTACCCATCGACACCGATCCACAGCCGATAGGAGGTCGTTGTGTCTAGTAGTAAATACCCCTTCCATCCATGGAAGGGTGGAGCTTTTCTTTAATCTAACCTTTACATTTGTTGAACCAAGTCTCTACCAAGAAACTCACTTTCTCTCTAACTCTCTAACTATGGCAAACATGTATTTTGATCATCCAAGACCACCTGAATCATCAACACAATAATATTTCGATCCTACATCTCCGCCAACATCTGAATCCGGCAAGGCTCAGAATGTTCAAAATGAGTCATCCACATCTCATTCCGACGATTTTCAATTAGACCCCATAGTTACATTTGGCGATCAAGATGACCTTATGGTTTCCATTGATAATCAAATTGACTCCGTGGTTATACTTGAGGATCTAAGTAATGATCATGTTGTGACTCACGTTGAACACGCCGAACTTTTGCCTCATCCAGATTTTGCTCGTTTAATACAAGACCAACAAACCATAGTGGAAGAATGTCGCAAGAAATCCGGACTTGAAAAGTAAAATGCATTTGTTAACCAAGGATTTTGAATGTTTACAAAAGCAACTCAACTTTTTCAAAACTCAATAAAAGCGTGAAAAAGGTTTTGAAGCACGCCTTTGCTAAATCTCATCAAACAAAAATATTTAGAGAGACAGATGCGTGATCTAGCCGCTCAAGAATGCTTTATTGTCCGAAATAGAACAACTAAAACATGAACATAAAAGCAAATTAACGCCTCACCTTGGAAAATCAAAAAGCGGTCGAAAGTTGTTAACTTGTCAAAAACAGTCTGCATACAAAAAGCATTCAACGAAACGAATAGATGATCATCTTGAAGAAATTATCGACTTGCAAAACAAACTTAAAGAGTTTAAAATCATTGTTTACAAACATGGTGAGTCAAGAATCGCTATTGAAAAGTTTACTTTAAAACCCAATCCAAATGAATATGGACCTAATCTTGGTGATTACAAACCTAAGCTTTCAACCAAAGCATTCAAACCAAATCTCGAAGTTTCCAGTCGCGTAATATAAAATTGATAATTACATTATGAGTGTTGTTGAATATCATCGCCAAGAGGAATTAGATGCGTAAGACGCAGAGTCGATCAAAATTAGAAATCATTGCTTACAACAAACCTTTTAACTATTCAAAACCGGTCACTTTCACACACCAATTGATTCTTCTAACACACCAAGGATTATCATAAAATGTCTCGAGTCTTCTAATGTTAATCCCCAACCGATTATGCACAAATTTATGGTCTTTTACCTTCCATCGGTGAAGTAAACTCAAAACACGAAAATCGCAAAATTTTAGATATTTTGACATTTTCATGGTTGACCTTAAAACTTTACAACATGAGATAGAATATCACTCGAATCAAAGTTCAACACTTTCAATCGCCTCATGCGAGAACAAAGAGACATTTTTCGGAAAATCTTTACCAAATGTTAAAATTTGAAAATTGTGCATTGTCTTAGGAACGATTCTTTAAAAGTTGAAAACGAACGTCTCTTAAAAGAACTTTCAAATGCAAAACGTCGTCTTCAATGGTGTCAAAAATATTGTCAAAATCGTGAACTTGCTTTGCAAAACAAAATCCACCAGTTGCAATCAAACAATTTTAATCCAAATTTTGAGCAACTGAATGATCAAAACGGGTATTTGAAAAGTCAAATCTCAAAATATGAACAAGAACTTGTAAAAGTTAAACATGAATATGGTGTCATATTTGATTTACTCAATAAGACTCGTCATGAAGCATCAAACGAACTTGATCACTATCTTGCACACACTAGAGAAGTATTGCATTTTGTCGGTAATATTCGCTCGAAAATCAAGATTTGATTCACACTATCTTTAAGTTAAGAGAAATGTTAGAAAGTATGAACAACTTCCGCCAACCATCATTAAGAGAATAGCACCGTAACACTTAGTAAACGTGAACCCGTAATGTCATCGCTAAAACACAAGTTGCTAACGTGCTTCCTTCTCTTCGAAACAGAATAGTTGCCTCTTTTCCAAACGTCCGCACTTCACGCCCTAGAGCACTACATCAAGAATAGGAAGTTGCAACCTAAGAAAAGATCAATAAGGAATGCTAAAGTAGAAGAACACCCTAGGACTATGAATAAGACTCACGTTGCTTCCACTATAGATATTGCGTCCGCAAATGTAATAGAAATAGTGATGTAACCAATGCTAAACCTTTAAGTACTTTTGATATTCGGCCCGATGCACCTTGTGTTATTTGTCGAAAAGTATGAATTCGATTGTCATGACAAATATGTTACTAAAGCTATCATCTCTCGCTTACGGAATCCTAAGAATCGGAATACCTCTAGGCCCACTAATCTTTCTAAGTCTCGCTTGGTAAACCGCCTCTTTAGATTCTAAGAACCGCATTGTCAGTCCTTGTAGCTCCGGGCCACCTCCTAAGAATGTAGTACCACATAGTGCATTCACTAAGACTAAAGCAAATACTAGTTGAGATGGCGTAAATGGATATATAACACACTACGATTTAAATGGATGCCTGCTTATTAATGTGTGTATGTCTACTATAATCGCTCCGAACCCCTAACATTTCGGGTTGCAAATATACTTCTATTCCATCCGTGTCGCTCATGTGTAATGCGTGTGATACTGATCATTCTCTAGGATTGTTGATAGCGGATGTTCCCGACACATGATGTGCAACCTTAAACTGTTATCAAACTTTATTGCAAAGTTCATTGGCACCGCCAAATTCGGAATGATCACTTCATACTATCATGGGCTACGGAGACTATATCAATGGGAACATCGAATTAGCGGGGTTTATTATGTGGAAGGCCTCGGTCACAACTGCTTTTAGTAGGTCGCCTGTGATGGAGATTTGAGGTTGCTTGTGAAAATCTTGTTTCATTCGTGATCTATAAGGAAACGATCTTATGTCCGGCTCGCGTAACTCAAGTCTTTACACTATCTCTATGCAAGACATGGTCGCGCCATCTCCCATCCGCTTACTTTCAAAGGCAACGCCAACAAAATCCCGGCTATGGCACCGTGCCTCTCACATTTAAACTTTCAAACTATAACCAATCTTGCTCGACACAAACTAGTTGAAGGACTCCACGATTCCGTATTCTAAAGATCACCTTTGCGCACCTGTGAACAAGGGAAAAGCACTCGTGCTCATTTTCCTTCAAAGGTGGAACACGACTCTCGGCATGTGCTTCATCTTCTTCACATGGATTTATGTAGCCCGATCGCGGTGCAAACGATTAATGGCAAACGCTACATCTTGGTAATAGTTGATGACTACTCACGCTGGACTTGGGTCTACTTTCTTGAAGCGAAGACCAAGCTCCAAAGATGATCATCACCTTTCACACAAAAATACAGTTCACTCCTAAACACCGTAAAGACAAATCGTAATGTATAAAGGAACCGAATTTGTTAACCAAACCCTTCATGAATTTTATGAGAAAGTGGGAATTCAAAGATCGACATCTATTGCGTACACCGTAACAAAACGGAGTTGTTGAAAGACGAAACCGAACGTTAGTGGAAGCGCAGAATAATGTTAATCAATGCTAAACTTCCAGATTACTTTTGGGGTGTGTCGATCACCGCATGATATACTCAAAACCGCTTCTATGATTACTAAACGCCACAACAAAACACCTTTGAGCTTCTCCACAACCATAAACCGAATCTCAAACACTTTCATGTATTTGGATCCTTTGCTATCCGAATAATGATCGTGATGATTTTGGAAAGCTCAAAGCCAAAGTCGACATTGGAGTCTTTATTGGATATTGTGAGAATTCTAAAGGTTACGGATCCGAATCGTTGTACAAAACAAAGTTATGGAAACGATTCATGCTCATTTTGATGAACTTACTAAATAGCTTCGAGTATAACGACTTGGAACCCGATCTCAACCGCTTAAACTTCCTCAAACCCCATCATCACAGTACAAAGCCCCAACCAATCGTCAACAAATGGAAAGGTTATTTGCTCCAATCGCTCAAAGGATTTATATTGATGAGCGTGCTCTAGGTGTATCCGTTGTTTCACCGCTCAACCCGATACTACTCTTATACCGATACACCGCTACAACAACTATTGTCGACGAAGCACCACCGATTGACTCCACCACAACAGCTTGAACAAACCGCTTCCAACAATGATGAACCGCCGATGATGTTCTTAATGAAGTACCCCACCGCATATTTTGATCCAAATGCGTTTTAACCCGCTTGCTAATGAAACTCACGCACCGATGTCGCGGGAATCATCTACAAACCATTTGAATCCTCGTAACTCGCACAATGTATACCAACATCAACCTCTACACATAGATGGACAAAAGACCATCCTCTAGAAAACATTATTGGAAACCCGAATCAACCAACAAGTTATTCAGACAACGTCTTCACACGATGGTAAACATTGCATTTATGCACTCACCGTCCGCCAACTGAGCCTAAAAACATTAAAGACGCAATGACAAAAGACAATCGGATTGAATCCATGCGGAAGAACTCAACCAATTCAAACGCCAAGTATGGAATCGGTTGAAAGACCAACAGGGTCTACGTCATTGGTCTTAAATGGATTTGGAAGAACAAATTGATGTCAAGGGAACGAATCGTAAACAAGTCACGTCGTGGCTAAGGGTTATCAGCGGGAGGAGGTATTGACTTTGAAGAATCATTTGCTCCGGTTGCTCGCTTCGAGGTCGTTCAGATATTTCTCGATTCGCGGCTCATCCGAATATGACGGTCTTTCAAATGGATGTCAAAATTATGCGTTTCTAAATGGACAACCGAAGAAACGGTTTATGTCACCCAACCGTAGGATTCGTTGATCCCGAGTTCCCGAACCATGTCTACAAACCGAACAAAGCTCAGTATGGTCTCAAACAAGCTCATCGGGCATGGTAACGATAATCTATCATCTTTCCTTATTGCCAATAATTTCACCAAAGGTTCGGTCGACCCTACTCTTTTATACAATATCACGGGCACATATCTTAATTGTTCAAATTAACGTGGATGACATCATTTTGGGTCTACACATAAAAGTACTCAATCGCTTTTGCAAAACTAATGAAGAAAATTTTAAATGTCCATGATGGTGAACTTACATTCTTTCTAGGACCTGCAAGTTCATCAATCACCCGTGGTATTTTCTTGAGTCACCCAAATATGCCCTTGAATTGTTAAACAAATTTGGAATGAAAACCATGACACTTATGCCACACCCATGACTCATACCAAGAAGCTCGTCACTGATTTACATGGGAAACTTGTCGACCCTACAAAATACCGTAGTATCATTGGGTCTCTCATGTATCTAATGACCAGCGTAGACCGACATTGTCTTTGCTGCTTATCTCGCTCCGCTATCGTCAAGACCAATCAAACCCACCTCTCGAGGCTAAAAGAATCCTCCGATACATCAAGGAACCATTAACTTGGGGATATGGTATCCGAAGGATTATGGTTTTGAACTAATTGCTTTTCAGATGCCGATCACGCAGGATGTTTAGATTCACGGAAAAGTACTTGAGAGCACTACAATTTCTTGGTGATAAACGGGTGTCCCGCAATCGAAGAAGCGTGATTGTACATCGCGCCATCAACCAAGCGTAATATGTAGCCATGTCGTGTTGTGCTCAAGTCATCCGGATGAGAACACAACTCAAAGACTATAGTTACGATTTAATGTAATCCCGATGTATGCGACAATCGGAGTGTTATTGCGATCTCGTGCAACTCGGTTCAAAGACTAAATCAAAGCACATCGATCTTTGCTATCATTTCATCAAGGACCACATGGAACAGTGCAGTTGAATTATACTGGGGTATTGAATACCAATTGGCGATCTACTCACCAAAGCCTTGCCTCCCGCTAGGTTTAATGAGTTGGTCCACCGGATTGGTATGAGGTGTTTGACTCAAGAGGAACTAGATGATCTATTAAAAGCCTTAAAACCCACAAACACCAAAATCTTTTGTAAATATTTTTCAAAACAAAATATAAAAATATAAAATCGATAAAACTACAAAAATATTCTTCTATCTATTTTTTCTTTTAACATGGCAAGTACATCTCTTCCACAACACTCAAATCTTTCTAAATTCAGATTTTTCGATCAAGTGTTGAGGGAGAAAATTAATACTAACCGTTTCAAAATAACACTGTGACTTGCATGTTATACTATCCCAGTTGTTTCTTTAATAGTGGTGGTCACATTTACGGTTTCGTATACTCCTGACTAAAATTCATAACCTTTCATTATTTCTTAAGTCGAGGGGAGTCACAAAGTTATTTCCAAATATTCTTCGTTTGGTAACCAAAATGGAAGTTAAAAGGCTTTGGATGAAAATGGAAAAGGTGGAGGGACTAAAACTGCCAAAAGCTTAAAGTTATTTTAATAAAAACACCTCCACCTAACTTTCACTTCACATTTATTACTCATACCAAACTCATCCTACGCCTAATATTCAAGCTTCAATTCCGTGTTTTTGATCATAAAATTGTAAGTGTTTTCGTAAACTAAACGTAATTACAAGCAAGGGTTTTGATTTTATGCAAATCCAACGCTAAAACGTGAGATATGAGTGATTATGTGTTCTACGATAGCGTATGAACACACAATCATTGGTGTGTGTTGTGGTTAAAATAAGTGTGCCAAAACGCTTCAATAACATCAATGATACTATGTTTATCCTTAAAATCCACCCGAAACACGAATTGATTGTTTTTCTAAATTAGGGTTCATGAGTCGCTTTGGGCGTTTTCATATGTGAATGTTTTCGGTGTTAAAGATTGTTGTACAATGTTGTTTTCAAGATGAATTAATCATATCTAAGCCTGAAACTACCCGTAAACACTAATGATTCATAAATTGAAAAATTAGGGTTCTAGTTCATACAATTGGGTTTCATGATTGGCCTTGAATTTGATGTTAAAACTTGGTTAGAACAACTTACTATGCCTCTAAGACTTACCGTAAACACTTTGGTGTAATTCCTATGGCTAAAATTCTTAAGCGAATCTATGAACTATTAGGGTTTTGGTCTCACAGCGTAAGACTTTTATGCGTAAACCTGCTTAATGAGTTTCATGCCATGATCCGCTTTATAATGAATGTTAATGTTAATATTGATGTTATGATGATGTTATTTCGTGCTTGCTACTCGTGAAACTCGAGTCAAGGTTATTGAAAATCTACGATAAGGATCACATTACGTAGAAAGTTATGCTTAAGAGAAATCTTACGCGTAATCATTACGCCGTGAAGGTTCTACAAAGGGACTACGCGATCCCGTGAAGGATATGCATAAACAATGACCTCTACGCATAAGTTCTACTCTTCACGAGTAAGCCTTACGCTGCGTGGGTTTTATATACGCCACGCTGTAAGCTTTACGCATAAGGTCCCCTTTTCCCACGCTGTAATATTTCTTACGCGTAAGTAAGGATCCTACGCATGAGCTTACGTCTACACGTATACCTCTCCTGTTTGCGCATAAGCTACCATTTCTACGCCTAAGCCTTGATCAAACCTTCATTATTAATTGTTACGCGTGCAAACTTGTAAATAAATAAATCATAATGTCACGAAACCAATAAATGTCACTAATAAACTTAAAAGTTTAATATGTTGTGAAAAATAAGTGATAACATAAGCTTTAAAACTTAAAGTTAACTAACTCACGAAAATTATCACGACGTCATTGGACTATTGAACCAACAAGTGACTTTGGACTCGTAACAATCATTGACATTGCACATTCAGTAATTAGACAATAAAACCATCTGTTGACTAACATTATGTCTTTCGATATGTTGGTTCTTTTGGCTAATGTTATTTCGCATCACGACATGGTTGCTCAAATGAATGTGGATGCACCGATGTTCTCACAATTGTCGATATCTTCCTAATGGCTATCCGAGGAAGATTGGAAAGAACAACCTTCGTTGACTTTGAAACCTCACCGCCGTAATATTCTCGCTGATTGCTATGGATATTCTTAAGAATCATCCTTACGTAACATGCTCTCACACTGCTACAAAGGTCGAGATCTACATTCATCGCTTTGGAATTCAACGCAAAGGATCAAAGGTCAAAGTGCGGTAAGATGACGCCAATCACAAACAGTCACCATCACACATGCGGACTTACGGGTCGTTCTTCTCATCCTTGACATCGAGCCAACCGACTTCTATGCCACACCAATGAAGAGACAGCTTTGCAATTCTTAATTGATATTGGCTATGATGAAGCTTCAGGAACTATCTCTAAGCATTCTCATGGAGCTTAAGAACATTCCTCAACCGTGGAGAACTCTCTACATCATCATCACCAACTGTCTCGGTTGTGATAGTGGCTATGAGCATCCCAAGCTCATGGAACCGCAAATCTTTGGTCATTAATCAACATGAAGCACACCAACTGGAAGCTCGATATGGGATGACATGATGTCATTTCTCAAAAGCTTGGCTCAAAGATTCCCTATGTCGATACACTAAACTGTTGATCCGAGAGCACTTGGGCTTCATCCCGATATTCCCAAGAGGCTCAATGACACCAACAATCATGACATGTTGTCCGAGCCTATTCTAAATTTCTAATGTAATCAAGGAATCGACAACAAAGAAACAGGTCTCAGGTTACACGATCACCTTCGTCGACGAAATCAAAAAGCTCTACACATACAAAAGGTATCCGAAGCGCTAAAGTAGGCAAAGTTGGTCATCTCGATGAGAAGTCTTCGGAACACCTACACGGAGAACCGTAAGAGGGCGGTCGGGAAGTGTCAAGAAGATCGAAAGTCGAGGAAGTACCCCAAGAGGAATCCTCCGTAAAAGGATTGTTCCTCTAAGGAAGCCGTTCCTATTCCCATTCCAAAGTCTAAACCACA
The DNA here is from genome assembly GCA_022545495.1 of Chrysanthemum lavandulifolium. NCBI lineage: Eukaryota > Viridiplantae > Streptophyta > Magnoliopsida > Asterales > Asteraceae > Chrysanthemum > Chrysanthemum lavandulifolium. The sequence continues at coordinate 38,991,304 of CM040240.1, forward strand.
AAGAGAGCTACCGACTAAAACTCAAGATACACAATCGTATCAAGAGGTCTTCTACTATGAATCAGCAATCAAGCACCTCCTTCATGTAGCAAAACCTCCCAATCCACCAGCTATCCAAGGAAAAGGGAAGACTCAAGACTTGTGCCTTATGAAGATGAAAGCTCGTAAGAAGAGCCACTAGAACCGATTACAGGAGGAAGTTCAAATTTGTTAGAATCCAACACGTTGGGAGGAATTTGCTAAAGATCAAATGGGTGGCCCGAGGGTCAAGTGGTGATGTTCCAATCCACACCAATTCCCGATGCGTTAATCGACCGATAAGGGAACCGTGCCACCACTCTTGAGCAACAACAAAAGCAATGTAAGGAGTCTATTAAGTTTGACATTGAGGAACCGAGATCATCGAGAAGTCCGAGAAAGATAAAGTCGATGAAGAAGCTAAGTCCGGAAATGATGAAGATATTGATTATGAAAAGTTTCTTCTTGATCGTCTCCAGTGCGGTCTAAGGAGAAAACTTCGAACCATCAAAGGACCCGTAGTCTCCTCACATCTAATCATCATCGGATTCATCTTCTCACCCTCACCACCACCATCAAAAGAACAACAAGATCCACATCCGGATCGGTGAAGAAGCCAACCGCCTCTTAGATTTCTCAAACTAAGACAAGAATCGTAAAGTCATCAAACAGTCGAAAGAAAGACGTGATTTACAAGAAGTTGAATTTTCTTGTCGATCGTGCACGAAGACCTTCATGACGAGAATGACGAGATGAAAGTTGAAAGGAGTATGTCCGTAAGCTCATGAAAGATGATCTTCAAGGAAAATGGACGAGATGATCAAAGGATACACTCACAAGTTCCTTCGACATCGCTCCTAAACCGACAAAGGAGATGTATACCGCATAACTTTATCCGAATCTCTTACATCCGCCAAGCAAACCATGAAATCATCTCCAATGAATGTGAACATCAATCCATTGAACCCACAATCTTCTCGGATGATGAATTGGTGAACCGACTAGAGCTCAAATGTCGAAACGCTCGCAACATTTGCCTCCCACGGCTAAATTGTTTGAAGCATTGTGGAATACCAACTCGTGTCAAGATACGAGAAGAAGTCAGAAGGCCTAAACGCTCAAGAGACGCACGAAGACAAAGATCGGGATAAGGATAACGAGCCCAACGCCCAAAAAGTCCGGTGAATCATCTTTTATGCAACCTCCACCCCAACGACTCTGACCAACAAAGGTCTCTCCTCGCTCTTTTCCCGAAAACCTCGAGATTCTTCTCGAGTTACCACCCTGCACTCGTAAAACCGGTGATCACTTTGAATATACGGGTGGTGACGAAAACGAATTCCATGAGCCCCAACAACAACCCACCTCTCCCGACAATGTTAAGAAACCGTAATCTTCATCTAGGCCTAAGAAAAGAAGAAGAAGGCGCCTACAACCGACGCCATATCATGGCTAGACGAAGATGACACGAGGAATTTGACCGGTTTTCACACTTGTTAATTTACTCCCTACCCACCAAGGTCAAGATCTCGAAGACGGTAGTACATTAGAGCATGTTAAGTTCTTGCAAGAGAAATTCCGTGTAAAAAGATGACAAAATCCGAGTTGAAGCGAATCAAGAATGAAGCATTTCAACTTCTAAAAGATTCGGAAAGTGCTATTGAAGTTGAGTATCACCTTGATAATATAGCACGAGCCATGTCTAACAACATGGATTGGCTCAACCAAGCAAACATCGATTTCACCAAACGGACAACCCTCCATATTACACCGATCGGTCAAAACCTCTACCAAGAATTGGCCAACCAGATCGACCTAGGATTCCATTCGATATTTCTTCAACAAAGACCGAATTTCTTCTACACGGTGGCGATTGTTCAAGGAAATACGCTACATCTCCGACACTTCCATTCCGGCGGTCATATACTCTAACGCATATATAGCCATCGAGGAAAGGGCTAACCACATGTTCTCCAACAATGTGGAAGTATATGACCGTGATGCATTGTATGGGATCCACCATTGGCCGTAACGGCAATTAATCTACTACTGTGCTGCCAGTTCGTAAGTCTCAACATGAAGTGTTCAAGACTAAAGCAATCGTGGCCATTAAACATGTTGATCTTTCATCTAAATAGGACTACACTTTCCTCAAGAATATCGTGGTCAAAAGGCAAGACGAAAGGGATTATGCATTCTCTCAAGCGGACTTTGAGAATTTATCTATCAACGACATTGAAGACATGTACCTTGCCAAAGTGCGTGGTCGCATGAGACAATTTTCAACTGAAGTACAATGTGAATTCATCAAGTCCTTGCTTATCTTCATCAAGCATAGTCATCGAAGAACGTGTAGAAGATCTCCGACTGCAGTTGAATCATATCGAGACCGTGTCAACTTCACTCCACCTCGCCTAGATCTTCCGACATTAACCAGCTTTCACAACACACACTCATCAGCCAACAATTCGAGGTTTACATTATTGAAACACATCGCAATCGCTTGATGGCGTGTAAAGATCTTCACAAGTTTGGGGATCACACATTGAAGAAGGTTAGAGACGGATTGGCCTATAGGTTAAAGGATATTCATGAAGGTATTGGGTCACAAAAGCGATGGAATTCCAAGTAAAGACGGATGTGAGGAGGATCATCGAAAGATTGATGAAAGGTTGTATCGACGGGACCGATTCGTAACTACGGAGAGCTTTGTAGGCGGTCGTCCTGTGATTGCTCTCACCGGCTATCAACGCCCGGTTCGCATTCTGAAACATTGATGGACTTCGGTACCCCTTGAACCGCTTCTATTTCATAATATTTTGATGTGTGATTAATTATGACTATGGCTTGTGCACACATTTCAAAGGTACAACCCGTTCTTGTCAAGAAAGGACCTGTGATACGCCGGTGTCACAATCCTTATATAAGGAGCAAAGCTTCTTAATTTTGAGTAAACCTTATCAAAACCTTTCATTTTCAAAGGTTTTACTCAAAAGAACAAGTACTTCCCGATATGTTTTTAAAATCTCAACCATTAATATCACTTGTTGAGGGGAGTATTTGAATTAAAACTTTGTTCACAAATTGTTCACAAGGTCATCTTCCCAACACTTAAATAGTCATATTTATTCTCAACTTTTCAAAAATTACATTTTATATGCCATTTTGAGGGGAGAAAATTATGTGATAAGAAATATGTTGTGTAAATGCAAATGAATCTTTGTGCTATAGACTTAACCAACGAATTGATTGTATTTAATGTTAGTAACTCGAAAAGACTTGTCCAGACGGGTAATATTTCAAGCTAGTTCGCTAGTAATGTAAACGTGTCTCGCAAAGGACTTATCCGAGTAGAATGTACCATTCGAGAAACTTTTGGTAGACATGAACTCGACGGGTTTGACAACCTTTCGAGGTTTGTCTACACCTTCAAGGTAGTTATTAGAGCTATTTGTCACCTAAAAGTCACAATGTAACTCTTTAACTATGCAACGAACCGTGTCTCGCGAGGATTGTCTATCTTGAGTTGATCAATTCATAAAGTGCGCGCTTTTCCTCACCGTGCAAATTTCCATAAAACTCTTAAGTACATGTGGAGGGGAGTATTTACGAAAACATCAAACTCTTACAAAGGGTACAAAATGTTTTACAATCATAACCGTTGTAAGAGATTTTCTTGAAAATTGGTTTTATGGCAAAATAGGTTAGTCATGGAGTTATAAGGTGACTAAGGTTAGGAATAACGTCATATGATCCGCCAGAGTCGGAGGGATCTACCCAAGGACATCACAAATAGTTAGTACTTAGAAGTCCTTAGGTACGATTATAAAAGGAGAAAATGAGAAGCGGAGAAAGAAGGAGTTGAAGAATTAAAAGGAAATGCAAAGAAAAGGGTGAAAAGAAATAGCCTCCAAATTACTCAACTTAGGCGCATACACGGGTTCAATTCATATGCTACTTGGTTGTCACTTGATGACACCATTAAAGATCAAAAGTCGTCATGGACCCAGGGCGCATGCACTAAACCTTCTTAGCCACTCAAGTTTCTCCACGAAGCTTGTTTCATTCTCAAAGGAACCCTACATAAACTATCGGCTTTCTCTTGAGATTGTCGGTATTGAAGAGGAGACCTCTCCTAGTCTCCGCCAGAAAACCAAAACGCACTATTGAGTCTAGAGCCACGAGATTCATCAAAAGATCTCTTAGGTACACTTGACATTTCATCACTTGATGTTCAACAATAAGAACATCGGTGGTACGTTATCGAGTCCTTCACGGATCTTAGCAATCATCGAGAACATTTATGAGAGGTTCACATCTGTGATCCTCGGTGATTGAATGGAAACTCACGCCAGGTCAACATCAAACGACCGACGGCGCAGTCACTTCGGTAACTCCCGTGGATTACGCTTAGTGTGTCTCAAACGGTCTACGATCGTGAGGTGATGCTTGATTGTACCTCGACTCATCCGAATCGTAGGTGTACTTGTACATCGCGTTATCTCACTTGTGGGACTCTAGTTCGAGAAGCGCCTTTGTGAGAATTAGAGTTGCATTTTCACACTATCTTGTTAACACTCTCAAGGTTCAAACTTGTAAGTGCCGAATCCGCTTATTACTAATCGCTTTAATGTTTTCCTCTTATGGAAGCTCGAGCGGAATGATCGTGCATATTCTTCTCATGCTCACGCCAACATCATCACTAATGAAAGTTCTATCTTAAAGCAACACAAAAGTCGAATGATTCTTCGTCAAATCAAAGAATCTACAAAGTTAAAGACTTAAAGAACTTCATCGATCGAAATCCAACGTCAAAGAGCGTGTGAGCATGTTGAAGAATGACGTGAGACACCGAGCGTGAAAGCGGAGCGCACTGAGGCGACTTGATGCGAACAACAACAACATACTATCACTTTCATCACAAAGAACAATGATCAAAGAACAAAGTTAAAGATGACGTCAAAGCAAAACTGTTTAAAGAAGACAATTTCTCTACACCGGGAGATTGTTCGAATCAAGGCAATTCTTCTCACAAGAAAGAAGAATGTCAAGACGTTAAAGCTACGATTACATCAAAGCCTTCACCGTTCATATTCATTCATCACCAACACTTGGGAGATTTTTGGAATCACTCCTAAACCTAAATCAAGTGTTAGTGATTCATATGTAATAGGTAGCTTAATTATGGCCTTTATGTTTGTTATTAGCCTTAAGCTTATGTAGAAGGCCCATGAGCTTAGGCCCAAGCCCTTAGGAGAAAGGAAGGGACTAGGAGTGTTGCCCTAGCTTCCTCCTATAAATACTCTTGTATAACCCTAACTTGAGGGTTGGTTGTTCATTTTATTCACTCTCTTTCACTCGCACGACAACCGGTTTACTCTTTACGTGTGTGTGTGTGTTTAACGTGTTCTACCGACCTCATCTCTTCTCTATTCTTTCTATTGATGCTTGTGTTGTAAAACTAGTGACCTAATATATAATGGCAGCTGAATTGGAGCTTAATGCTCTTAATAACGATATCTTTGTTCAGAGGCTTAAAGGATTGTTGGAGTTATAAGTATCGACCTATAATGGGCGAAGCCTGTTGTTCATTATGATGTGTGATTTACGTTTGTGTTTTTATGTGAACTCTCGTGTGTGTGTTTAATTTTAGTATGAGTGTTTTTATAATATTTGTGGGTAGTTGATAAGGATTTAAAAGGTACCTTTTTTAGGGGTCGTTTAAGCCCTTAATTGATCACTTTTGTATCCGTTACTACTTAATTTCGTTCCTTTTCACTTTTCAGGTCTCTTGAAGGCAAATTGCTGGAATGACACTTATTCGGATGAAAAGGAGTGAATATACGAATAAAATGGCCAAAGTCAAGAATCGAGACACTCAGTTTCTTGGGGCGAGAGGGGCGGTCGGGTTCTACTTGTGACGCCGTGAACAAGTTTTGTGATGACTCAAGAGCCAAATTGCTTATTTACAAGTGGATCGATCGGGTTTTAAAGAGAGAGGCGTCGCACTGCATTTACCTAGATTTGATCCGACGTCGTCGAGACTAAAAGCGGCGGTGTCACGGACATAAGGTGACGCCACAAAATGCTAACGTAGCCAAGACGAAACCCTAATGACGGCGACCCGACGTCCACAATTAAAGAGTGACGCCGTCGCGCTTTGTAACACTATATATAGAATCCGAATTTTCGGTTTCAGGTGTAGTTTTGTGGAGTAAAACCTAAACCGAACCAAGACTGTCTTGTACAATATTTTAGGGTTCCATACCCTATCTTACATCAAGATAAGTGTTTTACTTCATTAATTCAATTATGTCTTCAATTGATTGTGTGTATGCTTGCATGTTCTCTATGTCCGGCTAATTTATTTGTGTGTTTGCATAGGTAATATGAAACCTAGTTATTGAATATTGATTGGTTGTCTCTTATCTTAATTGTGATTGACCTAGTATTGCGATAGGTCATCCGTTGTGCTATTAATGCTTGATTAATCTTTGTTGAACCTTAGTTTATAATCACCTAGAGTTATTGTAGGCTAAACATCCAAAGAATACCTTAGTGTTAAGTTTATAAATCCTAGAGATTTTGTAGTCATTAACCTTGGTAGCTTCAAAGAGTTAGGATAAACGCATACCCTACGACCTTAGAAACACAACGCGTTAAGAATAAGGACGTGACAATTCAACCATCAATAGGAGATAACTAGGAGTAATAAAAACTAAGTAAATACATTCTTAATCATCATACGAGCACACAACAATAGACATAGACTACCCCTAGCTTAGTTAATTAGATAATTAGATAAGTAGAGTAATCGGTAGAAATACCAACCCCAAATCCAAACACCGGATTCGTACTTTCTATTTCCTAAAAATATAAAAGATAAAAATAATCTTCCTCAACCCCAACCTTAGCGTAGTAACTTCTCACTAGCATTCCTATTCCCTAGAGAACGATATCAATACCGTGGCTTACCCTAATACTACACTACAACGATTAGGTTCACTTCCTAGGGTGTTGAAAAACTTGCTTTCGACGAAAAGGAAGTTCCTTTGACCCGAACACGCTGTGTAAGCGTATCAAGTTTTGGCGTCACCGCTGGGAATAGAATAGCTAGTTAGAGTCCACCCGTTAGGTTTCCTTGCTTGATTCCTATCAAGTAAGTTTTTTCTCCCATTTTAGCTTCTCGTAGTCTATCCCCTTCTTCGTGACCTTTGTTCATAATCCCATCACTTTTCATCATGGAAGGTGATAACCAACCACCACTCATCAACCCACCACCAAATGACCCACCAAGAGGCCGCATTTATTGGTGAATACCGAGACCAAGCCACCTAGACTATAGGAACACCATTGAGCTTCCGACCAAGCCCAAGCTACGGCCCGAATCCGACACCATCCGGTTGGTGCAAAGCGGATGCGCATTCCATGGACTTCATTCAAGATCCTAATCGACATCTTAAGTTTTCTTAAAATTGTCGATTCCATCGACCTCGATGCTACTACTCGGGAGACCACGCGTCTGCGTCTTCCGATTCTCTCTGGGACCAAGCTAGTAATTGGCTTGAGCGACTTCCCGGCTCCATCTCAAGTTGGGATGATCTCACCTCTCGTTTCCTTGCTCAATTTTTCCCACCGGGGAGAACTACTAAGCTTAGGAATGAAATCTTGATGTTCCAACAATGTCAAGGTGAATCTCTCTACGAAGCATTGACTCGATTCAAGGACTTACTCCATAGAGTCCCTCATCACGGCATTGATCTTTGGCTTCAAGTCCAACTCTTCTACGATCATGTCAACTTCCCCACTAAGCGATCCATTGACCAAGCGGCCGGTGGAAAACTTAGTGATCTCACCGCGGAAGAATCATGGGGTATAATAGAGGACCTTGCTCTCTATGACAACGAAAGTTGGAATGACCCCCGTGAGTTGCCCGAAACCGTAAAGGCAATCTCCTTGCCTCCCATTGATTCACAATCTTCCGACCGTAGGATGCTCGAGCTTGAAGATCAAGTTAAATTCCTAATGAGTTCCTACCACAATCCTAAGTCTTCACGCCAAGTGAACAAAATCACTCTACCTTGTGAATTTTGTAGTGGTTCCCACGACACTCGAAATTGCACAAGACTCCCCGAACAAGCTTTTGTGGACTACGCCTCCACGTGTTCCGACAGAGCGGGAGAGAAGTGGTACACTTTCAAGCCCGAACAAAACAACTTAGGAAACTCTTACAACCCCTCATGGAGGAATCACCCTAACCTTAAGTGGAACCAAAATTCAAGCACACCCCAAAGCTCATCTAGTCCACCTAATAGGTTCAACCCTCCAAACACCGGGAACCCCACTAGTCTTGAGGCAATTGCATCTAGATTCATGTCATCTCAAGAAACTCGATTGACTAAGCTTGAAGCCAATTTTAAGCAATGACAAAGCGAGAAGACAAACAAGCTTGATGCCCTCTTAAAAGCCTTTAATGATCGTGAAATTGGAGCACTCCCAAGTGATACTATAAAGAACCCAAAAGTGAGTTCGATTTCATCGACTTCATGTTCTTGTTCACCATGGGAGAGTGCGCATCCATGCCCCTCACACCCAATGGTCCACTCGGTGAACGCTATCAACAAGGGTTCCAAGCAATCCAAAATGAGGTACAAAGGCCCCGCACCATTGGTAAAACCTACTCTTGAGAAACCCGTCAACCAAGAACCCAAACCTAATCTAGAGGAGGAGTACAAGGAACTCCATCAAGAAAAGCCGGTTCTTGAAGTCTTAGCTCATGCACCTTATTATAACGCTTTAAAAGAAAAATATGAGCTAGAACTTAGACTTGGAAAACATGGGTCCGATTTTGTGCAAAATAATTTACCTAAGAAGTTAGACGATCTTGGGCTATTCACTCTTTCGTGTAGGCTTGGAACTTCCAAACCTCTCGATGCTCTAGCCGACTTAGAGTCATGCATCAATCTTGTTTTGTTGTCCCTCCATAGAAGCCTTAACTTAGGTAAGATCGAACCAACGGAAACCATCTTAGGTCTAGCGGATGGTAGTATTGCATATTCGGTAGGGATAATTAAGGACATGATAGTACACGTAGGAGAATTGACTCTTTTGGCGGATTTCCATGTGTTAGACATGAATAAGGACCCGACATGCCCATTGCTTGTAGGAAGAGGATTCTTAGCTACCGCTAGTGCCATCATTGATTGTAAGATGTCCAAAATAGTGGTAGGAGAAGGGAGTGTTAGGTCAATTTACGATGTCAAAAAGCATACTAATTATAAAAAAGAGGAAATCCCACATGAAATTAGGTTGGATAGAGCACAATCTAGATATGGACCTTGGATTAATAAGAACTTCATAGGTCCCCAACGGCCTTTTTATCTAGATGAAGCCTTTGCTAGTAAAGCAACTTTCCATGAAAAAGAATTGGCTAGGGACATGGACGTGAACCCGTTCGAGGACGCCTTAGTATTTAGGAAGATGACCGAGTTCCTAGGAAGCTTGCCCATCAAACTTGTCATGAATAAGTGGAAAGTTGAGAGCGATAAGCCCAAGCATAGGTGGGATTGGGATAGACTGCCTAGTGATGGTAATGGAGAGTGGCACATTAGGATAACGATCTACGACCCCGATGGAGAGAAATTTGAAAAGGCATATCGAACCAATGTACTACTAGGAACCTAAATGATAAGTTTGATCCTTATGACATTCTTGAGGAAAAGCTTACTTATATCGGTACGTAAGGGCACGACTTTGAGTCTAGCTACAAGTCTCATAAATAAAGAAAAGCGCTTCGTGGGAGGCAACCCATGCTTAATTGTTTGCTTGTTTGTGTCGTATCTTTTATTGATTGTTTACTCTCATGTTTAAATTTGTAAAATGCTTTATTTTGTCTTTAACCTCGTCTTAATTACATATAAAGGTATTTTACATAAGGGATAAGTGTAGGGAGGATTACACACGTTTTAAAAGAAATGTGAACATGAGAATTACAATTAATTAAAAGATATAGAGGTGTGTGTTCGAGTCAAATGCTTGTATCGAGTCATAATGGATGTTTTGAAGGAAATTTTTCCGTGTTTTAAAGATAAAATTTTCCGAATTTTTCGAGAAAATAGCGTACCGGTTTCGTCAGGATAACTGACGGCCAGATCGCAACCCGACGCCTCGGGAGGAGCATAAGCGACTTATTACTTTTCTCGTTTCGAGCTACGATAAATTTTGGAATTTTCCAAGTCTTAATTTTCCGTAAAATCAGAAACATCCATTCCACAAGCATTATATCCTAGTTTAGTAGAGTCATATATATATTGTTACCGCCGATTTTACGCGAAGGTTTCGTTTGTTTTCTTCAAAGTGTGCGAGTTAAATTTATCAAGAAGAAGATACATAAGATGAGAAGGAGCTTTTCACTCAAACATTCTTCTTGAAGAAAGATGTAACCACCACTTCACACGGATCTACCGAGCTAATCGTGAGTACTAGTTTCTTTTCGCTTTTAATTACCTTCCATTATCATAACTTTGATACTTTTGGGAACATTGGGGACAATGTTCGGTTTAAGTGTAGGAGGGAAAATAAAGCGGAACTTTGAAACTATGCTTATCCTTGAATATTTGCTTTGTCCAATTTCATTTGTGTAATAAACCATGAGAAATATCGATTAGGGTAATTACGGCACCAAATTTAAAAATTTTCATGACATGTAGGAGTGGGCCATTAGTCTTAATAAAGCGTCTCATGGATAGGAAGTTATCGACTAGCACAAAACCCTTTACCACTTAAATTCCACAAAAAAATGTGAGGATCGCCCTTAGATTTGTAGGAATTAAAGCATTCATCTTTAATGCTTAGAGTGTGAACGGTAGTATAATAGATTCTAGAACTTGTTTTGTAATGCATTCGAGATCGCTAGTAAGACTACACTTGTCTAGTTAGGAATAACTAAATGATAAGAGGCATTAGGATAAGCGTTAGGAATTAGAAATTCCGGTATTAAAGAGTCGGTCACCTCAAGTATATGCAATCGTTAAAAGCTCGTAGTCGTAGTTATTTCAAGCTAAGTAGTATTTAGTTAAGTATCACCGTGGAGGACGGACGAGTCTTTACCCATCAGTATGCCCGATCCACACCGTTGTGTGGCGTTTATGTAAGACTATAAATACTCTACCTCCCAAGGTAGAGTTGGAGCTCATAATAATATTTTCTTTCTCTCACTATAGTTCCCAACTATCTTCCTTTCTCTCACTAGAACTTTCTCTCTCTAACATACTTATACGCCTACTTTGATCATGGTTTAGAGTGTTTGTGAAATCCAATATCCTACAATTGGTATCAAGAGCCATGGTTTGATCTCTCATCTTTCATGCTCTTTGTTTTGGTGGATATCATAAGGTTTTGGTGTATTAAGGGTTTAGGAGAGTTTGAGTCATTGGACAAATTCTAGTGGTAAAGTTTGAATTTTGCTTGTACTTTTGTGTTTAGGATCATCATATGTGTTATTGTTTTGAATTGGAAGGCTTAAATCATTGTGGTTTGGTTGTTTTGGATTGATAAAGTGGTTATTTGTGAAAGCGTGACTAAGCGAGTTGAGTCTCGGACTTGTGTTTCTTCAAAGCGAGTTGCTTTGTTATTTGATGCGAGTTGGTACATGCGACTTAATTTGTTAGCGAGTTAATATTTATGCGACTTGGGTTCTAAGCGAGTTGTTTCTTTAAGCGACTTTAGATCTAAAGCGACTTAGCTATTTAGCGAGTTGTAACGCTATCGAGTTAATTTAAGCGACTTAGTGTTCAAGCGAGTTGATTTTGTTGCGAGTTGATACTAAAGCGAGTTGGCTATTTAGCGACTTGATTCATTAAGCGAGTTGATGCGTTGCAGTTGATCTTGATGCGACTTGGCTATTAAGCGAGTTGATTACTTAAGCGAGTTGTTAATTAAGCGAGTTGTGTGGTTAGGGACTTATTCATTTAGGCTTGTTACTTCTTCGTGATACATTCTTACGGTTGTTCTTTGGTTTAGTAAAATCCGTGAAAGAATCAATTTCCGGTTTAATCAAAGAATAGTAAAATCCGTAGAGCTTGAAACATGTCTACAAACGTTCTACTATCATCTCCATTGTTGCGAGGATGTTCAAGCAGTGGCTCGGATACTAAATCCACCCATGCTTGATGAATCGACTATGACTCTTGGGCTCAACGAATCGATTGTCTTGTCTTGGAAAAGAAAATGGAGTCAACATTCTCAAATCCATTGATGAAGGACCATATCGGGTTGAGGCGACTAGAGACTTAATTGATACGGTGAAGATGGAACAATGATCTATGGAATTGATGGACCAAGACATATGATGAGCTCGATGATAAGGAGAAAAAGAGATTCGATCTCGATATCGGGGCTTCTAACATCGTACTTCAAGGTCTTCCAAAACATATCTACAAGCGATCAATTACAACACGAAGCAAAGGCGTTATGGGATAATGTCAAGATGCTTCTCTCGAGTTCAATTAACCATGGAAGACAGAGAATCACAACTCTATGATGAATTTGAACACTTCAAGATGAAACCAGATGAGAGTGTTTATGAGTACTATGTGAGATTCCACAAGCTTGTTAATGATATGAGGAACATCAGAATGACTATGCCTAACATTCAGCTGAACTCAAAGTTTATAAATAACATGAATCCCGAATGGCACAAATTTGTCACTTCTGTGAAGCTCACAAAAGGTTTGAAGAATACAAACTATGAGCAACTCTATGCCTTCCTTCTTCAAAATGAGAGACATGCCATGTTTGAAAAGAGGATTCTTGATCAGTTCAAAGGTCAAGGAGAAACAAGCTCAACAAATGATTCAACTGTTTTTTTCACTAACGATGGGATTACCACCAATGCTTCTCAAGTTGTACCCACGGAGATGATAATCACAAACTCATTTCTCGATCCAAGGTTCAAGCAACCTGATGCAAATCTTGTCATGGAACATTTCATCACTCAACCGCACTCATGGTTAAAGAGAACGAGACACTTTCACCTCACTAACAAACTTCACACCTGCAATGAGATCCGAACCGCCTCGATCTTCACAACCATGCTTTGATCGAGATGGGAAAATTATGGGCGATCGGTTCAAGAAAGGCGGTTTGATCAAAGAAAGGGTGGAGCGGTGGAGGCTATCTTGCAAATCGAGCAGAGGAAGGAATGGAAATCAAGGTCAAGCAAACCCAATCAAATGTTACAATTGTGGAGGTGGGACACATTGCAAGGAACGCGACATCACCAAAATGCCCTCGAATCTGAGTACTTGAGGATAAGATGTTGCTTGTACAAGCTCGGGATAATGGTGCTGCTTTGGATGAAGAGGAGTTGTTGTTTCTTCTTGAGGCAAGGCCAAGACCTATGATGCAGATGTGGATGAGCAGACCAATTCGGGAGATAGGTCACAATCATCGAATGCCTTTCAAGTCGCCGATTGTGATGCATACGACTCGATGTGGATGATGGACCCATCGCACACACAACTTTTATGGCTAGCATTTCTCCAATGGTTTCTCCCAAGGTCTTTTCTTCACCACAAGCTGGCCCATCCAATGACAAACTCATCTCGAGGTATTAAAACTATACGATGATCTCGATGTGCAAAGATGCATGACAAAGTACAATCATCTAAAACTATTGAATCAAATATTGAAAATATGGGTAATATCAATCTTGTCCAATATGATCAATATGTGAAACAAAGTGAAAGTGAAGTTGTACCAAGTGATGCATCTTCCGCGATCAACAATGACTATGTTTTTGATGAATTCAACATGTGCTCCGATGATTACGTAATTTAGAACTAAATGCCTATAAAGAACATGTTGCTATTTATGAACAACGTGCAAAATTTGAGTTGACCACTCGTGAGCGGAAATGGATGACCAAGTGCATAATCATTAGAAAAATAATTTTAGAGAAGAGGTATTAAAACAAGAGTTAAATTCCTTGCAAGAAAAGCTTTCTAAAGCTGCTACAAAACAAGAACTTCAAGAAAATGTGAAAATGCTTAAGCAAGAATTTAATGCAAAGGAATCAAAACTCTTGAAAGATTTTTCTAATCAAAACTTTGAAAAACAAACTTGAAAACAAGTTGTACATACAAGGAACACCATTCGATCGCTCACATGATCACTAAGCATAGAGTCTTAAGCGATAAGCATAGCATTCCCCTTGTTGAGGAACCAAATCCGAGGTCATTAAAAGGGCTAGAAATGCTCATAAGGTTCTTTATGATGCAATGAAATCCTTAAACCTAGACAAAACCTAGTTGCGTTGAGTGCGAGTGAGGAAGATAAGAAATCGGATGAAGTCACTAGGGAAAAGATGAACAAGAAATTAGATGATCCTAAATGTAAAGAGAAGAAAATAAAGATCACACCCCATGATTACAAGAAGGAAAACTGGATTTCCTTGAACATGTTTAAGCCTCGACATTGTTGACTCCGAACAAGTTTTACGGAAAATGGATTTAGATAAGCGTAAAGTCGAAAATATTGTTGAAACAAACCCTCCCTTTGGAAAATGCCTAGAGCGACTGTATCCTCCTAATACACCAATGCATCTTGTTCCTAGAACAATTGCCACTAAAAGCAAGACCTTAATTAGCCAATATGTTATCTTTCAACTATTTGTTGATTTTGAGAAAACTTGCAAGAAAAGGATCACACCCTCTGGTATAACCGAAGGAGAAAGGGTTTTGAGAAAGCGAAAGAATGTTATTTAATCAAGTCATGCCTTTCTTTAAACCGCTAAAAGATCATTTTGAAAGTCTTAAAAGGGAATGAACTTAGACATTAAATAAATGGAAAAGGAGTTTGATGCAATGATAGTTGAGGTTAGTGACTATGAGCGAGCATTAAAATATAATGAGATTGAGAGAAAGAACTTGCATACATTAAATGAGACTCTTATTCTGAATGTGTTGCTCAAGATATGTTTTCATCGCTACAAATTGTTCTATTAATGCTTTCCAATTTCATGAACTATCATCTGCCTGAAAGTCTCCCATGATCGTGTCATTGAGCTTGAAAAACTAATTCGAACTAAATGAGAAAATTGAACCGGATGATCACGACAATTTGGTTAAACATTTTCTAAACTAGAAGTTGA
Organism: Chrysanthemum lavandulifolium; assembly: GCA_022545495.1. Classification (NCBI taxonomy): domain Eukaryota; kingdom Viridiplantae; phylum Streptophyta; class Magnoliopsida; order Asterales; family Asteraceae; genus Chrysanthemum; species Chrysanthemum lavandulifolium. The sequence continues at coordinate 39,006,473 of CM040240.1, forward strand.
GCACTTTAATTTACAACTAAAATATCAACATCTTAAAGAAAATGTCAAAACTTCAAATATCAAGACATCCTCGGATGCTCCGAATTTGATCTTGTTTTCAAATTAACAAACGTGATGAATGATTCAAGCTCATTGCAACACGATCGAAAGTTGAAAGCCCAAATCTCTCGATTAAAGGTCAAACGAACAATATGACAGGCTCCCAAATGCCTCCTCCTCTAGATTCTCGAGAATTCTCAAACGTTTCATCTTCAAAACTTAGTAAATGCATTACAAAGGAAAACAAAAGTTTTCTAGAAGAAAATGAAAAGGTTAAACGTCATTTCAATGAGTTATTTGAATCTATAAAGGTCACTCGTAACAAAAATAACAAAAGCGGTAGCCTCGTTACAAAAAGAAATTGAGAATCTAAAGAGTCGGTAAAAGGGAAGATGCCAATGACCAATGGGAGAATAGTGTATCTAAGGTACATGTCTGTAATAAATATGCTTTGTCTATGAAATATGTTCCTCCTCATCTTAGGAATAACAAACTTGCTATTCAAACATATTTCTCACATCTTAAGGACGACCTAGAATGTCTCCGTGAGATTGTTGAAGAGGATAAATTAGAGAAACCACTTGACAATGCAATTGGGCATGCATGCTTATATGCCAAACGATCTCAGAAATTCTAGAATGCTTAATCACAATATGCCCAAAGTCCTTAGGGTGAGAGGTTAATCCTTTGATTCCATGTTCGATGCCTAGTGCCAAGTATGATATTCATTCGATGCCAAATGTTTTTAAAGTGAACCTTAGTGTGCCTTTAAGTAGTTCGATTCGGATCCGCAATGCTAAGAAAGAGAACTCTAGTGTGCCTTCTAGGAATACAAATCCCAAAGACTTCTAGTATTAAGAAAGTGAACCTTGGTGTGCCCGCATGCAATTCGGATCCCAGAACATCTAAGCGGAAATGCAAAGAGTAGCAAAACTAATGTTCCCATTCCCTCAGGAGTAGTCGGTGACATTAAAGCAAGCGGGTCAAATTCTCAAGACAATACAAGGAAGGACACGACCTCAAGCTAAGAATGTGCATTGGAAGAGAGTAGAAGACCAACCTAGGAACTTTAAGTTTGAGCCGAATAAAATGAATCGTGTTGATTCTAGTATTAGCCATAGGCGTACTATAATTAATTCAAATTCGATACTATTTGCAAACCTTGTATTGATGATCGCTTGAATTACATTTCTAATCATGAATGTGGTGTTAATGTTTTGCCTAATGATGTTAATTGTCCAATTAATATTGTTAATGCTAAAATCATGCTAAGAAGGCTAAAAGGAAAAACAAAAGAAAGTTGAAAAAATGGAAACCCACGGGAAGAACATTCGTAAGATAGGCTATCATTGGATACCATTGGTCATAAGACTAATCGAACAATGCCCACTAGAAAATGGATGCCTCCGGTAGAACTATTACCTTAAGAAGTGAGCACACTTTGAATAGTGCTATCACGACACTAATCTTGCACCTATTCATAATGATTCCATTTCCTTAATTTCCGATATGAATGCTTCTATTTCGATGTGGGTGTTCCAACCATTGTTACTAACCAAATGGAACCCATTCTTGCATGGGGATCCCAATTATCCGACTATCCATTCTTGTCGGTGTTCAACTGCAGATCGTTCAAATCGCTTACGTGGTACTGGACTCAGTCGTTCCAAGCATATGATCGGCGACGATCGCGGCTCATGAACCGTGAGCAAATTCATCGGAGACGATTAGATTCGGAATGATCATTTGGTGCAATCATGGGTTTTGGAGATTATGTTGTTGGCAAAAGTGTTATCTCGTGGTTTACTATGTAGAAGGTCTTGGTCATAACTTGTTCTCTGTTGGTCAATTCGCGATTACGATCTAGAAGTAGCCTTGAAAAACATACCGCTTTGTTAGAGAACTTGATGGTAAGGAACTTTTAAAAGGTTCACGTGGTTCAAATCTATACACCATCTCTATCGAAGATATGATGAAGTCTTCTCCAATTTGCTTCTTTGTCAAAGGCTTCTAAAACAAAGTCATGGTTATGGCATCGTCGTCTCAATCACTTGAACTTGCACCATCAATGATCTCACCGAAAGGACTTAGTTGTAGGTTTACCTAGACTCAAGTATGAAAAGGATCATCTTTGTTCGACATGTCAATTGGGAAAAAGCAAGAAGTATGCCCATAAACCCAAACCTACTAACTCATCACGTAAGTTCTTCATACAATTCATATGGATTTATGTGGACCAATGAGAGTGCAGAATGTCTTTAGGAAGAAATATGTGTTAGTTGTGGTTGATGATTACTCTAGATTCACCCGGTCAAGTTCTTAAGGACAAAGGATGAAACTCGATATCATCATCAAACTCATCAAACAATGCAGTTCGACTTAACAAAACCGTCGAATTATCCTAACAGACAATGGAACCGAGTTTGTTAACAAACAACTTAGTGAATTTTATGAAAGCATTGGAATCGACCATCAAAGAAGTGTTCCACGAACTCCTCAACGAGCGGTGTAGTTGAAAGACGAATCGAACTCTTGTAGAAGCCGCTAGAACAATGCCGATTTACTCAAAGGTTCCAATGTTTCTCCGGGTCAAGCTATTGCCACTTGCATGCTACACACAAATCGTTCCTCGATTCACACTGCTCATGGAAAACTCCATATGAACTTGTCCACAACAAAACCTAATCTCTTTCCTTCGTGTGTTTGGTGCATTGTGTTATCCAACCAATGAGGGTCAAGACTTAGGCAAACTTAGAGCTAAAGCGAGACATTGGAGTTTTGTAGGTATTCACCAAACAAAAAGGGATACCGAATCTACAACAAATGAACCCAAAATATCATGGAAACAATTCACGTTACGTTTGATGAGTGACCGGTCAAATGGCTCTGGACAATCCATTCAGGACCCGCGCTTCAAAATAGTCCCATTGGTTCATCCTTGTTCCAAACTCTTCTCAAGAAACTCCATATGTACCTCCATCCGAAGATGATTTAAAGAAATTGTTTGATCCTATGTTTGATGAACTTTATGATCCAAGTACTAATGAGGTGTCGATTCCTACAACGAGAGGTTGCTCGTGAATGAAGTCAATCCTCGGTCTCAATATCTTTAAGTCAAGAAGCGCTGCTGATCCTTCGATCTCATCAACAAATCATCATTCTTCAAATGTACATCATGGAAATGTTTCGCATCAATGATGAAGTTAATCCCTTTGCTACTCACGAAGATGCTCCATTTGAAAACATATTTGCTCTGAATCTTCATCGAACCATCTTCTTGAGGAGACATCGACTCGCTACTTCAGTCCTCAACAACTACCACATGAACACCTCGAAAATGGACTCACGATCATCCATTAGACAACATCATTGGAAATCCTTCTCATCCGGTATCCACTGTAAGCGACTTCTCTTGATGCCTTATGGTGCTTCTTTAACTCAGTACTCTCAAAGATCGAACCTAAAGATGTTAAACCGCTATGAATGAAGACAATGGTTCAATGCCATGCAAGATGAAATTCATGAGTTTGATCGATTAAATGTATGGGAATTAGTACCACTCAGTTGTGCTATGATCATTGCTCTTAAGTGGATCTTCAAAGTGAAGCTTGATGAGCATGGTGATGTTTTGAAAAATAAGGCTAGGTTAGTGGCTAAAGGTTATCGTCAAGAAGAAGGTATAGACTTTGAGGAATCTTTTGCTCTAGTTGCTCATATCGAGGCGATCGAATCTTCTTGGCTAATGCCGCTAGCAAGAACATGGTTGTTTATCGGATGGACGTGAAAACCGCATTTCTTAATGGAGATCCGAAAGAAGTGGTTTACGTCACCGACCGAGAGGGTTTTGTGAATTGAGCATCCTACTCATGTTTATCGCTTGAAAAAGGCCCTATATAGTTTGAAGCAAGCTCCTAGAGCATGGTATGATCTGTTGTCAAAGTTTCTTCTATCTCTTGGATTCAAAGAAGGAGCGATTGATCCTACTTTGTTCACCGAAAGTCGTGCAAACACTTAATTCACGTTCAAATTTATGTTGATGATATTATTTTTGCGTCGACCGACCCAATGGAATGTGATCGTTTTCTAATGAAATGGGTTCAAAATTTCAAATGTCAATGATGGGACAAATGTCATTTTTCTTGGGATTACAAATTTCACAAAGTCCGGAGGCATTTTCATAAATCAATCTAAATATGCAAATGAGATTTTAAAGAAATTTTGATTTGATTCTAGTGACCGTTTGACACTCCCATGATTGAACGAACCAAGCCGGATGAGGACCACTCGTGGATCATGGTAGATCAATCGAAATATCGTAGTATGATTGGATCGTTGATGTACCTCACGGCTAGTAGACCGGACATCTTGTTCGCTGTGTGCATGTGTGTTAGATACCGTGCTAAGCCTACTAAAAAGCACCTTGAAGCGGTTAAACGGGTCTTCGGTATCTCCAAGGAACCATCAATATGGGACTTTGGTACCAAGGACACCGGTATGTCTCTAACGGCCTATGCAGATGATGATCATGCGGTTGTCAAGATACACATCAAGTAAGTCCGAGGTGCTCAATTTTGGGTGATAAGCTTGTGAGTGGTCTTCAAAGAAGCAAATGAGTACTTCTATTTCCTCTACTGAGGTGAATACATAGCCATGTCATCTTGTTGTGCTCAAATCTTATGGATGAGATCTCAATTATCCGACTATGGCTTTGAATTCAACAAAATCCCTACATCTTGTGACAATAAAAGTGCTATTGCTCTCATGCAACAACGTTCAACACTCAAGAGCAAAGCATATCGACATTCGACATCACTTCATCGGGAACAAGTGGAAAAGGTGTGGTGGAACTCTATTTTGTGAGGTCCGAATATCGCTTAGCGTACATCTTCACCAAAGCTCTTCCAAGAGAACGTTTTGAGTTTATTCTTCCACGTCTTGGCTTGAAAAGTCTTCAACCGAAAACACTCAAACGTCTTCGTGAGGAAGACAAGGAGTAAAGGTCTATCTTCATCTAACTCTTGTATATATCTATTCGAAAACAAAATACAAAATTATAAAACACAGTAAAATCCATAAAAATCGGAAAATTCAAAAATCTTCAAAAAATATTGTCAATTTGTTATGCTTTTCTCGGTTCGTCAATATCTACGGTCTTTGTCTGTCATTCAAAGAATGACACGGACTTTATATGTTGTTCAATTTTAAAAAAAAATATATATATATATATATATATATATATATATATATATATATATATATATATATATATATATATATATATATATATATATATATATATATATATATATATATATATATATATATTTGGGAGAAAGAGAAACAATGGTTTATTGTCATTTCGTGAAAGTAACCCGCTTAAAGAAAGAACGAGCTATTCTTTATAATTTTTAAAATTCCATGCTCTTATTCTATAAACATTTATCTGCTTTGAAAACTAATCGCTTTGAAAAATAACTCGCCTCTAATTTTGATAATCATCCGAGTTATTTGTCACAATATCAATCTCTCAATCAACAACCTATGTCATTGATTGAGGGGAGAATATTTTCAATTAAATTAAAAAGTTATTTGGCTTTAAATTGTTTTCAAAAGATATACATGCATGTTTTATCAATGGAGTTTTAAAATCTTAAAATCCGATCCTTATCAGTTAAAACGCTTTCATAATCAAGACACAATTACCCTTAAAAGCTTTCAAAATCAATTTAAATCTATAAGAGATTACAAATCTCAAATGATTTGATAATTGTGATCGGGGGAGAATGTGTGATTTAAATTGGATTTAAACTGATAATTCGGTAAATGGTTTTATAAGGATGTACAAGCTCTCCTTCCCACATGTGACAAACGATTTCAAATTTTCCATGCACATGTTGAGGGAAGCATCTATCTTAAACCTATGATTTGAAACGTGATCACTTATCTCAATGTGCGGGTTCCTCTAGTATGTGCAAAACTCTATTCAAATCTCGAGGCACATATTGAGGGGAGCAAACTTATGAAAACCTCATCCTTCCGGAAATGCTTTATCTACTTGATTTGATCGAGAAGTGATGTTGATATCTTTTAGAAAATGGTAATCAAAGAAGTAAATTCTTCCTCTTGCCTCCGTGTGCAAAACGATTTCAAACATTTGGTGCACATGTTGAGGGGAGCACTTGTTCTAAAAATATCAAAACAATTCGGTACAAAATGTTTTGATAATATATCACAAGTATCTGGATTGATTTTCAAATGGTTTTCAATTGGTTCAAATGGCGATGAACAATACCAAATAGACCACCAAATTTACTTTATGTACGGTGATATAAGGATGATAAGGTTAGGTATTGGTTCCCATGATCCGCCGAACCGGAGGGATCTACCGAGGACAATCCACTAGTTAGTATAGAAGTCCTTAGGTATGATGATAAAAGGAATGAGACATTTTCTTTAATTGTGACGTCGCCTACTCGCACTCGGACTAATTGTGAGTCGACGCCTTTAGTCTTTAATTGTGACGCCGCACTCGGACTAAAGGGCGTCGCAGCCTCGGACTAAAGGTGACGGCGTCACGGACATAAGGTGACGCTGTTACAACGCTTAACGTGGCCAAGACGAAACCCTAATGACGGCGACCCGACGACGTCACAATTAAAGAGTGACGTCGCAGTTTGTAACACTATATATAGAATCCGGATTTTCGGTTTCGATGTGTAGTTTTGTAGAGTAAAAACCTAAACCGAACCAAGGTTTGTCTTGTACGGTATTTTAGGGTTTGATTCGTGAAAAGTGAGTGGTGAACAAACACAATATCAACGTATATCAAAATAACCATAAATTCGACAAATCAACCCTTTAGGAAAAAGGTTAACGAGCCAAATCTTACGGGTGTGATAAAAGTGATACCGGGAAAGTGATTTCCCCGGGTCGTGTCCCAACGAGGTGTGAAATTGACGGAATCGTTGAGTTTTGTGATTTTGGATTTGAATTGGATTAAACGAATTTTTGGATTTTGATTTCGTTATTCTACAAATTGAAGAACGGAAATAAAAATAAAGCATGTAAAACAAAGAAAATACTAAATAAACTACTACTAAGCCTAAGAAACAATAAAACGATGCTAAATTAAGTCCTACGAGTGCAAAACTAATTTTTCTACATTCTAAATGACTAAAAATAATTTTATAAAAAAGCCGGGTATTTTTTCGACTTTTATTTTATTTATTATGAATTAAAAACTAATTTATACTAATTAATTAATTAAAAATACTAAGCAAATTTACAAAAATCTGAGAAAATCACAGAAATTACTTTAAACTATACCGATTCTAGAAAATAAAAAAAAAGTAATCGCTTAAGGAAATAAGCGAGTTAAAAAGGCATCTAAGTGAATAAGCTAAAACTGGAAATGGTATTTAAATAACAAATAAGGAAAACAATGACAAGTAATAAGCGGTAGAGCAGATGGTTATTTGGTGAGAGTGGGCGTGGTTTTTGAGTGCATGACTGTGGTTCAAGTCCCACAGTACATCTACTTTTTCATTTTATTTATTTTTGATTTTTTCTTTTGGAACTTAAAGAAGACTTAAAATAGCAACTTTAATAAAACTAAAACTTAGAAAAGGCTTAAATGAGATGTTAGAAGCTTATGTAATAAAACAGACAAGTGATGTAAATGGTCATGATTCGTGAATAAACAAAACCAAAATTCATTCAAGTATCTAATAAGCTAAAAGCAAAAAGGAACTTAGGCAAACTTAAATAAGCTAAGGAAAATAAAGCTAGTTAAAGGCAATCTAAAGAAAATGACTACATCTAAATCTATAAACTAATAAGCTCAAATAATCATGAAATAAACACTAAGTCATGGCTGCTGTTATAACAGCAAAGAAGGGGTAGAAAGGTAACTTAAAGGACTAATAAAGCTATCTATATAAGCTCCTAAAGGGATTCAAAAGGCAAACATATAAAATCTACTCTAGCAACTACTTAAAAAGGCAAGAATCAATCAAAATCATCAAAAGGGAAAGTAGATTTGCTGCTGTGAACAGTGGTATTTGGGACTGAACATCACCTGATGCAGGACAAGCTTAGACCACACCACCAACTTCAAGGCTGCTGTTATAACAAGCTTAGACCACACCACCAACTTCAAGGCAGTTGCAGCCTACTCAAACCATTTTTCTGATTTTTTTCCTTTTGGGAATAGTTAAAATACTAGTTGAAAATACTATTTTTAATTTTTACTAATTTTTACAACAACTAAAACCGATTTAAACATCCGATTGAAAGTTAACAAAAGCATAGTTGAATTGTTTTGACATTAAAAAAAAAAAAAAAAAAAAAAAAAACTTAAAGACACAAGATGAATTGATGAAACTTAAAATTGTGACTAAGAAAGCTTTAAAAAAGTTACTAAAACTAGTTTACTCTAATTCCACTAACCAAAAACATTTAAACCTAAAAATCACCACAAATCCAAACACTACTTAAAAGGCGAAAACTAGAAACTTGTGACAAAACTTGTTTGAGACTTTAAAAATGATTTTGCACTACTATAAAAACTCAAAATGAGTTTTAACCAACTAACAAACACTTTTAAAGCACAATGATGATTCAAGAACATTAACAAAAGGCAAACTGCATAAACCTTAAATAAACCGAATTTTAAATTGCATTGAAAATTAAAGAGAACAAGAAATGTAAATGACAATAAAAGTAAAATGGTACTAGAACATGAGTTTCTAGACAATTTTTTACAACTTCCTAAACTTCGTTTTATACTAAAACTAAAGAAAAGTCTTCTTCTCTCTTCTTGTTATCTTGTGTGTTTGTTGTGTGAGTGTAAACAAACCAAAAACGCCTTGTGCTTCTTCAGAATTATCTCAACCACCCATGAGTTAGGTACAAGTTTAGAGCAAATCTGAGCCATTGGTGGGCTTTATGCTTGGATTGCCAAGGTGGCAAGATGAGACATGTGAGGAGGGGAATCATGTGACCTTGCTTGGTTTCCTGGAGCTGAGAGTGATGGGAGGAGGGGGAAGAATGGCGGGTAAAAGAGGGTTTCTAGGTTTTTTTTATTTGAGTTTCTGGATTTGGGATAATGGGAGGAAAAAGGTAAAAAGGGGTTGGATTTATCAAAAAGGTTTTAAATAAAATGTATTTTCTTGTTTTTTGAGTTTTGTAATTTTTTATTTATTTATTATTTTTTTTTGAAAACTAAAAATAATTGGTTTTAGAAAAATAAAATTTTACAAAAGTGGGTTTTTAAAATAGATTTTGATTAAAAGGTGTTTTGAACATTTTTGGTATCGGGAAAGTGTAAAATGGAATTTTTGGGTTTCGGTTGGGTTTTAAGTTGTTTTTCCCCCTGATCACTCTCAAAAACACGACCCGAGCTCTGAAAATGTGGAAAATCCAGTCCCGGCTCTGTCCGCAAAGCACTTTTTTCTGATTTCGGCTCGATTTTGCTCGTTTTCGCTCCGTTTTCAATCCTTTTGTACCTGCAAGACACAAAACACACTCCGAGGATATTTTTAACATATTTTGATCATATTTGGGTGTTTTTGGTCGTTTTTGTGGTCTTAGGTGGGTAAAAACGATGAGTGAATAAGCACTCATCAAATCCCCCACATTAGGCAATTGCTAGTCCCTAGCAATCAATCATATGAAGTAATGAAAGAAATCACGAGCATAACCCATCTTTACCTTTTTATTCGATGCGAGAAATTTAAATTAGACTTGAAAGTAAACAACATGCTTGATTAACAAAAAGTGGTATCATGGAACGGGATTCACACAAAATGGGTGTCTCCAAGGAATTGTGATCGTCATCCTCTTTTTTATACTCTCAAACAAAGTCTAAACTTATTGTGCAAACGTTTTGGCAAAATGCTAACACTACTTATACAAATAATCTATGTAAGTCGAGACTTAACTTTTACTCCCGCAGCTTATATAATTTAAGTTCGTGTGCTCATTTTCAAAAGTTTGACCATTGAAATCGACCTTGTTATGGTTGATATCCACTTAACTAAAATATTAGTTCCCGGAAACTACGAAGTCTAAGGATCGAAAGGGCCTCTTCCATGTAGCGGCTTTCTTCTCGCACATCCCAAACCAGTTGGCTTTAGGTGACTGTGCTTTGACACCTCACGGAGAATAGTACCGAATTAGTAGGAATTCGATTCCAAAGATTTACGAGGCTACCGTTAAGTTAAAACTAAACCTAAATGGATATCAACCGACGATAATTTAGAAGTTTGAGATTCAAAGGTGAGATCACTCCATGTAGCGACTTTCTTCTCAGCTTGTCCATTTAAGGAGGCTAGGTTTTCACCCTTGAGAATAGTATCGGAGCTTTCGGGGTCTTTGACTTCAAGAATTTCTAAATCACCGTCAAGCTTTTAGACAACTTTGACGAATCCTAGTTCAACTTCCGATTTAAATTTAAGAAAAAGCAAGTTTCGCACATTTATTGATAAGCAACATGGTACTTTTATTTGAGGACTCATATTTTTCATTTTTTTCATTTTTCAATTTTTTTTTTCACTTTTTCACTTTTTCTTTTTCTTTTTTTTTTTTTTTTTTTTTTTACTTTTGACTTTAACTTGCATTTTATTTTTGCATCATTCAAGAAATCTTACTTACTTTCACTTTGCAACATTATTCGATTTTAAGAAAGTATGTTTTCCATAAATTTAAATAAGAAGTTAAACTTGAGCTCTTTATCAATTTTGCTTACAAACTTTTGTTGTAACAAGACGATTTGAATGTTCAAAAGTTTGACAACGAAGCACGTATTTTAGGTTCAATTAAGAGCTCTTTGGGAGAAAAAGCCATAGATTACTTATATAAGCTCTAAAGAGAACCAATTACACCACGCTTAGCATTTTCATTTGCACAACTCGTAAAAACTTAGCCTAAATGTTAAGAGAGCAACTAGATCAACACTCTAGCAGTCGGATTCCTTTGTTCTAACCTAATCAAGACTAAACTTTTATCAACACCAAGTGTTAACACTTTATTTTGTGTAAATTTTTTTCGGCAAAATTTTTCAAATTTTGGCCAAAGCGGGGTACTAGGGACTAAAGGGTACAAATGCGACAAAATTCGACGAAATTCCCCACACTTAGAATTGAATATTGCCCTCAATATTCAAAGTCCCGGCAAGCCGATACTATCGAACGGAAAAAGGTAATACCACTAACCAAGTGTGTGGACGAAATCTATCATTTAACACAAAAAGGATTTTCAAAACATATCCCCGGATAAGCGTTAGCAAAATTGATCGGATATTGGGCGGTGGATTGAAAACAAAGCATCAATCATCACGATCAAGGGATACCTAAAACATGAGCAAACACACAAGAAGCAAACACTGTGGAGGTTCCAACCCACACTTAGTTGTTAGAAAGAGAAAGAAGTCGAAACATGGGTGGACACCATGAAATGCTATCGTTTTTGTTAACCGAGTCGCTAGCTTGACTCGACCCGAATTCATTGGTCCTTGGGAAGCAATGGAAGAGAAGATCTCCATCGGACTTTCATTCAAATGGTTTGGATAAACATTGAATGTTTTGAAAGTTCCACTCCGACGAGATACCCACAGTTCAAAATAGTAAAACTATAAACGATGATACAGGGGTCAAAGATGGTATCCTCACTCCCGCAAGAGTGAAGAAGATGAGAAATCACATTATATGGAAGAAATGGAATAAAGATTTTGATAACAATTAGGATCCATTCTTCATTCTCAAAAGGAAATTTCATATAATCCTTAATTTGAATTTGATCATTTAAGCTCATTGGGTGATTTTCAACAAAAACTTTGGGAGGAAGAGACAGGGTGATGTCATCAATAATGAAACTCTTTTGAGAGAGTTGCTCTTCCCCCAAACTAAAATCTTTCTCAAGATCAAAATAGAAACGATCATACTCCGGAGGAGATATGACATTAGAGAGTTCACCGGAGAACTCCTCGAAACGAAACGAATCATACTCGGGAAGAGGGAAATAAGCATGAGAAGTGGTGTTGCCACGACTCGTCTCTCCCGTATGATCGATATCAAAGAAAAATGACTCATAAGTCATAAGAGAAAGATCGGGATGAGAAGTGGGATTGCCACTACTCTCTTTTGCCGTATCAAAGATAAAACTCTCAAATTGGAACATAATCCTTGAGCTCGAGCTCGGAGGATCTAACGGCTTAAGTTCAGAATTTCTTCAACGTTATCTTCCTTGGGGAAGAAAAGTGACGGAACATCTTCCCCGGATCACAATTGGTTTCAACAATTTCCGTGAATTGAATTATCGACCTCTTCCAAATGACGCTCACTTCTCTCAACCGGTGTGAGTGAAGGGAAGAGTCGGAAATGATAGGATTGGAAATGGGAGTGGATTGCCACTCAAGAATCGTCATCAATCTTTAAGTTCTCTTCTTCAAACGGTTCATCATCATCACTCTCATCGAATCGAATAGTAAAAGATGGGTGGATGACTCGGTCTTTGTTGATAATGGTGACGATATATCTTTCTTGCTTGCCAAAGATGTCAATTTGAGCACTCATAACGAAATTTGCTCGGAATAATGATCACTCAACATAGTGGTAGAATCGTAAGGAACGTAAGCATCCCAATCGAAAATGATGTTGTGTCAAATTCTCGATTAAATCGTAAGCTTCTTGAGGAGTCTTCCATGAGATTTCCACCACCGCCAACATTATTTTGTCTCGATTAATCGTAGTGATACCATGATAAAGGTTAGGATTTGATCGAGAAGTAAAATTCGATGATCGGTACACTTCTGCAATAATGTTTTGAATCTTTCCCAAGCTTCAAATACGGATTCCTTGGTTAATTGCTGGAAATTAAGAATTTCTTTCCTCAGCTGTATCATTTTCGAATATGGAAAGTATTTTGAAAGAAACTTGTGAAACATCTCTTCCCAAGTATGAATTGAATGTTTTCAAGGGTATAAAACCAAGATTCGCTTGGGTTAAAGAGAATGGAAAGAGATTCAATCGGATATTATCTTGAGAAACGCCTTTTTGTTTCATGGATTGAGTAATAGACAAGAACTTGTTCAAGTGCTCATTAGCATCTTCGTCGCGAAATCCATGGAATTGACAATCTTGTCAAGAAGACGAACCATACAATTTTTCAATCTACACTTGGTTCCGGAACGATCGGTCCTCCTCGACCGATAAGCGATGGACGATAGAAATCCTCCATGGTCCGAGGATCATGGGGATCAAAGGGTGAGAAATCGAGCATAGTGGAGAATTAAACAATTTAGAGGGTCAAGAGATAAGAATTAAACATTCAAGAGGATAACGAAGAGTAGAATTAAACGGTAAAAGAGGGTAAGAGAAATAGAATTATACGGATAAGAGGAACAAGAAGATTATTTTTGGGGTTTTGAATACGAGTGCACATGCACTTTCAAAAACAACACTTTCAATTAAAACAAGACCGAGGCAAAACACAAGGAACTAAAACCAATAATCATAAGCGTATTCACGCAAGTGACACAAAGGCAAGTTTTGAATCTTTGGTTCGGGAACTTATTATGATAACACTCAAGTTGAGAAGTGTTATATTGATTGTGTGTTCTATTTTATTAAAAACAAGCAAAAATCTTTTTGTATTTTTAATCTTTTACATATATATACAAAGAAAAGAAAAATATTTTTGTATTTTTATAAAAAACAATAACTTCACGAGGAAGGTTCTTCAAGTCACTAATCGCAAAAATCACGATATTGTCGCAACACACCTCCCCGGCAGCGGCGCCAAAATTTGATTCGTGAAAAGTGAGTGGTGAACAAACACAATATCAACGTATATCAAAATAACCGTAAAATTCGACAAATCAACCCTTTAGGAAAAAGGTTAACGAGCCAAATCTTACGGGTGTGATAAAAGTGATACCGGGAAAGTGATTTCCCCGGGTCGTGTCCCAACGAGGTGTGAAATTGACGGAATCATTGAGTTTTGTGATTTTGGACTTGAATTGGATTAAACGAATTTTTGGATTTTGATTTCGTTATTCTACAAATTGAAGAACGGAAATAAAAATAAAGCATGTAAAACAAAGAAAATACTAAATAAACTACTACTAAGCCTAAGAAACAATAAACGATGCTAAATTAAGTCCTACGAGTGCAAAACTAATTTTTCTACATTCTAAATGACTAAAATAATTTTAGAAAAAGTCGGTATTTTTTCGACTTTTATTTTATTTATTATGAATTAAAACTAATTTATACTAATTAATTAATTAAAATACTAAGCACATTTACAAAAATGCGAGAAAATCACGAAATTACTTTAAACTATACCGATTCTAGAAAAATAAAACGTGTCTTCGCTTAAGGAAATAAGCGCTAAAAGGCATCTAAGTGAATAAGCTAAAACTGGAAATGGTCTTTAAATAACAAATAAGGAAAACAATGACAAGTAATAACTGGTAGAGCAGATGGTTATTTGATGAGAGTGTGGGGCGTGGTTTTTTGAGTGCACAGACCAGGGTTCAAGTCCCACGGCTGTCACTTTTTCATTTTATTTATTTTTTGATTTTTTCTTTTGGAACTTAAAGAAGACTTAAAATAGCAACTTTAATAAAAACTAAAACTTAGAAAAAGGCTTAAATGAGATGTTAGAAGCTTATGTAACAGCAGACAAGTGACAGAAATGGTCACAGATTCAGGAATAAACAAAACCAAAAATTCATTCAAGTATCTAATAAGCTAAAAGCAAAAAGGAACTTAGGCAAACTTAAATAAGCTAAGGAAAATAAAGCTAGTTAAAGGCAATCTAAAGAAAATGACTACATCTAAATCTATAAACTAATAAGCTCAAATAATCATGAAATAAACACTAAGTCATGGTCATTGTTATAACAAAGAAAGAAGGGTAGAAAGGTAACTTAAAGGACTAATAAAGCTATCTATATAAGCTCCTAAAGGATTCAAAAGGCAAACATATAAAATCTACTCTAGCAACTACTTAAAAGGCAAGAATCAATCAAAATCATCAAAAGGAAAGTAGATTTGTCAGCGTGAACAAGTGGTATTTGGGACTGAACATCACCTGATGCAGGACAAGCTTAGACCACACCACCAACTTCAAGGCTGCTGTTATAACAAGCTTAGACCACACCACCAACTTCAAGGCAGTTGCAGCCTACTCAAACCATTTTTCTGATTTTTTTCCTTTTGGGAATAGTTAAAATACTAGTTGAAAATACTATTTTTAATTTTTACTAATTTTTACAACAACTAAAACTGATTTAAACATCTGATTGAAAGTTAACAAAAAGCATAGTTGGACTGTTTTGACAGATTTAAAAAAAAAAAAAAAAAAAAAAAAAAACTTAAAGACACAAGATGAATTGATGAAACTTAAAATTGTGACTAAGAAAGCTTTAAAAACAGTTACTAAAACTAGTTTACTCTAATTCCACTAACCAAAAACATTTAAACCTAAAAATCACCACAAATCCAAACACTACTTAAAAGGCAGAAAACTAGAAACTTGTGACAAAACTTGTTTGAGACTTTAAAAAAATGATTTTGCACTACTATAAAAACTCAAAATGAGTTTTAACCAACTAAGCAAACACTTTTAAAGCACAATGACAGATTCAAGAACATTAACAAAAGGCAAAACTGCATAAACCTTAAATAAACTGAATTTTAAATTGCATTGAAAATTAAAGAGAACAAGAAATGTAAATGACAATAAAAGTAAATGACAATAAAAGTACTAGAACATGAGTTTCTAGACAATTTTTTACAACTTCCTAAACTTCTTTTTATACTAAAACTAAAGAAAAGTCTTCTTCTCTCTTCTTGTTGTCTTGTGTGTTTGTTGTGTGAGTGTAAACAAACCAAAAACGCCTTTGTGCTTCTTCGTAATTATCTCAACCACCCATGAGTTAGGTACAAGTTTAGAGCAACCGAGCCATTGGTGGGCTTTATGCTTGGATTGCCAAGGTGGCAAGATGAGACATGTGAGGAGGGAATCATGTGACCTTGCTTGGTTTCCTGGAGTCGAGAGTGATGGGAGGAGGGAAGAATGGCGGGTAAAAGAGGGTTTCGGTTTTTTTATTTGAGTTTCGGATTTGGGATAATGGGAGGAAAAAGGTAAAAAGGGTTGGATTTATCAAAAGGTTTTAAATAAAATGTATTTTCTTGTTTTTGAGTTTTGTAATTTTTTTATTTATTATTATTATTATTATTTTTTTTGAAAACTAAAATAATTGGTTTTAGAAAATAAAATTTTACAAAAGTGGGTTTTAAAATAGATTTTGATTAAAAGGTGTTTTGAACATTTTTGGTATCGGAAAGTGTAAATGGAATTTTGGGTTTCGGTTGGGTTTTAAGTTGTTTTTCCTCCCGATCACTCTCAAAACACGACCCGAGCTCTGAAAATGTGGAAAATCCTGATCACTCTCACTTTTTTCTGATTTCGGCTCGATTTTGCTCGTTTTCACTCCGTTTTCAATCCTTTTGTACCTGCAAGACACAAAACACACTCCGAGGATATTTTTAACATATTTTGATCATATTTGGGTGTTTTTGGTCGTTTTTGTGGTCTTAGGTGGGTAAAAACGATGAGTGAATAAGCACTCATCAGGGTTCCATACCCTATCTTACATCAAGATAAGTGTTTTACTTCATTAATTCAATTATGTCTTCAATTGATTGTGTGTATGCTTGCATGTTCTCTATGTCCGGCTAATTTATTTGTGTGTTTGCTTAGGTAATATGAAACCTAGTTATTGAATATTGATTGGTTGTCTCTTATCTTAATTGTGATTGACCTAGTATTGCGATAGGTCATCCGTTGTGCTATTAATGCTTAATTAATCTTTGTTGAACCTTAGTTTATAATCACCTAGAGTTATTGTAGGCTAAACATCCAAAGAATACCTTAGTGTTAAGCTTATAAATCCTAGAGATTTTGTAGTCATTAACCTTTGGTAGCTTCAAAGAGTTAGGGATAAACGCATACCCTACGACCTTAGAAACACAACGCGTTAAGAATAAGGACGTGACAATTCAACCATCAATAGGAGATAACTAGGGAGTAATAAAACCTAAGTAAATAAATTCTTAATCATCATATGAGCACACAACAATAGACATAGACTACCCCTAGCTTAGTTAATTAGATAATTAGATAAGTAGAGTAATCGGTAGAAATACCAACCCCAAATCCAAACCCCGAGATTCGTACCTTTCTATTTCCTAAAAATATAAAAGATAAAAATAATCTTCCTCAACCCCAACCTTAGCGTAGTAACTTCTCACTAGCATTCCTATTCCCAGAGAACGATATCAATACCGTGGCTTACCCTAATACTACACTACAACGATTAGGTTCACTTTGCCTAGGGTGTTGAAAAACTTGCTCGACGAAAAGGAAGTTCCTTTGACCCCGAACGCTGTGTAAGCGTGTCGAGATCTATCTCAACTGGTTGTAAGATATCCGATTCAATAAAACTGACCGTTTATGTTATATAAATTTGTGGCGCATACCTTTATAGTCTTATTAAAGACTCAAATGCGAACATAATTTTTAAAAACTTAAATAATATAAACATCACTAGAATAAACTGAGATGTCAATAGCCACATATGTTTAATGACTAAATCTGTGGACTGTGTTTATCTACTAAAGAGGGTACACAATGCGGACTGTTAGCATGTGACTGCCTTTTGTAGGTGTGGTTTTTCCTATTTAAGAGTGGACACACTTAATTCAGGATTAACCTACTTCACTTTGTTCGAAATATGTCAAATGGTAAAAGAGTTACATTCAAGCCTAATGTTGATGATAGGGAATGGTCAATCAAGGCACTAAGAGAGGTCATATTTCCTGAGATTGAAGAGAGATATGGCCCAAATGCTGAACCAAAGGACCAATTACCCGCTGAAATTCTAGAAGACCTAAGACAACAAGTTTACAGTGATGAACAAGTAGAAGGTGGTAAACCACGTGGTAGTGTTAACAACAAGGTACCACATTGCAAGAAAGGCAAGTCATCCTATAATGATGTACCAAACCAACAAGGATCTGTTTCTGAAGGGGCCGTAATTGTCTAGGATCTTTTCAAATAAAGGTTGTGGCATTTCCTTGCCCAATTTAGGTTTGTGTCATCGGTTGTGCTAACGTGTCTGTCTTCTAAAAGCTAGTTATTTGTATAATATCCTACTTAAGTAACGCTTCAAATAAAGGTTGTGTGTTTTAGTTAAAGACTGTACCCAACATACAATCAAATGACACAGTCAAATACATTTTGACTAATTTTTGTACATAATAGCGAGGCTCGGATCTGTATAAATCAATAGTTTCAAAAACATCAGGATATAGAATAGTATAAAATATAGAATTGCCACGCCAAGACACAGAAAATCACATCATTTGCATGATTTATTAAGATACTTATCATCACAGCCTCTTGAACACAAATATCGCATCATATATTCTATCAAAATAGTTCAACTAAAATAAGACACTTATGAACAAAATAGAGTTTATACATGTAAAGGAGTTGGTTAAAAAAATTAAATGTCAATATGTTATAAGCAAGTGACCAAAGGAAAACTATAGAGTTTATTTTAAAGTTTCCATGTGATGTAGGTCAGGAATCAAGTGTCATTCAAAGCCACTTGTATGTGACCTTTTTTTGGGTAATACTTTTAGTATTTAATAGAGGGGTAATGGTCTACTATTTTCACATTTTTAGTTCTTAATATAAAAAAAAACATAATGGCGAGACGTCTTAGGTGTGTTGAGCTGCAACAACCATTGAGTGGGATGAACTGATGATTTTCTATTGTCGACAGAAATCACTAGAGTGTTTTAAGCTATCGAGAGAGATTGATGCGCGTACGGAGCGCGTTCGGGGTCAAAGGAAACTTCCTTTTCAGCGAGCAAGTTTTTCAACCTCCTAGGCAGTGAACCTAATCGTTGTAGTGTAGTATTGGGTAAGTCTCGGGGATTGACATCGTTCTCTAGGGGAATAGGAATGCTAGTAAGAAATTTTTGACGAGAAGGTGGGGGTTGAGGATGATTCTTTTTTATCTTTTTATGGTTTTTTAGAAAGCTAAGGTAAAATTTCAAGGCAATTGGTTTGGGGGTACTTCTACCAATTACTCTACTTATCTAATTTATCTAATTATGTATTACTACGGTAGCTTATGTCTAATTGAAGTGTGCTCGTATGATGATTAAAAATGTGTTTACCTAGATACTATTACTCCCTAGTTATCTTTTATTGGTCGGTTGAATTGTCACACCTTATCTTAACGCGTTGTATTCATGAGGTCGTAGGGTATGCGTGCCCCTTAGTTATTTGAGGTTATCTATCGTTTATGACATACGAAGTCGGCAAGCCTAAGCTATTTCATTCATAAGCCACACATTCATAAAGCATACTCAAGCATTAAATACAACGAATGATGCATAGTTGCACTCCTAAGCCAATTTACAATTAAGATAAGAAACAACCTAACAATAATCAATAACTAGGTTTCATAGATCTAAGCAAACACATAATAAATTTAGCTAGACATGGTAAACAAGCAAGCATACACACAATCAATCGAATTCTGGATAGACATAATGATACTTTGGATCAAAATACTTATCTCGATGTGTAAAATAGGGTATGGGACCCTAAGATACTGCCCATTTTGGACTACAAATGATTTAGGGTTTTTTCTCCAAAAGTCTACCTCTTTAAATCCAGAAAAATCGAATTCTATATATAGATATACAAATGCGACGGCGTCACCTTTTGCATGGGACGCCGTTAGCTCGCCGCCATTAGGGTTTTGTCTGGGCCATGTCATCTATGGGACGACGTCACCTTAGAGTTGTGACGCCGTCGGTCTTCAGTCGGGACGTCGTCTTGATTCTAGATCCGGGCCGTCGAGTTGAAAAGCCGCGAGGCGCCTCCTTTTTATAGCGTGACGCCGTCAGGTTGTGTGACCAAAATTTCCACTGAGCCGTCGCGTTCATGTTTTGATCAAGTTATCATAGAGGGATGGCGACGCCCTTTGATTGGGACGCCGTCAGGTACTGTTGATCAGCTTTGAGTGGCTTCGATCTTGACTTTGCCATTTTCTTCATGTATTTTGCTCTTTTTCGTCCAAATATGCTTCATTCTAGCATTTTGCTTCCAAGAGACCTAAAAAGTGAAAAGGAATTAAATTAAGCAGTAACGGATATAAAAGTGGTTGATTTAGGGCTTTAATGACCCCCTAAAAGCGTACGTTTTAAATCCTTATCAGAGATCAATGGGTTTTGCATGAAAGTGTCTGGTGCGGTTCGTGAGATGGTTTTTTTCATTGAGGAGTTGGAGACCGTGGTTGGGAAGATTGTGCCTCAGAAGACAACAGAGTTTCTCAATGAGCTTCAAGCAAAGGATGACATAAAAATGAGGGAGTTGGAGGTTTTGGCTAAGGAGATAGAGTTGAGGTGTACTGAGATTGATGACTTTATCGAGAAGCTAAAGGGTAAGGTGTCGTTTTGAGACTAATATTGGAACGGGCTATCTTTAAGTTGATTAGGATGTTTCCAACAAATGTGTTGTGGCCTGTATTCGCCTAGCATAAGTTTGTGTTTGTCCAGTTGTACTGTAATGATGTGTTTGCATTTATAGTTTTTTTGTCAGTTTGTTGTAATGAATGGTTATCCTACAGTCGAACTAAAAAAGCGTCTAGATTGTCTGTTAACTAAGAAACAAATAGATATATTATAAGCTATTAATCTGCAATGTTAAATGACTAACCTGAATAAGAAGATGCAGAGCCACACACCACAATCATCGAACAAACCACCCTGCTTGGGAACATTTTCAGCATGCCTAAACGTAATCCTATAGGACTTAGGATCGATTCCCTTCTGCTCAAAGATGTCTGCTTCTTTTAGCACTTTGGGAAGCCCTGACTCTAAAATATTCCTCATATCCAGATAAAACGGACGAGATTCAGTATCAAACACAACTCCACTATCATAGAATGTAACAGTACCAGTCTGGATGTGAAACACAGCAAGAGACCAATGAACCTCAGGTTCATTTATTGGGATAAAAACACGTTCAACATCAGCCCATCCAAGAGGGTATTTTTCTTTGTTTGCGTAGAACACAGGCAATGATCCTCCTCGCATCAATAGTGGTAGAAAAAAACAACTAACCATTGACCAATCCATATCATCTGGTCTAGTATGCCACATGTAACTGATCCATAGATCAATGTGTTGTAAGAACAATAAACAAAGAAAAAGAAAAAACAAATATAATCAGTAATTTATATAAAATTAAGATTTTCATTTTCTCTACCTGCCAATCGATTTCAAGTTAGTTTTATACAAGACAAATAGAGTTTATATAATCGTGTTGAATGGGATAATGAAGTAGTGTGGCCTGTCATGAACAATACACACTATATCATTATCCTAAACAACACGTATCAATTATCAGAGCAAATATATATAAGGATGTAGATGGGTTCCATTGCCTAATTTGAACCCCGTCCCTAGTACCATTTGTGTGCTTGATCTTTATCACAAGTTTTGGCTTTTACAAGAATGGAAGATGGTTGTCGAGTTTATATAATGTTTACTAGACAACGAGCTTCCGTTCTTGAAAGAGCCAAAACTTGTGATAAAGATCAAGCACACAAATGGTACTAGGGACGGGGTTCAAATTATGCAATGGAACCCATCTACATACTTAGATAGGACCTGCCATGATAATTGAGAAATTATGCAGTGTTTCTGTTTAAAAATATGCAGTTTTTCTCATATAAAATTTACTTGATATTGATTATCAGCTACAGACAATCAAAACCAAAATATTATATAATTCTGAGTAAAGTAAATAAAAGATATATTTACTTTACCTCATCATGTAGTCATCCTTTGTGCTTATCGTCAAGGACGATTATAGAATCTCAAAAATAACGATCCACGGTTATTTCACCGCACCAAGGAAACTTACAATTCCGCCACCCATCCGTACACAGAAACCGCCCAATTTCGTATCCAAGAAAAATTCGATCGGTGTTTTGAAATGGTCGATCAAGAACCTATACACAAAACAAAATAAACATAAGTGACCATTACAAAATGATTACAATTATAAAAAAAACCTGACGGATTTAAAAACATCGTACCTCGATCCAAGGTCTGACTAATTTTAACCTTTCAACCATAAGAGGATCAAGAAAATTCTTTCGATTTCTCAAATCATCAACGCTAGGAACTTTTGTAGTTTTATCTACTTGCACAAAAGGTGACCTAATAATATCTTCAAACCTCCTCTTGTTTGTTCCACAACGCTCGAGAGCAATTTTCATGTGAGATGACTTCGTGTGAGATTGAGATATTCTCAACCTCTTTTCCCTAGGCTCTTCCATACGATGAAACACACCATCTTTCTATGGTGATTTGACAACATCTTCCTGTGAGACGTTGAGGAGTCCATCTTTTTGTGATGATGGAAGATTAAGCATTTGTGAATCAAACAAATTGATAAAATCATTTACTTCACTGCAATACTCGTCAGCAAGATCAATGCCCTGTTAATGAAATGCAAAAACTTAGTCAAGAAAATTAGGATATACCAATCATAAACCACAATTGCATTTAAAAGTTGTCACTCATGATATACTTTGTATATTATGATTAGAACTTAGAACCTATAATGTGTCAACTGAAAAGTTGAAATCTTATCAAGAATACATAGAATCTATAAGCTTTGTATAAGTCAATAGAATATAAGTTAGCTTTAATCCTACAGGAGATCAGTAAATTACCTTTTCAACAGCAGATGGGATAACTTTGTCTTGTTGTTCGGGTTTAAAGTATAAAACTGCATACAAAAAGAATTTACCACGTATTAGTAGACAGTCTTAAAAGATATACAAAAAGAATATACTACATATTATAGGATCGAAACCCTGTGTGGGCTTAAATGTTGAACGCATATTATGAACACAACTACAAATAACTTAATATACTCGCAACTGCAAATTTACAAGTAAAATACTGATTTAACTACCTTTTCGTAAGTCTGGCTGTTGACTTTCTCCTCGTGTTCTCTTTTAGAAGTGTAAAACTGCATACCAAATTTTTTTACCAAAAATTATTATACAAAAATTAATTAAATTACAAATACATGATTAAAATGAATAAATAACCTTTTCATAAGTATATTTGTTGACTTTGTCTCTTTTTTTTTTGAAATGATCTGCAAATGTAAGTAATTTGGAACAAAACATGCCTATTAGTGTATACCATGATAACTGTTTAAAAAGAAAATATATTGGACAAAATTTGCAAAAGGTAAAACATTAACCTCAACTATAGTCTCAAGTTTGAATGTGCGAGCTTCCAAAGACTTAACAACAGCCTGAAGAGCAACAACATCTACCTCTTGACGAGTACTATCCACTGAACAATCCTTTAGACTGGTTATTTGCTTAGGCATGCATGCAGCGGCAGCCTTTTCTTTCTGAAAATACTCTTCATAAAGTCCTCCTTTTACAACAGGCGGCGCTCTAGGGGTATACCACCTAAAAAATTCGTTACTTTCTGTATACCATCGAGACTCAGCCTCAGCTCTGGTTGGGAAGACAGTGAAGTTTGGTGTCGAGCCCTAAGAAAAATATAGATATTAGTTTTTACTACCAGTCAATTAAAAAAACATTATAACTTACAACGACCAGAAACATAATAAATAAACACTTGCACATTATAAGTTTTACCTTAGCAAAAGTGGTCGAATTATCGATTTTACAAATGATTTGTGTTTAGACCATGCAAGTGCTCTCGGGATAACCCCTGGATCCTTGTTCCACCACTGATTACTTTTATCCGAAAGCTCTATAATCCATATCTTGAAAATAGTAAAACGAAACCCTTATAAGTTACAAGGTCCAGAAAAATAATAAATAAGCACTTGAATAAACAGTAAGCAAATTGTATTAGTACTAACCTTGAAAGCACAAATGAATCCAGACAAGCAGAAGGTAGGAACATCCTTGGATTTTTTACAACCCAATGTTTGACTATAACCCGGTCGATGCTCGGAAGCGACATTTCTGATTGACGCATACAACTGCCTCCAAACATGCTCTCCCCATGGAAATGCATTGAATTCGTCAAGATCCTCAACCTTCCTAAGCAACATATCATCAATGAAAGAACCCAACTCTTTACCCAGGAAAATAACCTCCAATGTTAGCAGTAGACAAACCCGTAAAGCATCTTCATCCGACAGATTTAAGAAAATATCTTCATCCTCAATAACCGATAAAAGATCAATGTTTTTAACATAATGCCCTATCTTATCTGGAAAAACACGATCACGAAACGGGATATCACCACTTCTCCATTTCCTAAAGCTCAGCATACCAAATGTAAACCCAGTTAGCAGACAGAATTCACGTCGACTAAAGCCAAAAGTATGTCCATTCACACAGTAAACCAATGGAAGATCATAGCTATCATCATATTGGCGGCGTTGTTTCTGAAGCATATAATGCACCAGCCCTTCCTCATTATCAACATAGGTCAAATCCAACCAAGGTCCGAAACATGAGGCCTTGAACATTGTAACGACGCGGTTGGTCTAATCTATCTTTCAGAAGTAACAAGTAATTCAATTTACTTCTTACGAAAACTTTCGCATCATAGTCCTACAAAAAGAAGTAATAACATAATGAAAAAATTAACAATTACACTTGATCCGACTTGTGAAGCATATAACATTTACACTTAAGATCACACACCAACATATCAATGGTTTATCAGTTATAAATAGGCATATAAGCAGTAAGGACCTAACAATAAGCAGTAAAACCATAATAAGCACTTAACAATAAGTAATGACTTAACGACTTAAATAATAAAACCCTAATAAGGAATTAACAATAAGCAATAAGGAAGGACATAGCCTTTGAATAACCCTAATAAGCACTTAAATGATCAACCAAGAAACCTAATAAACCCGAAACCCTAAAACGCAATTACAAAATCTATAGTAACACAAGAAAACCCTAAAACAAAATCTCTACGCACTTATTTTGATTAAAAGTTAAAACCCTAAAAACACTTAAATAAGCCATCAACAAACCTAATGAACATACAAATGAACATAAAAATAAGCTAAAAACCCTAAAACAAAATCTCTACGCACTTATTTTGATTAAAAACTAAGAAACCTGAAAAACCCTAAAATTAACATACAAATAAGCTTTAACGAAGAAAACAACTTACATAGCCACTTATTTGTCTTAATTACGAAATACCCAAATAAGCACTTAAGAATTAACAATATTTAAGAAAATAGGCACTCACCATATCCGAGAACGGGGAATCATGTGTGTTTCTTTGATTGGCGATGGAGAAGAAGTTATCAACACTTTACGGGAGGCGATGATCAAGAACACACAATCGAGAGGCGATCATCGATTAGTAGTGTGTTTGTGTGTGTTTTTTTCGTGAAAAAGAAAAGTAAAAGTAATTTTAAAACTAAAGTACACACAATCTAGGCAAAAGATTGTGTGTACTTTCCCATGTTTCTTTTACATTTCCAAAGCAAAAGTACAATCGTAAGTTGAAAGAAGACTAAGTCGGCATCGACTTTTATTAAAAGACAAAAAGTGTGTACATTGACATAGATTTGGTGGGCCATTGTACTTTTAATAAAATGTATAAAGAGGTGGACACATGTTATTAAATTAGTGGAGTTGAACAGTCGAGCATGACCAAAATGAAAAAAAAAAAAAAAAATACAAAAAAGTGACCAATTTAAAGGACCATGCTTTGAGTTTTTGGCTTATTTAAGGAATTTTCACTTATAATAATCTCGAACGCAAACTATAGCTACAGAATAGGAAAAGCACTTGTCCAGTTTAAAACCAGATTAGTAATCAATTATGCAAGGACAAGTTTTCGTATTATAGATATACATTAATTTACCAAGGTCCAAATTTGTACAGTAGTTGCTAAACCTCGTGATACATAAAGTCACCGATCCCATTTGAAACTAAATTTCTTGCTGTTTTATCACCGTGAATCTAGATGGACAAGGCTAGCTAGCTAGACGTAACTTAATTTACTTAATTTCAATACCAAGATTGGTTGAAGAAGATGAAAATAATAAAACTCCTAAGACAAATTCTTACGGACCCAATGACTAGTATGTACTCAGACAAGAGACATGTGAAGGTCTTACTCCACAAAAGCCGCCTCTATTAACTTGGATTGGATGATAGGAAGACCAAATCATTTCAAAATAACAGTAAGGGACTATATATACTCGTGAAAAAATGAGGACTATTTTTTACCTGATAATAAATGAAGTGAATAAAACTAGTATAAATTAATACAAAGGAATATTCTACATTACTACATCCAACAACTCAGGTTTCTAACTTTCTAATCCTTGGATATATCTTTCCAAGAAACTCCTTCATCATGCGCAAGAAAGCTCCGCTTGCAATTTGGAACTATAGAAACACGGTGACATTTTGTGTAAAACGTCCTTCTAAAGACCTGATATTCAACGACATAAAGCTCGCATCCTTTACATAGATTTCTAGTAGAACAAGAAAGCTCTGCTTAATTGGATATATTGGTTCAGTGACCCATGTAATGCTTTATCTTCTTCTTTATCCTTGTAATTTGTCTCCTCCAACATCTTGCTAGTTTATAGAAACACGGTGACATTTTGTGTAAAACGTCCTTCTAAAGACCTGATATTCAACGACATAAAGCTCGCATCCTTTACATAGATTTCTAGTAGGAACAAGAAAGCTCTGCTTAATTGGATATATTGGTTCAGTGACCCATGTAATGCTTTATCTTCTTCTTTATCCTTGTAATTTGTCTCCTCCAACATCTTGCTAGTTTAATGGAATGCTGTTCAAAAATTAAAAATAATCATGTGCATTAAAATCATGGTGATACAAATTAACGAATGTAGTTGGACAAATCAACTTCAAGAATGGTAATACAAAATAGTAAATACTCTATTGTACCAATTTAGTCGATTATCAAAATATCTTCTCAAAACCAAATTTTTTTATCATCTCATGTTTGTATGAATATGACCGGTCATGTTCTTGTGGAAAACGGTGTATACTTTTATTAATAAATCAGATTACAAATAAAACTAACAAAAAATTAAATAACAAACAGAATGGAGTAGAAGCAGAAGACAGAATCTAAGAATGATTAAATAAGAAAAAGCAGTAAAGGTTGGTCGAGGCTCGTGTTTAACACAATTCCTTTAAAATAGATTCGCCGTCTGCTTTTCAGGGTACAACGTCCAAAAGCATTATCTGGCCGGACTAGACAAAACTTGCCTGAAAGATCACAAAAGCAACTTGTATGTTTCTGAACGAGAAGACTCATGGAATTCGTTTGCATTGGAGATGTTCTGGATGTGTCAACTGAATGAGACAATGACTTAATTTATAGCATAAACCTATCTTGGTCACCAAGACACAATATGCGCTAAAGATTAAACCGATTTGCAAATCTATTATATATTTAACCCGATTTGCATATCTTTTATAACACAAAATATATTATGTGTTAACTTAATCACTAACTTCATATATATTCCCAAAATAGATTGATACAAAATCTGGAAACTATGAGCCTGAATCTGCAGTAAAAAGATACGTCCACAGGCGAAATTTCAGAGTTGAATTTGTGTCTGCAGGTCGCGCGGGCTCGCATAAGTTCAGAAGCTTCGAACCCATTTTGGCCCGAAATCTCGAATCGCGACTCCACTTCATGCTGCAAGACGTAGGTGTTGAAGTAAAACCAACTAAAAGATTTTTATAGCCATACCAATATTCTCTTGTAAACAAGCTTCCACTTCATGTTTTGGGCGATGTGGATACTCTTCCTTTTCCCATTTTTTTGTGTTTCAAGTGTCTCACTTTGAGATACGATATCTCATTCATATCAACTCTATTTTTGACACATTTTAGCTCGTTTCGAAGCTTTCGTCAAGAAGAACATAAAGCTACTAAAAATATAAATATATATATATATATATATATATATATATATATATATATATATATATATATAACATATACATATATTAAATAGTGTCTAAAATTTGCAAAATAATTTCGCATAAACTATTTTCCCAATAGTTCTATCATAAACAAAACAAGGGTCCCTTGAGGACCGTGTCTTCTTCAAAATAAAGGCTCCATTGCTTTGTTTGTGAAACCCGTGTTTCTATAGGGACCATTGTCCTACTTCAAAATAAACTATTATCCACATTTTTCTCTTTCTTGTGCTTAGAATTTGAGTGTTTTCTTGTTTTATCCAAATACGAATTTTGTGTTGGAAAATTGGTTGGCAAAAGTGAATTTTGACCAACTTTGGACACAATTATCTATATGTATGTGTCACATATATGAGTAATAGTTTGTAGGTTCGCGTTCTCCTCAAGAGAGCTTCGAATAAGCCTTTATGTGTCCAAAATAGAGTTGATGTGAATGAGATATCGGTCTCAAAGTTAGGCATTCGGTACCATGCCTAAAGAGGAAAAGTAGTTTATTTTCAATCCCACATCGATGGGATGAGTAAACTTAGAGGAGTCTATTGTGTATAAATAGAGGCCCTAATTCCACAAGTTTCACACACATCAAATCAATAGTTATTATTGATTTCCAACATATGGAATACGCATCTCTTAAGATGAAATTCTGCGCGTTTAGTTAAGTCCGACAAGACAACTTCATCGTTTTGGGTATTGTACGGGAAAGCAGACGGGCGAATCTGTTTTAAGGGAAGCGTGTCAAACACGTGCCTCGGCTTTTAGTGCTTCTTTGTTGATCTCTATTTGGTGATCAAGTAAGTCTTTGACTATTTTATTATTTAATTTAATTATCGTTTATCTCGCTACATTCATTTGTATTTAATTTTACATTATTTATTTATTGTTAATTTTATTTATTATAATTTAGATTTTATTTATAAAAGTGTAACCGCTTCCCTACAGCCTTAAAAGCAGTTACGTATGTAATTAAAACACTTTATTAAAATCTAATTTATATAATTAATGATTTTATACAAACTGCTTTTCTCTGAAACCAAGATTGAGTTTCTTTGAAAATCGCTTTATAACTAAATGAATTTTAATTAATGATTTGGTATAATAGATTTATAAACGATTTTTAAAACAGTTTATTGAATCGCTTTATATTGAAACCATGATGAGTTTCTTTTCAAACCGATTTATTTAGTTTGTTTATTGCATGTGTTATTGTTTAAATCTACATCGAAACCAAGCTTGTGTTTCTCGGAATCATATTTGGTACAAGTTTACATAAACCATGTCGAGTTTATTAGATACCATATTGTTTTAACAGCTTTTTAACTTTTTTTGTGTTTAAATATTCACAAGTTAACGATGGTAACATGATTTGTGACCCTAGTGAATCTTGCGAATGTAATTGGTGCCAGCTACTAACATGGTTAAAATTCATGATGAAATTAGATTCATTGAAACCAAGTGGAGTTTCTTTGAAACAAATCTCATAAAATACAAGTTGTTATTTTATTAGATTACTAGAACGTGTTTATTGAAACCAAAATGAGTTTGTTTGAAACAAAATATGATAATATACAAGTTGTTATCATATTTTGTGGAAAATTTTCTTTGACTTGTTTAGCTTATTTAAACCAGGTTGAGTTTAATTATAAACTAAATTTAGTTCTTGAAACTTTATGCATTTGAAAGTAGATCTATAGAAACCTTGTTGAGTTTCTTTGAAAGAGTAAATCTATTTTGAAACCTTGTCGAGTTTCATTGTAGAATTATACCATGTGATGCGAGATCTATTAAGATATTGTTAAAGAAGATTGACAAAATCATATTACAAATTTGTTTTTGTTTAAAAACATTATGTAATATGCGATATTGTTTAATTGTTTAATCGAAATACTTGTTTAAAAGCGGTTTTGTATAATGGATCTTACAAAACAATAGTGTTTTAAACAAAATTTGATGTTATCGTGTTTGTTAAGAAACACTTTGTGATATAGCAAGTTGTTAATTATTCCAAATTTAGTGTTACACTAATAACGAAATATTAACAGAATGTTCGGAATGTCATGAGTGACATCTAAAAAAATCGCTCCCGAACTTGATGAAAGGGAGACCGATACTGAGTTATGTGTACGGTAGATGCTTTAAAGCATTCAGATTTTATGTGCCATAACTATGGGTTAAATGGCACGAATGACATGAAAATTGTTGCCAGGCGGGATCCGACATTTGAAAATGGTGGATTAACACTTGGGCATCATGTCATGAGTATGATGATAAGAGTTTGGTTAACTCTTTCAAAGTAGCGTAAAATGGAGATGCAATCTATGGGCAACTCTATAACGCTAATAGCAAGGGAAAAGAAATGTGATGTTGAAATTCACATGTGGAAAAGAGCTTAAGTGAACCAACACGTTGTATGTGCCAGAGATTCGTAGGAATCTTGTATATGGATGGTTGCTTAATAAATTTGGCATTATTTTTATTTTAATCAAATAAAATTGAGTTAACATTGAACAAAATTTTGGTCGGTACGGGTTATGCCCTTCATTAAATGTTTAAGTTGAATCTTTTATTTTGTTTTAATAAAAATGAGTATGAATCCAGCTTATTTGATCCTTTGAATGTATAGCATGGCCAACTCGTAAATGTTAAATTTAACTCAATACGTTGTTTAATTAAATAAACGAACACGGATTACAAAAGTAAAACTTATGTTGAAGCCAAATTGACAAGATTGTCTTTTCACTCGGTTGACCGAAAATTAACCGAACCCTTGATTCACATAGTTTCATGTGCTTTGGAATCGATACCTACTAAGGTAGCAATTAGGTACTTCATCGTAATTGTTGATGGTAGTACAAAATATTGCGACTTTTACTTACTTGAGAGTAAGGATATAGACAAGATTGATCTATACAAATAAGTTAAGAATCAACTTATTATCGAAAACAAGGCGGTTCGAAGTGATATCGGAGGTGAATATGTGTCTCTATTTCATGTATGTGCTAAATATGGAATAAGACAAAAATTTATTGCTCCTTATACGCCACAACATAATTGTTGATAGGAAAGAACCGTGCCTTAAATATATGGTTATGCCATGTTGTTAAAGTCATGGTTTAAGCCATGGCATGTGGGGGAAAGATGTTTTATTGGCTACTTATCTTTTAGATATGATCCCCTGTAAGGAAAAGAAGATAGTTCTATGAACTATGGATGGGAAGAAAACCATCCTATAAGTACTTACGAATGTGGGGGTGTTTATATGTCCCGACACCCAAGGATCAATATATTGGACCTAAAACTATGGATTGCATATTTTGTGATATGCTCATTACAGTAGTGCTTATCATTTATTTGGATAGAGTAAACTGCAAAAATCATCCCTGTGGTTTGTGTATTTTCACAAGAATCATCCCTATCTCAAACCTTCAGCATTAAACATCCTCAAGTCCACAAACCTTTAGCAATAATCATCCCTCACAGGGGTAAAAAGGTCATTTACTCTTTTTATGCTCTCTTATTTTTTATTGAAGCTGCAAATACTTATTTTGTTACATAAACTCACCCTCTCCTCTTTTTATGCAAACCCTAACTCAGCCTCTCACCCTCTCCTCTCCAAACACCAGCCGCCACCCTCCTCCCCTCACTACTGCAGCCGCCAGCCGCCATCATCACGTTGGCCACCACCATCACCGTGGCGCTCCTCCACTGTCAACACTATCCCACCCTTATTCTATCATGATGAGGTTACTGGTGAAGTCCACGCGCCGCCACTACCAACACGGTACAACCACCGCCATCACACGAAGCCCAAGGGTGCGTTTGTTTGCAGGTTTGGAGCAAAAGTCGCTATTAGAGCTTGTTTGGGTCGTGCTTGGAGTTAAACCACTGTGAAGCCGCCACCACCATCTCCGTCGCCTTCAATCACCGTAAACCACACGAAGCCCAAGGGTGCTTGGAGTTAAACCACTGCTTGGAGTTAAAACGATTTTAAAAAGGGTTTTCGTGTGGTAAGAATCTGATAACAATGGTGTTTGTTGTACCTATTGTGTTTAGGGTCGGGTCGACCCAGATTTTTATGGTAGTTTGAGCTCAGATTCATGGGGTGTGATGTTATTATAGTTGTGATTCTGGAATTGTTACTTTGATCTAGTACTATTTTTCTTTATGCTTGTGGTGTACACGGATTCAGATTGGTATTTTTGACGGCGTGTGGTGGTGGAGATGGAAGTGTGTTTTAGAACAGGTGAAGAAGAAGATGAGGGTGTTTGGGTTAATGTGTGGGTGAAAGTGTATTTAAGTTAAAATAAGGGCAAAATGGTCATTTCATCTCGGATAGAGATGTAATATGCTAAACGTTTGACCTCATAGGGATGATATTTGCAAAGGTTTGTGAACTTGGGGATGTTTAATGCTGAAGGTTTGAGATAGGGATGATTTTTGCGAAAATACACAAACCACAGGGATGATTTTTGCAGTTTACTCATTTGGATATGATTCAGAAAATCTGAATATATACAAAGATACGATAATGGAATCAAGGAAAACTTTCATTGTTTGAAACTGTGTTTCCTTATTTATTCGAGTAAAATGGAAGTTCATCTAGACTAGATGATATAGTTGTCCATGATGAGAGGCAACTAAATGATGATGTCCTTCATGATGAGAGACATCAAGACGATAATGTTGTTCTAATAAGAGACAACAAGAGCTGATAATGATCTCCAAGATGAGAGACAAGATCAGACTGAGGAAGAAGAGGTTGAACCTAGAAGAAGCAAAAGGGCAAGAACCAAGAAATCGT
The DNA here is from genome assembly GCA_022545495.1 of Chrysanthemum lavandulifolium. Classification (NCBI taxonomy): domain Eukaryota; kingdom Viridiplantae; phylum Streptophyta; class Magnoliopsida; order Asterales; family Asteraceae; genus Chrysanthemum; species Chrysanthemum lavandulifolium. Next base: position 39,039,429 of record CM040240.1, read on the forward strand.
TTGGACCCGATTTTGTTTCTTTTTTGGTTGAAAACGAACCTAGTTCATACCGAGAAGCGGTTACTTCCTCAGAAGGGCCTCAATGGAAAGAAGCCATTAAAAGTGAAATAGATTCTATTTTACAAGATCATACTTGGGAGCTCGTGGATTTACCTCTTGGTTGTAAACTAGGCTATAAATGGATCTTCAATAAGAAGATGAAAGCCGATGGCACCATTGACAAGTACAAAGCAAGATTAGTAATCAAAGGATTTAGACAACGAGAAGGTCTTGATTACTTTGATACGTGATCACTGTTACGAATAACCTCGATTAGGATGATACTTGCTATTGCCGCTTTAAGAAATTTGGAAGTTCGCCAAATGGATGTGAAACGGCGTTTCTAAACGGAGATTTAGAAGAAGAAATCTACATGAACCAACCTGAGGGTTTCATGGCTCTGGACAAGAGAACAAAGTTTGTAGGCTTGTTAAGTCATTATATGGCTTAAAGCAAGCTCCCAAACAATGACATCAATTTTTTTCACGTCATATCGAACGTGGATTTAAAAATAACGGATGTTTGTGGAAAGAAATAATTGCCGGTATATATGTAATCATGTGTCTATACATAGATGGTATACTTATCACCGAAAGTGATAACAAGATGATCAAATCCACTAATGAAATGTTGGAGTCAAGATTTGACATGAACTACATTGGTCGCTCGATATGGTTTTTGGAACTAAGATCATATGAAACCAAATGGATTTGTTTTGAAGTCAAAAACACTATAAGGACAATATTCTTGAGAGGTTCAATGTGGGATTCCGCCTAGCTAGAACTCCAATGACATCTTTTAAATCTATTTATAATAGAGGTAGAGGTGTTGCCTATTTTGAATACTCGAGAGAATATTGGGCGTCTTATGTGTCTAATGACGTGTAAGACTTGATTTAGAAGTTATAATCAAGTTAAGTAAATATACCGATAATTCAAGTGATGACCATTTGAATAGTATTACACAATTACTATGATACTTACGATATTGCATTTTAGAAGATATCCAACTGCTATCTAATGATAGAGTAATGCAAATATGGATTCTTACATAAAAGAATCTAGATCCACTAGAGCGGATGTATTGACTCTACGTGGGAAGTCGTGTCTTGGAAATCTTGAAAGTATTTCAAACAGACTTTTATAGCTAAATCTATGATGGAATTTGAATTTATCATTTGAGATAAATTTATAGAATATCGGATATCTGCGTTAACTCGTAGAGGACATACCAAGATGGCGTAAACCGTAACGACCATCTATATAAAGTGTGATAGTCAATTGAAATTGGCGAGCTCATATCACAATGTAAAGCGGTAAGTCGAGACATATCCATCATAGACGTTGATTGGTGCGACAACTACTCTCAACTAGAGTTATCACGATTGACTACGTAAATTCAATGGATAACATTGCGGATCCGCTACGAAAGGCTTAGCGAGAGAGGTAGTTAGTAAGTCGTCTAAAGGAATGGGACTAAAGCCCTTAAAGGAATGAGTTTATATGAAGGAAAACCTAACCCACCGACCGGAGATCCCAAGATCCGGGTTCAATAGGACAACCTAATCATATAAATGTGGGGAAGTCACGTCAATATGGGGAGTTACTTAACATTGTAACTTCCTAGTCCATTCCTATAACAAATGTGACTTGTTGAGAGGTTAAACATATGGCTTTAATGATTGGGATGAAATCACAAAGCATAATGATTCGAGATGAAATCACAAAACATATGTTTTAATGATTCAAGATGAAATCACCTATGTGAGAGAGAAGTGGGGTCGCTTTGAAGGGAATTGTGGGGCGCAAATCCTAAGAGCTCTTGCAGAACCGTGCAAATGTTCGGGACCATAATGAACATGACTATGAGGGCTTAACAATGTTGGGAGAGTCTTGTGTGAAATGTATTGTCGCTCACGTAAGCAGGAGGTCGAGTTCAAGGACATCGCGTCTACTCGGATCTAGGAGACTAAGTGCATCTCACAAGGAAGGTTCAAAGGTCACACCTACCTATCCTTTGCAAGATTGTAACGACGCGGTTGGTCTAATCTATCTTTCAGAAGTAACAAGTAATTCAATTTACTTCTTACGAAAACTTTCGCATCATAGTCCTACAAAAAGAAGTAATAACATAATGAAAAAATTAACAATTACACTTGATCCGACTTGTGAAGCATATAACATTTACACTTAAGATCACACACCAACATATCAATGGTTTATCAGTTATAAATAGGCATATAAGCAGTAAGGACCTAACAATAAGCAGTAAAAACCATAATAAGCACTTAACAATAAGAAGTAATGACTTAACTGACTTAAATAATAAAAACCCTAATAAGGAATTAACAATAAGCAATAAGGAAGGACATAGCCACTGAATAACCCTAATAAGCACTTAAATGATCAACCAAGAAACCTAATAAACCTGAAACCCTAAAACGCAATTACAAAATCTATAGTAACACAAGAAAAACCCTAAAAACAAAATCTCTACGCACTTATTTTGATTAAAAAGTTAAAACCCTAAAAACACTTAAATAAGCCATCAACAAACCTAATGAACATACAAATGAACATAAAAATAAGCTAAAAAAACCCTAAAAACAAAATCTCTACGCACTTATTTTGATTAAAAACTAAGAAACCCTGAAAAACCCTAAAATTAACATACAAATAAGCTTTAACAGAAGAAAAACAACTTACATAGCCACTTATTTGTCTTAATTACGAAATACCCAAATAAGCACTTAAGAATTAACAATATTTAAGAAAATAGGCACTCACCATATCTGAGAACGGGGGAATCATGTGTGTTTCTTTGATTGGCAGTGGGAGAAGAAGTTATCAACACTTTCTGGGAGGCGATGATCAAGAACACACAATCTGAGAGGCGATCATCAGTGTGTAGTGTGTTTGTGTGTGTGTTTTTTTCTGTGAAAAAAGAAAAAGTAAAAGTAATTTTAAAACTAAAGTACACACAATCTAGGCAAAAGATTGTGTGTACTTTCCCATGTTTCTTTTTACATTTCCAAAGCAAAAAGTACACTGTAAGTTGAGCAGCACTAAGTCGAGCATTGACTTTTATTAAAAGACAAAAAGTGTGTACATTGACATAGATTTGGTGGGCCATTGTACTTTTAATAAAATGTATAAAGAGGTGGACACATGTTATTAAATTAGTGGAGTTGAACAGTCGAGCATGACCAAAATGAAAAAAAAAAAAAAAAATACAAAAAAGTGACCAATTTAAAGGACCATGCTTTGAGTTTTTGGCTTATTTAAGGAATTTTCACTTATAATAATCTCGAACGCAAACTATAGCTACAGAATAGGAAAAGCACTTGTCCAGTTTAAAAACCAGATTAGTAATCAATTATGCAAGGACAAGTTTTCGTATTATAGATATACATTAATTTACCAAGGTCCAAATTTGTACAGTAGTTGCTAAACCTCGTGATACATAAAGTCACCGATCCCATTTGAAACTAAATTTCTTGCTGTTTTATCACCGTGAATCTAGATGGACAAGGCTAGCTAGCTAGACGTAACTTAATTTACTTAATTTCAATACCAAGATTGGTTGAAGAAGATGAAAATAATAAAACTCCTAAGACAAATTCTTACGGACCCAATGACTAGTATGTACTCAGACAAGAGACATGTGAAGGTCTTACTCCACAAAAGCCGCCTCTATTAACTTGGATTGGATGATAGGAAGACCAAATCATTTCAAAATAACAGTAAGGGACTATATATACTCGTGAAAAATGAGGACTATTTTTACCTGATAATAAATGAAGTGAATAAAACTAGTATAAATTAATACAAAGGAATATTCTACATTACTACATCCAACAACTCAGGTTTCTAACTTTCTAATCCTTGGATATATCTTTCCAAGAAACTCCTTCATCATGCGCAAGAAAGCTCCGCTTGCAATTTGGAACTATAGAAACACGGTGACATTTTGTGTAAAACGTCCTTCTAAAGACCTGATATTCAACGACATAAAGCTCGCATCCTTTACATAGATTTCTAGTAGGAACAAGAAAGCTCTGCTTAATTGGATATATTGGTTCAGTGACCCATGTAATGCTTTATCTTCTTCTTTATCCTTGTAATTTGTCTCCTCCAACATCTTGCTAGTTTATAGAAACACGGTGACATTTTGTGTAAAACGTCCTTCTAAAGACCTGATATTCAACGACATAAAGCTCGCATCCTTTACATAGATTTCTAGTAGGAACAAGAAAGCTCTGCTTAATTGGATATATTGGTTCAGTGACCCATGTAATGCTTTATCTTCTTCTTTATCCTTGTAATTTGTCTCCTCCAACATCTTGCTAGTTTAATGGAATGCTGTTCAAAAAAATTAAAAATAATCATGTGCATTAAAAATCATGGTGATACAAATTAACGAATGTAGTTGGACAAATCAACTTCAAGAATGGTAATACAAAATAGTAAATACTCTATTGTACCAATTTAGTCGATTATCAAAATATCTTCTCAAAACCAAATTTTTTTATCATCTCATGTTTGTATGAATATGACCGGTCATGTTCTTGTGGAAAACGGTGTATACTTTTATTAATAAATCAGATTACAAATAAAACTAACAAAAAATTAAATAACAAACAGAATGGAGTAGAAGCAGAAGACAGAATCTAAGAATGATTAAATAAGAAAAAGCAGTAAAGGTTGGTCGAGGCTCGTGTTTAACACAATTCCTTTAAAACAGATTCGCCGTCTGCTTTTCAGGGTACAACGTCCAAAGCTGTTGTACGGCCGGACTAGACAAAACTTGCCTGAAAGATCACAAAAGCAACTTGTATGTTTCTGAACGAGAAGACTCATGGAATTCGTTTGCATTGGAGATGTTCTGGATGTGTCAACTGAATGAGACAATGACTTAATTTATAGCATAAACCTATCTTGGTCACCAAGACACAATATGCGCTAAAGATTAAACCGATTTGCAAATCTATTATATATTTAACCCGATTTGCATATCTTTTATAACACAAAATATATTATGTGTTAACTTAATCACTAACTTCATATATATTCCCAAAATAGATTGATACAAAATCTGGAAACTATGAGCTGAATCTGCGGTAAAAGATCGTCCACAGCGAAATTTGAGTTGAATTTGTGTCTGCAGGTCGCTGTGAGCTCGCATAAGTTCGAAGCTTGAACCCATTTGGCCCGTAAATCACGAATCACTTCCACTTGCTGCCAGCGACGTAGGTGTTGAAGTAAAACCAACTAAAGATTTTTATAGCCATACCAATATTCTCTTGTAAACAAGCTTCCACTTCATGTTTTGGGCGATGTGGATACTCTTCCTTTTCCCATTTTTTGTGTTTCAAGTGTCTCACTTTGAGATCGATATCTCATTCATATCAACTCTATTTTTGACACATTTTAGCTCGTTTGAAGCTTTCGTCAAGAAGAGCATAAAGCTACTAAAAATATAAATATATATATATATATATATATATATATATATATATATATATATATATATATATATATACATATATTAAATAGTGTCTAAAATTTGCAAAAATAATTTCGCATAAACTATTTTCCCAATAGTTCTATCATAAACAAAACAGTGGGTCCTACTGAGGGACCGTGTCTTCTTCAAAATAAAGGCTCCACTGTTTTGTTTGTGAAACCCGTGTTTCTATAGGGACCCGCTGTCCTACTTCAAAATAAACTATTATCCACATTTTTCTCTCTTTCTTGTGCTTAGAATTTGAGTGTTTTCTTGTTTTATCCAAATACGAATTTTGTGTTGGAAAATTGGTTGGCAAAAGTGAATTTTGACCAACTTTGGACACAATTATCTATATGTATGTGTCACATATATGAGTAATAGTTTGTAGGTTCGCGTTCTCCTCGAAGAGAGCTTCGCAATAAGCCTTTATGTGTCCAAAATAGAGTTGATGTGAATGAGATATCGGGTCTCAAAGTTAGGCATTCGGTACCATGCCTAAAGAGGAAAAGTAGTTTATTTTCAATCCCACATCGATTGGGATGAGTAAACAGAGGAGTCTATTGTGTATAAATAGAGGCCCTAATTCCACAAGTTTCACACACATCAAATCAATAGTTATTATTGATTTCCAACATATGGAATCGCATCTCTTAAGATGAAATTCTGGCGGTTTAGTTAAGTCCGACAAGACAACTTCTTCGTTTTGGTCATTGTGCCACAGGGAATCGACGCGAATCTGTTTTAAGGGAAGCGTGTCAAACACGTGCCTCGGCTTTTAGTGCTTCTTTGTTGATCTCTATTTGGTGATCAAGCAAGTCTTTGACTATTTTATTATTTAATTTAATTATCGTTTAATTGCTACATTACATTTGTATTTAATTTTACATTATTTATTTATTGTTAATTTTATTTATTATAATTTAGATTTTATTTATAAAAGTGTAACCGTTTCCCTACATTTTGTCTAACCCAAAACACCAGTAGAGTTGAAGTATTGTATTAGGAAAGTGAAAACATGATAAAAGAATTTATCCGGACAATTTTTAATTATCAAGACCCTAATACCAACAAAACTTCTTCTTAAGAATAAGTATTATGTGTTCCACTACCTACTGTCTACATATGCTAACATTGCATTTTCTTTTTCCCATCTTCACTTTTAGTTTTTGACAAATGTCTCAATTTCTATGGACTTTTCATTCTTTTATAGTGGTTTTGAGATGTTTTATCAATGTTTCACCAATTTCCAGATTTGTTTTGGAGGTGGTTTTTGCGGGTGGATCTAATAGATATAGGCAGTGTTACATTTTTAGGTTTGTTGTTTCAGTATCACTTCCATTGTAGTTTTGTATTTTGTAGGTCCTTGCTAGCTATATTTTTCTTTGTTGTTGAAAAAAAAAAAAAGTTGCTCTCTTTTAAATGTTAGTATAGTAGACGTAGCTATCTTGATCTGCTTAGTCATAGTTACTCACTTACTCCTTGCACTTTCTATTTTAGTTTTGGTGTTTTTGTGCATTTTTACATTTCCATCTCTCTGGTCATCTCTCTCTATCACTCTCTTTCTCTCCACATATAAACCACATACCTATTCATCTCAAGTTTGCATCAAGTTTTTGACAACATGATCACTGATCAACCCTACTCCACTTACCTCAATCCTTCATGGTTCATTCTAAACAATAATCAATACCTCTCCTCATCTTCTTCATTTGTTCATCATCCTCCATCTCCACCTCTAAAAGAAGCTCTTCCTCTCCTCAGTTTAAGCCCAACAAAAAACCCTAATCCTTATCAACAAAACCCTAGTACTACTACAAATGATCCATATTGCCATGAAAGTAGTGTGCCTGTATCTTTACATCTTGGACTCCCAAGCCTTACACTCCCTGGAGAGGCTGATCTAATTTCAAGACTCTCAACAAATGATTCTCATGTAGGTGAATATAAAGAACAAGTTCAAGAAGGTAAAAAGATCACTGGCTTTGCTACATGTACAAGCACAATCAACAAGGGTCAGTATTGGATCCCTACTCCATCTCAGATTCTCATTGGTCCAAATCAGTTTTCTTGCCATATTTGCTGCAAAACCTTCAACAGATACAATAATATGCAGGTTTTCTTTTAACCTAAAAACCTATTATATACAAGTCTTTACTTTAATCCCTTTTGCACACATCTATATCTTGCTAATTAATAACATGGGTCTCTAGGGTTAGGGTTAATACCCTAATTTATAGTAGGTGATTTGTGTTACATATAATTACTTGGCTTACAATTAATTCTTCTAGTTTAGTCTTTCAGTTTTGGTTATATAGGCCATGAACAAATCAACTCTCCTAGTTTATTCTTTCAGCTTTTGCATACTTAATCTGTGAGGATTTGAACAAATCTAGACTTTGATCAAAACTGTTAAAAGAGGCAAATCTGGTCAGAGTTAGGGGTTTATGTGTGATATGACAAGACAATGTCATGTCTCTTATTTCTTGGAATTTGTGTTTTTGATCATCCATCTTGTAGCCCTGACAACTTTGGTTTACTCTACATGTAACTTCCAAAGATACACATTTAATTGCTTATTATTTGGATTCTTTTGGCGACTTAAATTTGTTTTTTTGTTTCAAGTTTGTTAAGTGAATGTAAAAACTATTTGTAAAAGAATAATCTATTTTGTTCTAGTGTGAAAATGCAAAAGAAGCTATAGAATGTTACACAAATTCATGAGTCCAAATAGCTCTTAAAGTATGCAAGTCATGGATTATAGTAAAATTATCTTTAGTGAAATAAGATTGCAGTCAGCTATTATGTTTTCATTCATTTAACATAGGAAAATAAATGTTTCATCAGTTAACATACTATAAAAATTATAAATGTACACTATCATTGTCCTCTCTCGTACTGGTACTTAGAGCTTGTCTTCTTTTAATTCTATTCATCCTTAAAGATGAGTCAGGTACAAATAATACACACACCCCCTACTGACATTATAAGTCGATCGTCTGATACTCATTACCATCGACATAGAAGTTCAGAACTTAAAGATGAAATCATTTTACACCTTTGACCCAAAAACATGACCCCAAGTTAGGTTGATTTAAATGCGTAACTCATATGACTACTATTATGTCTCATCTATTCATTGTTGGACACTGTAGAATTGATCTATACTCATATACCTTTGATCTAGTTGTGTGTATCATGACCTTGTTAGACACAAAATTAAGCATGTCATTAAGCATATGAGTCATTACTCGTCTAGATTATTGTTCGTTACCTTAGAGAGTTAAACAAACATTAATGATACATGGTTTTTCGACAAAACAATGTAGTATATCTAATTGCGATTTTGACGGGCATAAAGCATAAACCAGATTGTATATATTCAGTTATGTACTACTTTTGGGATTTAAATCGGCATTCGATGATAATATCTAATTGCATATTTTAGGTTTCCAACTTTTAAAGAAGATGGTCTTTCATCACCAAAGCTACTAGTAAGAATCTAAATGTAGACATATTCTTAGACCATATATGTTACTATTGCATATATCTTAGATTTTGTTCTTTATTTCATGTACAAAATATATATATATATAATTCTATTAATAATGTCATTGATCATCTTTTCTTGCATATTGGGGGTCTATGAATATACGAATAGATGCATATGTGGGGGCATGGATCTCAATACAGAAGAGGCCCCGAATCACTAAGAGGAAGACAGCCAACAGCCATGCTTCGACTGCCATGCTATTGTTGTGCACCAGGATGTAGCAACAACATTGACCACCCAAGGGCTAAACCACTTAAAGATTTCCGAACCCTTCAAACGCATTACAAAAGAAAACATGGGGACAAGCCATTCATGTGTCACAAATGTGATAAAATGTTTGCAGTCCGAGGGGATTGGCGCACACATGAGAAGAATTGTGGCAAGCTTTGGTATTGCAATTGTGGATCAGATTTTAAGCATAAAAGGTCTTTGAAAGATCATGTGAAGGCATTTGGGAAAGGGCATGGAGCTTTTGAGTTTAATGATTGTTCTTTTGATGAAGATGAAGGTGTTTCTGAGATTGAGCAATGAAAATTCATCTTATTACTTAGTTTAATTTGATACTTATTAAAATGTCTCTAGTGGAATTGGTACGTTTAATTATGATGATGATTATGAGTTTGAGACACTTCTTGTTCAAGATAATGAGCTGTGCCAAATCAATCTCTATCCATATATATCGTAAACATTAGTTAAAAATCGATCTTTTGAAGGGTTTCCAATTAACTTACACTGTCGGTTTTATGGCAATCTTATTATTACGAATAGGTTAATTGGCACGGTATTACTCTACACCATCATTGATTTGATATATTGATGAGGTAAATACTCAGTCTATTCAATGCTAGAGTGAGCATTTGTTTCAATTCGACACCAAATTAACCCACGAGGAAAGATACATTAGGCAATGACATCAAAGTCTTGTCTCATGGTTGGACTTTTCATAGAGGTAAGTTAATCCGTCCATCTTCGAATGATTGGAATTTAAATCCATCAATGATTGTAACATTTCTTTGTAATAGCTGGCTCTAGTTTCTTGCTAGAGTCCTTTAATAAAATTCCACCATTCTAAAAGAAAATGCTACAACGAGTGAGCATCAAGGATTAATAGTTAAACGAGACAAATTAAAATACTTTCATGCTAATATTATAATATTACAGCTAACATATACTATAAAACTGCTATATTAAAAGCCTTTTACAAATCACATCAAATAATGAAATTTGTAAACAAAAACTGCCATTTTATATATGTTTAGTTTTAAGATAATCTAAAGTGCATAACTAGCTATTTCTTGTTACTTGTTAAATGTGTAGATACATCTATTTTTATTTATTATGATGTTTAAAGTAATCTTAATGCGCTAACATTTTTGTAATGTATGAAGTGATAATTTGATATTAAAATGTATGATTGGGCATAATCGTGACCAGACATGACCCAAGTCATCAGGTGCCACATCAGCTTTCTCTCTTCGGCGACCAGACATGATCGATCAAGATGCCACAGTCGATGACCGACGTTTTTTTTTAATTCAAACATTTTAAACATCAAATTTAAATTCACTAAAATTAAAATAAACATTATAATACTTAAACTAATAATCTAAACCGTAGTGTTCCTTGATTGTTGCCTTGACATTCGTCAATTCTTCTAGTTGTCGTCCGGTCAAAGTTGGGTTGATTGAGGTGTTGTAGAAGATTATGTCGGTCTCCCGTTTTAATAGCCTCAAGAGCTCAAGTTTCTCTTTTTTCATCTCCAGCTCTTTTTCCCTCAACCGTATGTACGCATCTTCTAAACCCTCCTTATTCTTACCTTTCTCCCCTTTTGACGGCTTCTTGAATTTGAATAAAGTTTTGGCGATGGATTTTACAAATGATTCTGATGGTTCATCATCAACACGAGAGGAGGATGATGATTTCTTCCTTGCTTTGTCACGACCTATCGGTCGTGATTCTCTAGTCTCATCATCAGAATCATCAACATCTTGGATATCCAAAGGATCACGAGCTTGGGTTGAACCCGAGGTAGTGGTAGAACCCTTTGTTTTCTTCCGACTATTCGTTTGAAAAGCCGGCATCTCAGTGTTCTTCCAAGCATCATGACACTTTAAAACTTTCTAGCACTCCTCCAAAGTGAAATCATGACCGTACGTCATACGGTATTCTCTAAGAGCTTTTGGCGTGTCTTCTTTATCATTCTCACCACTTCCATGGTTATTCTTGATAGATAGCGCAATAATTAACAACCCTATTACGAATCCTATTCTTCCATTTGGTAGTGATGGAATCGTAGGTTCGGTCTGAGCCAGTTTCATTTTTAAAGTACTCTATCACTAACTCCCAAAAGCGGAAGCGGTTCAGGGCGTTTCCTCTCTCCGATTTTTCCGACACATGAACCCAAGCTTTACAAAGCGCGGCCTCTTCCGCCTTTGTCCATGCTTCAACGGTCTTCTTGCCTTTCGCCTTGCTTGTTTCGGGCTTCTTGCCTTTGTCCTTGGCCTTTGAAGCACGCCTTGATGGCTACTTTGGTTTGATGGGGGACATTTATTCAACATCGTCGGTTTTTTCATCATCAGAATCTTCAACGGGAATGGAATCATGGTACGAACCGTGGTGCGAACCGTGGTGCGAACCGTGACCCGAACATTGGCCCATCGAAGCATCTTGACTTTGGTAGTTTTGTGTCGGATACTCCGGCAAAAAATCTTCCAAATTCATGTCAAGATTAGTACTTCGGAGCGGGAATAAGGTTGATACGGTTGAGGAGGATAAATGAAGTCCATGTTTGGATGGTACGACGACCCACTGGGTTCTTCCGGTAATCGGTGTAAGGGCGTTGCGGTGGGACAAAAGGACGGTTAACGTAAAGCGGGTTTTGGTTTTGATTTGGTTGTGCTAGTTGTGATTGATATTCAAAAGTTTGTGGGCGAAGAGAATAGGCGGTTTTGTTGTGGTGTTATGCGGTTAATTTGAAGTTGTTTTCCCATGAAATTCATATTCGGTTGATTTTGTGGTAGTCGGGATCGTCGGTTTTTATGGTGGGGTATTTTTCTTTGACATTTTGAACTTGGATGAGAATTAGATTGAAGTGAATATAGATGAAAGTAGTTTGAGGTGAATTGTGTTTGAGATTATGTTGGAAGTTGGTATTTATAGAGTGGTAAAAAATTTAAAAGTTTTTTTTTTTTTTACTTTCAATGCCCCAAACGGGCAAAAAAGAGGTTGGAGAGATGTTAATATCGGTTGAATATTGGACCGATGTTCAAATTTTTGGCTTGTCGACCGTTGTCATGACCTTGTGTCACATTGGGGTCGACCGATGTTAACATCGGTCGTGGCTCGAAATTTTCGGTGACTAACCGATGTTTTCCGAGCGATTGTGCCCGGCCTATGAGACATAAATAACAACATTACTCAATTTTGTTGAAAGAGATATGGGTAAAGGGGAGTAATCTTGCACTCTGGTAAATATATTAACCAAATAAATGTTTAAGTACAATGGATATTAAGTATACCTTCTTGGAATAGATAACTCTAGAAAAAACTCCAACAAGTGTATGCTTAATTCTGAGTTAAATTGTTAAAATGATGATACATTTGGATATTTTAGCTCGTTAACAATGATAATAAAACAAATACGGAGTAATTTAATAATACTGTTATACGGAGTAATATTTAATATGGTGGGGTTGAGACAGAGGAACAAATGGGATATTGCAGTGAAAGGTCATGTCAAAGCATCCCAAACATTCAGATGTTATGTTCCATCCATCACTTCTCATGTCTGCAACTCGTACATACTACTATACCACACTATTGTACTCTATTATAAGGGGAGGGAGTGGTAACTTAATATCCAACACTACCCAAATTGTCACGTCACTTATATTCAATAAAAACCCTCCAACTCAAAACTACCCAAATCACATACAATATTAAAATAAAAACATAACATTTCATTAAAATTAAAAAATACATTCAACAATGACTTAATAAAACATTACATAATACTTAGAAAAAAGAAACATTACATAATACTTAAAAAAAACTAGATTAAAAAAAAAACCCACTAATCATCGAGATGCGGCAAGTATTGACGTGCTACGTGCTCCGTGAGATCATATCGAAGACGGCTTTGAAAGCTAGAGCTTGCCGTGTCTTCAAGAAACTGAGCCGCATGAAGCATAACTTGCATCGAGCTACCCGTAGATAGATCGTCGGACGAAGACGGAATAACATATTCGAATTCGGAAGAATCGAAAAACATTTTGATGATAAAAAGGTTGGGATTTTATGAGAAATTGAAAGATGGGTTGTAATGATTTTGTGAAAAATGGGTTGTGATTTTAAAATGTGAAGGTGGGGGTTTTTAAAAAGGTGTGAGAATTTTTTTTTTTTTTTTTTTTCGTCCAACTAGCCGTTGGAGGCTATTATATCCGTTGAAATCACTCGGCTTCCCAACCCGCTCCTCTAACCGATTTGCGCTAACCGATTGGGTCGGGGCGGTGTTACCGATCTACCCGATCGGCATCGACCCCCAACCCGAGTCCACTCCCTCCCCTCTAAAACATATAAATTACCTTGTACGTCAAGTAATGAATAATACTTGTAGTGTAGTGCTATTGGAGTTTTTTGTGACCATAGTGTTTTTAAAATAAATTTAAATAAATTTAAGTACTTTCAAAGTTTCAAGTGTCAAATATATTTAAGGAATTATGATATATTATAGGGGGTGTTTGTGTAAAAATCACGTTTGCATAAATGATATTTGCAAAAAGTTTTCAAAAAGTGTGTAAGTCCTTACCTCCAATTTCAAAATCACGTTTTAAAGGCAAATTCAATGATAATCACGTTTGCAACCAAATACCAAAACTTGATTATTCACGCTTTGAAAACGTGCTAATCAAATAATCACGTTTTCAAAGGGTTGCCAAACACCCCCTAAATTAGGAAGGTAAAACCATGCTTTTAAGATCCACGTTTATAAACTACGGTAACAAAAATCAACATCATATCAATTTACAAAATTCTGTAGGGTTGCTCCAAACAAAATGATATGATAATTATATATATAAATCAAAAGTAAATGATGGTTAAACCCATAATTGATGGTTCAGAAGAAATTACACGTAATTTAAAACTATTAAACCACTCAATTTTCTTTTCACAAAAAGTACATATATAAATGGGGAGTTAATTTAGAGAATCCATTGAAAACATAACTTCTAATTACATAACCAAATGAAAAATATGTATGGTGTTTAAAATTGAATTAGAGAATGAGTCTAATGCTTTGTGATATAAAATATGGAGTGATCGTACTTGATAGATTGGAAGAAGAATGATAATGATGTTTCCTCACGATGAAGAGTGGAAGTCAACAATGCAGTTGTGCATGAAGAGGAACAATGTTCTTTTTGGGTTTCTCCATTTCAAAGTTTTCTTACAATTTAATGAAAACGATACATGGCATATTAAATAATTTTGAAAGTTCTCATTTTGTTAAACTAATTCATAAACACAACCATCATCTCTGACTCTTACCCCTCCTACCTTTTTTTTACTCACTTTCTTGACAAGACAAGACATTTTTGTATAGTTTTTTTTTTTTTTCAATATCTTTTGACTTTTACTATTTTTGACTTGTCAAACTTTATATTTAATGTTTCACTTTTTTTTGGCAATTTTACCCCACTTTATTAGCAGGGCAAGACCGTTTTTTTTAATGGTTTTCAGCTTCGTATTTTTGTGTTTTATTACTTTTAATTTGTCAAAATTTATATTATTTATTCTATATTTTTGTTTCGCAGATTTATTATAAAAAATTAAAATAATAATAATAATAATAATAATAATAATAATAATAATAATAATAATAATAATAATAATAATAATAATAATAATAATAATAATAATAATAATAATAATAATAATAGTAAGGGTATTATTTTAGGGGTATCAATAATCTATCCCTACTCCTATTAAAATAAGTTATGGTTTTACGCTACTCGATTAAAATAAGTTGGTCTCACTTTTATATTTATTTTAAGTTAATCTTTTTTAAAAGACATCTAACTATCTCACAATATTAAATCAGTCTCACAAATTTAGGTTAGATTTACAATAATTGAAATGAGATAAACTTGTTAAAGGTATCGTTAACTTTCTTTATATTTTTTTGTAAGAATAAATTTTAGGTAATAACATATACAGAATCAGTGTTACAATGAGCTAAAACTTATTAAAGGTACGTGATGGTGCGAGCAATGTGGGAGCGGGTCACGAAACATTATGCTCTTATGTGAATTGCGAGCTTGGTCAGTCCCGAATCAAGCAAACGGGGGACAAACTTTCGTACATTAAACATGGGTGCTAAAATTGGTGATAGTGTTGAAGTGCTTATTCCTTTATCTTCGGTTTTGGAGGCCAATGCTAGGTATGAAAACTCGTTATATGGTTATTTTCTTGGTAAAAAAGTTGGATTTCATGTTGTTGAACATTATGTAATGAACGTATGTAAGAAGTTTGGTATAGTCAAAGCAATGATGAATTCGAAAGGTTTCTTCTTTTTCAAATTTGCTTCGGTAGCAGGTAGGGATGGGATATTCGAAAAAGGTCCATGGCTGATACATAATGCCCCAATTATTCTTAAAAAGTGGTCTCCTAATGAGTGCTTATTAAAAGAAGAGTAGCAATCAACCCAGGTTTGGGTAAAATTGCATATTCCAGTTACGACATTGACTGAGGATGGGTTGAAACTAGATTAGGTGCACCAATCATGTTTGATTCGTGTACGAGCACTATGTGTATAGATTCTTGGGGGCGATTGGACTTTGTGCGTGCATTGATTGACATAAGGGTTGATCGTCCTCAAAGATAATATGGTGATTGATATTCCTTATGTGGAGGTTTGGATTCTTATGTGCATACATATTTGGTGGTGTATGAGTGGAAATCGTCAAGATGTTGTAGTTGTTCGGTGTTTGGTCATGATGATAATCAATGTCCTAAATGTGTGGTTCCAATTCTGGTGCAAACTTAGGAGCAATTTTGAAGAGGCAAAATGGTCAAAGTCATATGAAGAATGTGTTTGCTCAAAATGATGGGTTCCTAAGTTTATAGGTCAATGGGATTTAAACCTAAGAGTACTTTTGTGTATCGTCTTGTATCCACTCCTATTGGGTGCGGAGCGTCAAAAAGCAAGCGTTGACGAAAATAATGGGGCCACTTGAAAAATGTTACCACTAATAGGGCCTTAAGTTTTAGTAATAAGGGATCTGTGAATTCAGATGATATAAATCTGGTTACTCTAAGGAATTCGTTTGAATCGTTGAAGGAAAATGACAAGATATTCGAGAATGTGGGTACTTCAATTGCTAGAAATGTTGGTAACACTGTTAAGGATGCGAAAAAGTCCGTGGATGAAAGTGATAGTGATGTTGATGATGTTTACGATGAGACTGCTCAATTCATGGCGAGTGGTGGTGCAAATGATGCTAGTTTATTTGAGGACGAAGATTATGACATCTATGAAGGTTATGATATGGATGGTTTATCAAAAGAGCAATTGGCTTTTTGTTACGTGATTGATATTAATCTTCGATGTCAATTCAGACGATAGTTTACATTTGATGTATTTATGAGTCAAATGTAACCTAGTGTTTAGTGGTTTTTTCCTTTGATAGGAGTATTAATATCTTGTTATGCATGGTTTACCGCTTATCACTACAATAAAATAGGGCTATTGGGACCTTTCCGTAGGACCTTTTTTACTTGATGGTCCTAATAACAAACTTATTAGGACACATTAGTTTTTTAGTCCTTTTACAATCAAATTAATGATACACTTAATAACTTGGTTCTATTAGACAATACTTTTAGGACCCTTATTTGGTAAGGTCTTATATAATAGACATTAATAGGACACTTTACTTGTATGTCCTATTACATCGAGTATTATAGGACGTTTGGTCGTGGGGGTCCTATTAGAATAAAACCTAATATGACACTCGATATGTAGGTCCTGTAACATTTAGTTTTATAGGACTTTTATCCATTAAGGTCCTATTTTGAGAGAAACGAATAAGTCACTTGATACGTATGTCCTAATAAATTAAGCTTATAGGACTCTTGGTACACATGCGGTCCTATTACCCGCTACATTATCATGCTTTCAAATGTTACACTAAACAAATACCGATAATTAAATAGTTAGTGTAACGTGCGGAGGACATTCCTACGTGTTATTTTTTTATACGAAAATACATCCGACTCTCTCATTACACAAAAAGTGTTAATTAAGAGACTTGGATACACTTTTAACCAAAATGTGGACAACATAACGAATTTTGGCCTATCAATATGTAGGGGTGTCAAAAATATATTAACCCGAATTAGGGCTGAGCATCAAAGGTCCAAAACCGAACCGGACCGACAAAACCGACCGAACCGAAAAAAACCAAGCCGACCCGACAGCCCGTCGGTTCGGTTTCGGTTTCATGTTTTCGGTTTCGGGTTGGTTCGGCCCAAAACCAACAAAAACAAACCTAAATACACCTAAACCGGCCCGAACCGACGGCCCGACACAAAACCGAACCGACCCGACGGCCCGTCGGTTCAGTTTCGATTTAGGTTTTTCATGAATTTCGGTTTTTGGTTTTGTCGTTTCGGTTCGGTTCGGGTCGGTTTTGGCCCGATGCTCAGCCCTAACCCGAATAACCCGACATGACCCTAAAAAACTGTTCAATAAGGCTTGCCTTGTTCATAACCGTGTATGCATAAACATGCACACATATGGATCATAAATATATGTCGGATACATACACCATCCTTATACAAACACATCATTATGTAATTATAACTAGGTTAGCTTGTGAGCTTTGAACCATTAGATTGGGCCAACCAACCTAGTCATCTAACAATTTATACAAATAAATTACTTTAATCGATTGATACCGGTAGATATCAAGAGTAGTTTTTGAAACCAGACAATACCATTTTGATTGGTTGAATCGGGAAACCGTTGGTTGGAACCGGTCGACTAAAATAGAAAAAATCGACAACCGTTTGAAAACCCGGTCCTATTTCTGATTTGGTTTCTACACCACAATCAAGAATGGTGTATCAGACAATGTTAATTAGAGCATCGGGTACCGTGGCTCAGTTTTCCATCCAGTCACGAAAGTCAGACCACTCATTCAAGGACTGACACAACCTCTACTCGGTGTCATGGCTTGGTACTGGCGGCACCAAAACATAATCCGCTTCGGACTGAAGAGGACCTCACACCACCATACCCATCACTCTTATTATATCACCAAATTTTACGAGAAAACCTTCTACACACATACAAACTTATACATCTATATATTTTTTAATTTTTTTTCTTCATATATACTTTAATATTTTTAAGACTCAATTATTTCTACTTTCTAGATTTTTATTCTTATTTTTAAAGGATTTTTTTTTAAAAGTATCATACTTGACACCATTTGCTATTGTGGGTAGCGAACAATTTTTTTTTTACTTTTGTGAGTACCTTTCTTTCAAATTCATCCTTGTTAGGGTACTTTGTAACATTTTTTCCCTTCGGGAATTTTTTTTTCTATTAGCTAAGAGGGACAAAAATGTTTAAAAATTTCATAAAATACCCAAAAAGATATGAATTTGAAAAAAAATACCCACAAAACCAAATAATAACAAGTATAATACATTTTAAAAACATTTGCCCTATTTTTAATTCTCTATTAATGAAGTGTGAGAGAGTGGTTTGAATTTTTTTTAATCATTTCCCTCCTGCCTAAAATTTTATTTCCCGCTAGTTCCCTCCCATTTTTTTTTAACTCCCTTCAAAAATGAGATCTAGTCTTTTAATGCCATCTTCTCACCCATATGTTGCAAAAATATATTAACAATTAAGAGACTTACCATTCATAAAGGTAATGAATCTTCGTCTATTACAATGAAATTAATTTTTTAATTGTTGATATGGGCTACACTTAATTGACAATTAATTGTATTTCGTGTTTTGTATACCAGGTCATATGAAAGGGGCAATTTTTTATGTATTAACCTACATCAAAAACGTATTGAATCTTCGTCTAATTACACATGAAGAGCGATTATGTGGGTGGTTAAAAAAATATAAGATCCCCTTGTGAATAACAATTGAGATTGTATAAAACTTTTCATTTTTTTTCTGGTGACTATAGATATGCATATAGTCACTATAGATATGCATATACACTGGCTATTGTGGTTTTGCTTTTACAATAGTTTGGCTTTTGATTTGGGTTTTCCGGTTGTTGCCTGTTCAAGCCACTTTTGCTCCTATTTTTACCATCGAAAATCCACATCTTCTGTATATTGTTGATATATTTCTGTTAGCTTATACATCTTTGGTGTTGGGATCTACTTTGGTAAGGCATGTTTCACAAGAACTGATTGGTGTTTTGTTTATGGCATATCTTATTGATATGGTAAAATAATTTATGTTGTTTGGCTATATCTTTAACAAAAGAACATCTAGGCTGCGTTTGGAGTTATGAGAATTGGCAAGGTCACATTAGCTTTTGCGGTTGGATCCACTAAACGTAGTGTTTCATCTTATGATGAAGCAACAGATGATTTATCATCTCTCATTACTCAAAAGTATCGTGCTGATGCTACTAATAACGACAATCGATTTGAACTCATGTTTGACTACGTTAAGGTACTCAATACTCAACTATTTAACATTATGTTTCCTGTTGAATTTAAATTCACTACACCTTTTATATAAACCAACTTTATATTCACATATACTAACATAAATTGGATCATTTTTCCCCGTTTAGGTACTTTGCTAGTAATTTAGATGTAATGGACTACACTAAACTTAGGATCGCGTTAAATGTGTCACTTAAATGATCAATAGTAACGAAACCCGTATGAACAAGTGACTTGTTTAACTAGTCACCCTACGTTTAGTGGTGTTCATTACTTGTATATTATCAAACTACCTAATCCGGCACAGAAAACGTGAAAGTAGAGAACCATACTAGTCAATTACCATATGACATTCTATGTAGAATTTTTACTTTGTTTGATTATGTTACTCTTTTTTTTGCCAATTACTATGGTGCTTTTTGTGGGTGGATCATAATTATCGACTTTCCAGTTAATCTTAATTCAAGGTCTTCATTGTCGATCAAAGTGCCACTTAAGTTATCATTCTATTGGATATATTTCTAAAAGACATCCTGGTATTGATTTACCTCACTTATGATGTTAATGTTATGTTAACATTTGTTTTGGTGTAATATTTGTATTTGAACCTCGTAAATTTGCATCTTTAAGTTATTAGTTTAATTCATTATTTTTCTTTACCAACAATGTTTTGTGTTGTACCATTATATGCTTTTATTTGTAGCTTTGGTGGAAGATGGTGGAATTGGATCAGCTGGTCAACATTTGTTTCTAATATCTTGGCACAAAAACTATGGGACTGTATACATGTTTTGTGTAATGAGTATGGTCACCCCTACTTTACTACTTACAAGAAAACTATTGATTTTAGTCATTGATGGATTCCTTTGCAAAAGGTAAGTATCTTGTAGGCCTAAAATGGCATAATTTTGATCAGGTATTAGAAAAAAATGATGTTGGCTTGTGTAATGGAATTCTTAAAGTATATGTGTAAGTTTTTGTTTTTCTTCGTGTTTAAGTGATATTTGTATCTTCAGGATTGACATCTTTAGGTGAGAGTGTGAGACTATACAATTTGGTGGATAATATTTGCGCGCCTAGCTACAAGAGTAATCCATGGTAATGTCCTATCATTTTGGTAAGGTAATTATTCTGGTAAACATGATATTGCCTATGAAACCATGATTTTACGAGCGCTCTTTACTTATACTAGTATATATATTTTATCATAGGTGGATTCGAATCATAAGGCAAGGATATCTTCAAAGACGTTCACTTGGCAAACAATGATAATTTTCTTATTTCATAGGAATTTTTGTACAATATTGACTTAGCTTATTATTCTTCCTGGATTCATGTACAAATTGTTAGATCATTTCTTATGAATGATAATATATGTTGTATAGATATGTTGCAACTTTTGTATAGTAAGTGATTAATATGAATGATAATGATTTCTTAAGTTATTTGTAGTGATCATAGCTTAATATTTGTGAGCAAAATGACATTGATCAATAATACATTTGGTACATGAATTAACAAAACATGGGACAGATGGTCTTTTATAACACCAAATTTGGTTCTAACAAAGCACCTATGTATTAAGACCCTTTTCTCGGTACTAAAATAAGACTGTATCCATTATGTTTTCGTTTAAAAAAATGTATGTTAGGACCCAGTGAAAGTGTCCCAAACCAAAAAAAATGGGTAAGCATATATTAGAACACCGGCTAGCATTCTATAATGTGGTCTATTAGGACGCCATTTTGGTTGTATAAACATTTTTATGGGACCAAAGAATTAGTTTTAAAATATTCGAGTTTATTAGGACGTCAATAAGTGTCCTACATATCTATTACAACCCCTTCCTACGGGACACTTTTACTTTGGTCCTATTAGGTTAAAGGTCCTATAAACTATATTTACAGGACACTAACAGGCGTCCTATAAGCCCCCTTTTCTTGTAGTGTATATAACGGGCTGAGATGTGAGATAATCACATTTTAGGTACTTAAGTATTTTTAATATATTCATCGAGTTTAAACTCTTTACAAAAAAAAAAAAAAGTTTAAAAGGTTGATGAAAAATTCTCCAAAGTCAGCTTACTTAAGTTGTTTGACACGTATTAAAAAAATAGAACTTATACTAAGGCCTTTGATTTAGTAGTGCATGAGTTGTCATCAACTTAGAGATTGTGGTTCAGCGCTCATGAAAACATTTTGAGATATATTGTGAGATAGATGGCGTAAGTGTGAAAAAAGCGTGCTTAAAAAAGAAATAATAAAAAGTAAAAAAATAAAGAACCTTATAGTTTTGGGATAAATTTATGCAAGGATCTAACTCACAATTGGTACTCACTTGATATTAACTCTTTACTATAAGCTAAGTACTTTTAAAACGGCAAAGAGTAAAAATATCCATTTTTTCCCTCAAGTATGTCGACCTTATGCTTACATCATGTCGGACTTTTTGTTATGCCACTAAACAAAAAATAATAATTTGTTGTACAACTTAAAATAATTAATATACATATGCAAGATAAATGTATCTTATTATTCAAAGCAACTAATTCCATCCTATAACTCATTCTATTAATGGTAAGTTGCCTTTTGTATTGGGTGAAAATAGCAACAACCCTCGTGCCCTCGAAGTCATGTCGTATACGTAGTAGTGTCTAGCTAGCTACTTACTTGTCCATACCCAAAACCCTAGTTTTTGGCTGTACACACAGGGACGGACCTAGCAAGTAAATATAGAAGCGGGCCACAAATTTAAAAAGTTGATATTTTAGTGTAATTTTTTTTATATTGACCTTTTTCGAAAGTGACACACTAAAAGCTCAAATCGCTTTCACCCATATCTAAAATCCAACATTTAACTCTTTAAAGCTTTATAAATCCTTCATGCCTAAGTAAAAATACTGATTTATCATTCGATTCTAGTTTTTCTTTAGCATTTTGTTCTATCGTAAAAAAAAAAAAAAATTGCCCCCACATTCAATTTTTCAGGTCCACATGTGTACACACCATGATTTTTCATGGATAGAAGAAAATGTTTAGATTTAGTTTATTGCGTTTTGTATCTTCTTTACAATGAACAAAGATTTACATGTATGTTCGTTCTATATATGTTTTATAAATGGTGCAAACATAGTTTGACGAGAGGGGCCTGTTTCAAAGCCTCGAGAGGCTAAATAGTCATTGATCGAGAACAAAATATCGGTTGGTCACCGATATTTTCCTCCCTCAACCGATGTTAAGATCGGTTATCACGGATGTGGACGTCGGTCGTCACATCGGGCGGTCCAAAAAAGAAATCGGTTGGAAATTGACCGACATTTAAGACACATATTGCATGCAATTTTGCCCGTTTGGGGCTAAAATCAATATACTTTTAAAAATTTGACCGTTTGGTCATTAAAAAAAAAAAAAAAAAAAAAAAAAACTTTTTAAACCAATTTTACTAATCTATAAATACCAACTTCACCTCAAACACAATTCACCACTCACCATTTCAATGTTTTTAACGTTATTTGAGACATTTTTTAAAACCAATTTGACCGTTTGTAATGTTTTAACGTTATTTGAATAAGTTACGTAATGTTTTTAATGTTTATTTGAATTTCAGAATGTAATTTTTTTTTAATTTGAATGAATTTTAAATTTGTTGTTTAAAATGTTTGAATTAAAAAAAAAAAAAAAAAAAAACAAAACCACCTTGGGTCATCGACGGGCATCGAGGGTCGTGTCGGTCACCTGAAAGAAAAGGCGACGTGGCGTTGGATGACCCAAGTCGTCTCAGGTCACGACTGGGACTAGCCTAAAGCAAGATCATAAATAGAAACCTTGATTTTCTTAGACATGTATCACTTCTTGTTTTCGGATTGAAACTATTCAAATTTTATCTAATTGTAAATGCTCATAAATCTTTAGAGCAACTAAATAAATAAAATGTAAATAATTAGAATTATAAAATCTATTTTGAAGCAAACTAAGATCGGAGCTGAGAAAATTGTTTGTAATTTGCAAGAGTGAATTGTGCTATTGTTTCATTCAAAATTTATGATATTTACAAAGAGGTGTGTAATGACAGGCAAGAACAAATCATACCGCTAGTCTTTTGAATAGCAAACTAATCTTTTGAAAACTACATCTATGGATCTAGGTGTCATAATATTACTATGATAACCCGTTGAACTCATTGAGGAACTTCATCGCCTGTGTGCGAAAACCAAAAGTATCAAACGAAGAGATAAAAACATTTTGATTTTCAATGCACGCTTTCTGTGTTTTGCTACTTTGTGCGAGCGGCTTTCAAAGCGACCGCCTCATCAGAAACCCAATTGCTTAAACCCACGAGAGGAGAAACCCCAGTCAGATCCACACACGCATATTTCTCTCCAACCTATATATATCTTCTCTTCCATCCGTTTAACACTATGTTTGCTCTGACTTGTCTTCGTGATACGATTCTAAGCTTTGATTTTAGTGATTTCACTAATTAGAACACCTCCCCCTCAAAATCTCAATAAACATTGGCGAGTGCACTTTTTAGTGAAATGGTAAACGATATGGAAGTTAACTCTGACATGACTATGGGACAGAAAGCAGTTTTTGAGTGTCTACTATACGAGCTCCACCTGCCTAAGATTTTCTACTAGCTATCCCCATAGACGGGCTTGGTCAACATATGTCACTGGTGGAATATCGTACTATCCTTAAGTATCGCCTTATGATTCATTTATTCCGGTTGATGAGACATGTCCGGTTTGTCACAAGGCATGTTTGGATTCTTTTAGGGAACATGTGGTTCATTGCAAAGAGCTCCGGCTCAAATACATACACGATATGGTTAGGGATGTCCTTTTGACGTTTGTAGGCGTCTTTGGGATCTCCGCCAAGAAAGAAGCACCTGTGAACTTTTTGACCGACCCGTTGGATGAAAGATCCAAACTCAGACCGGCAGATGTTTTGGTGTTTGTAAGTAATCTTCTTATTTGATCCTAACTCTATATATATATAATGATTATATGCAAGTTAAAAGTATGGATAAAGCTATAGTGTTAAACGGAATAGTAAAAGTTAAATGTTATGCCGATTTTTTATAACTTGTTGAAGAAAACAACATTAAAGTTTTACAATAATTATGCATCTTGACGTAAATATATATGACCATTTTCTTTGAGTTGCTTTGAGATTTTGTTGTTAATGCTCTTTTTTCTTAATTTCTTTCAACATTTGTGATAATTTCTTAAGAAAACTACTTCTGTAGTAAGTAATTTGGCTCTCAATTTTGTTGTTAAGTTTTATCAAACATTTAGCTTGTATAATACATTTATACAAGTTTATAACTTTGGTATGAAGCCTAAACCTTTTGCTTTAGTGGTTTTAGAGTAGATCCAGTGAGATTTTTTTTTTTTTTTTTTTTTTTTTTTTTTTTTTTTTTTTTTACTATTTTAAAAAGTCATGGAAAAAGTTTTTCACTCTTAGAGAGATTTTTTTTTGCCGATGACTTGAAGATCTTCAAGCTTTTGGCTAATTTAACCATCTCTTTTATCTTTATTTTAGAACCATTTTAATTCATTTGCACCTTGAGTGACTCTTTTTGGAGTGGATAATTTTTAAAAGCCTGTTTTGAAAAAGTTTTTTAAGAAAAGATTTTATAAACAACTTGCATTGACGATGCTTTCAGGGACGGAATCAGAACAAAATACAACTGAATGCACAAATTTTTTGGAACCGTAATATAGAAATACATGTCGTTGGACTAGGTGCATTTAGATACATTTAAAAAAAAATTGATATATTTTTTTAAAATTAACATTATATCGAAAAAAATTCATATGAGTTCAAGAGCACCCGCAACAACCCCTGGATTCGTCCTTGGATGCTCTTATATTCAAGCCGGCCCTTATGAGAGTGTTATTGCTATTTGGGATTTATTGTAGGATGATGGCTTTGAGCCTTGAGGGTGATTTGTCTTCGTATCATTTAATAGATTTGACTAGCTTGAAAGTAAAGAGTAAAGACCATTGGCTTGGCCGGCCAAATGTGTTCTCCAAAATCAAGATAAACTCATTCGGTTGTGTGTTACACATGAGGGTCCCATTTGGTATATATGTTTGAAACAATCTAACGTGACTGGTTTTGACCAAGCTAGATTCATAAATGATTATGTTTTTGTTTTACGTTTATTTTTGATTAACTTTCTTCTTTTTTCCTATTTTTCTTCCTTCGTATCCAAGCTTGAAAGGGTGTAGTATAATGATATGTGCATTTCTATCAATGATTTAATAAGATAACATTTGTACCCCTTGAAATAAAGGAACGTGTCAAGTAAAAAAAATAAAACAATCATTGTCTAATCACTTAACTTGGTTTACAAGAATTTTTTTTTAAAAAAAAATAAAAAATAAAAATCTATTGACCAGGTAAAAACCTCAATAATACTTAAATTTATTGATTATATTGTCAGCACTTAGTCAGCAATACAAAAAATGTATAATCGAATTTATTCTTGAGTTTTGTTTTTTATTGTCTAACGAGCGCTCTAAGAGCATCAGTTAAACTACATTTATTAAACTCAAACTTTTATTTATATCGAAATTGCAATTAATACATATTAACTAAACTTAAAATTACCATAATTAAATTTGATTTTAATTAAATAAACTCAAAGTTTCTTTGTATATCCACGTTAAACCTTGAAATGTTACACAAACCTGTTTTTATTTTTATTTTATTTATTTATTTATTTATTTTTAATAAAAGCACACATGACTCTGGGAGCTCCATGATTATAATTCAAAGTTGTAAAAAATAAGAAAATACGATTTTAAGGATAAATGAATCCCTCCCACTTTAAGGGCCCGTTTGTAGGTGGGTTTAGGATTTGAATTTGATTTAAGATTTGAATTTAGATTTTGATTAGGATTTGGATTTATAAAAGAGAGAAAAAGAAAATAAATTTGTATTTTATTATAACAAAAGAAATAAAAAATAATATATGAATTGGTGAGGATAAAATTGGGCCCACTTTGAGAATAACAATCTACAAAGTAGGGGAGTCACACGACATTTGCAGATGCCATATTTTTTATGGTTACTCCCAATCTTGGGACTCACGAATTTATACCAAACAAATAATATTGGACTTCATCCCCAACTTTAATGCCTAAAGGGCTCAACCAAACGGCACCTAAGTATTTCCAAAATTAACCAAAACTTTGAAATAAAACTATAAGCCCAGTTAAAATAAGACTATAAGCCCAGTTAAAGAACTAACTGATCTTTGCCCAAAAAAGTGAATCCAAATGAAAAAGCCCAATACAAAAAGAAATGGTTAGGCAATTTCTAGATTATTATATTATTCCTGTGACTCAGTTAATGGAAATGATAATAATTGGGAATTTTAAAGAAGCAAATGGACTAGTTACTTCTTCATCAGCTACTTTTGCTCATCTACTTCAAAAGAACCCAAAATAACCGAAAACTTGATAATCAGCAATCCTAACCACATGCACCAATCACTTTAGAACTTATGGATGATGATATTCAGCTTATACTTCAAAGTGGCTCGGCCCATCAGTCCTAAAATGACAAGAACCAGGTCACCTTTGGGTGAAAACTAATTTTAAGCACAATTTGACTGATATTTAATAAATTAATTGCATTTACAGATTTACATTATTAATAATACAAGAACAGATCAGTGGGTAAAGTAATAAACTTGAAGTCGTTTTATGTATCAAAAATTTGTGCGACGGACTGCAGACATTAAAGCAATCCATAATTTCGATTTCAGTTTAGTTGTCATGTTCTGCTATTAACTTCTAAACTAGCAAAATTTCAATAGTGTTTAGAGTCCAATTTAAGCCTAGTGGTAAAAAGTGGTCTTTTTCCCCGGTTCAAATCCGGGTGCCTCCTCATAACTGTTTTAAGGTAGCAAAAACAAGATTCATGTCACAAAACCACAAACCGTAACTGATTACACAAAACAAAATCCAAAATGACAAATAACAATGAATTAAATAAATAATAAATTAATTTCATTCATAATATTAGTAACAACCAACATATAACAACACCCTGATTAGATATTAGGGCCATAAACTGATAAACACAACCAACCCAAAACAAATAAATAAATTAATAAAATCCCTCATTCTAATAACCGAACTCTCAAACATCGTCCCATAATCTCTAGTAAAACACAACACCAAGAACCGAAACCAAAACAAACGCCATGGACACCAACATTTGACCAGCAGCTCCTGTATCCATAGGAGCAGGAGCTGGAGCTGGAGAAAACTCGTTGTATTCACGCCCAAAAGCTGCGGAGAATGAAACGACTAGCACGAATAGAGCGATGATTGCGGATTGGGTTGCAAAGGCCATTTTTGTTAAGTACACACAGTGAGTGTTTTAGTGTGTGTGAGAGAGAGTGTAGTGAGATGAGAAGGATTTTGAAATGTGATGAGGGGGAAGCAGTGAGGGGTTGTTTAAATAGAGGGGTGGAAATAACGGTCGAAAAAATGTTAACGTTGGAGCAGGGTTGATTTTTTAACGGCTATTTTTTATTGATTATGTGTAGGCCAAAATGACAGTGAAATAAGTATGCTATTTTTATGATATTATTTTTTGAAATAAGTTTTTATTTATTATTTTTTACTTAATCGGTCTCAAAAAAATTGTCTCACGAACAAAAGTTAAGAAAATCATAATTATTACCGATTTATTTTTTTCTTTTTAGCGGAATGACGGTTTTACCGTTAACTAACTAATTAAAGTTTTTTTAAAGTTTGTAATAATAATTTCAAGTAAAGGAAATATGTCAACTATTTATGTAATGGACAATTAAATTGAAATGGATGGAGTACTAATTTAGTGTCATTTAAAACAATAACAATATTGGAACCATCTTAACAACGGTGATAAATTTGATTTATGTGGTTATGAGTGACTTTCGCTATGTTATATTAGTCTAAAAAAGTAGAAACGGAGTAACTAACAAGTAACAATGGAACAAGTTAAAGTAGGTAAAATAATTTTGGAAGGTGTTAAAGTAGGTAAATTGTCCCAAATGTAGTCTTATTATGACTAGTAAGTTTCTAATTCATTTTATCTTGAAATTAATATGTATCTAATTTGTACACTAGTTGTGTATAGTGACGGATTATATAACGGCAAATAGTTATAGTTGAGATATTATAATTAATTGTTCGTAATTGACGTTGGCAAGTCTTTATAATCATTCGAGATGATAACAACATTATACCAGTTATATTTTAACAAATTTTGATTGAAAGATGGACAGAGATATAGAGCGGGAATTGGATGAATCTGTAAATAAAGAAAAAAATTGTAAATAATGGGTAATTAAAAAAAGAACATTAATTTTTGAAACAATATTATGAGACAACATTTGAGGCAACAAATAACGGCATAAAATTAATTAAACATTTTCATTTTTTTGACAGTTTTTAAGTCAAAACTTTTTCTATGTATAGTAAAAATATATAATTATTGTAATCATATTTAATAGATAAAAAAGTTTAGGGATTAAGCTGCAGAATAGCAATGAATTTTTTTAAATATACCGATTTGGTACGTGAACTATTTTTTTCACTTAATGTAATGAACTTACATGTTTTATGTCGATATGCACTGTCAAACTTGTTTTTAACGGAACCAACTAAAATATTATAAGTAAATTACATGGATCGTCCTCGTGGTTTGTCCAAAATTGCATCTACAGTCCCTAATAGTTTGTTCGTCCGTTTTTATACATTTTCGCCCGCTTTTATACGTTTTCATCTGTTTTATACATTTTCACCCGTTTTCTTACGTTTTCATACGTTTTGTTCGTTTTTATACATTTTCGTCCGTTTTGTACGTTTTTACACGTTTTCATTCAATTTTTTTACGTTTTCGTCCGTTGTTATACGTTTCGCCCATTTTCTTACATTTTCTTACGTTTTCATACGTTTTTGTCCGTTTTATACGTTTTCGTCCGCTTTTATACGTTTTCATCCGTTTTTATATGTTTTTATCCGTTTTTATACATTTTCATCCGTTTTATACGTTTTTGCCTGTTTTCTTATGTTGTCTTACTTCTTCATTCGTTTTTGTCCATTTTTATACATTTTTGTCCGTTTTATATGTTTTTCATCCGTTTTATCTTGATGACGTACCTCGATCGGTCGAAGGACCCCCTTCGGCCTCGATCGAATTTGCATTACGAAGACCCAAGTCTTTCTTCATAAGTCATTGGTGGCGTAAAATCATTCATCTATGACATGGTTACGGTTGGGAATTCGCCATCCGAAGGCCTATGCCGCCTGGTCTTCTCTTGAAGACACTAAGACAAAGGAGAACCTTGACTTGGTCTTCCCCACGCTCCCACTATCTCCTTAGCTTCCCGCCAAGACGGAGATAGTGGGGATGAAGCACTAGCGGTTACCATAAATCATGGACGCCCCATGATCTCCAAACGTGTGCTAACACTCTCCAAGCTTATTTCCTCATCTATAAATAGGTTGGACGGGTCATTTCAATGGTATGTTCACTCAACACGATTTCACATACTCCATATTACTTACAACATATATCGCATACTTACTCTCACGGGAGGTGGTTCGCGAGGTCCAACCTGCGCGATCACTTAACGAAGTGTCTATTATTTCTTATTGCAGTTGGCTACAAGTTTGGCGCAAGCATATCACCCTCATACCCTTCGATCACCATCGAAGGACCGGTCATCTGAAATATTGTACAATCGGTGGCGCCATCCGTGGGACCCGCTACAATTGGTCTCGTTATTCCAAACTTATAACCGATCAATCACACTCACGCGTTTTACGGCATGAATCAAGAAGAGAGGATACACCCCGGGTTTCTCGACCTTGACACCAATCGATCAACGATCCTAACGACCTTCCCAACATAACCGCATCCACCTTTACCACACGATCTCACCTGAAATAACTCCCAACAACCATGCTTCAACTTAGGCTAACCACGAACCGTGTCGATCCGGCGTTTGTCGGCTAACATCAAGCACTAGAATCTTTATCGAGGGCTCGAGGAGGCAAGCTCGAGAATGTGGAGATCACGAGGAGTTGGAATACTCAGCGATGAGTATGACGAAGAGTTGGAAATGGAGACTAGGCCTTTGGCTCCCGAGGCTACGCTCGATGCTAAGGATAGGGTCTCCGGCGATCGAGGCCGAGTGGAAGGTCGGTTGGTTTTGAAGATGTTCGGAGAGGGCTCCGACGAGAGGGAATGAACAATGGAAGGCTCCAATGGAAGGAGTCACCAAGGGAGACTACGGAGGTTAACTTGCCACCACTCTTGGCGGCTCATCCGGGAGAACGGAGCGGGGGTCCCGTTGCGGCCTTCTCGCATCCGCGTGAAGGCAATCCATCTCAAATGAATGGGGAGGAAATTTTCCTCCTCATGGTATGTACCCTCTTTGTCGACTCAATCCTACCCTCGAGGGTTTATCCCCCACCTAATGGGCAGGCTAGCAACCTAGTTTTACTCAACCATACGGAAGCATGCCCTATGGGCAACCTATGGTATACCCTTCGTATCCTGTCAGAAGTCACCCACCTTATATACCTACTGCTTACCCTTAATATGTTAACCAAAACCCTATCGGAATACCTCCGAACCATAACCCATATAATCACCCCAGTTACATGCCACCTTACAACCGCTTTATTCGGGCCCATGGGTTCCACAACACCCTTTGTGGTGGATGAAGACTACCCTTTGCCCGATGGGTTGAAAATGATCGCACATATTGGTACTTATGATGGGAAGGGACCGGATAACTTTTACACTGTTTGAAAGGGCTATCGAATGCAGTGGGCCATGCCCGTTGCACGCCACATGTTTACATATACCTGCGAGACTCGTCAGATATGGTGGAGCAGGCAAAACCGTGTAGCATTGTGAATTTGGATGATCTCGAGGCCAAGTTCGGATCACATTTCATCAAGAAAAAAGTTCACAAAACGCACCTAACAAAGCACAACATCAAGCGAAGGAAAACGAGAGCACTAGGGCTTTCATTACCAGATATACCGATGACACCTTACAGATACTGGGTCTACACGAAGACCAACGCATCTCAGGTTTCGTGCATGGCCTATGAAACAGGAGTTTCGTGGAATTCCTCTCCACTGACCTCCCTGCAACCTACAAGGGCTTGGTGGAGAAGGCTTACACCTGGATCGAAGCCAAAGAAGTATCTACCAACGGGGCTCCGGTCGAAAACAAAGAAAATCACAGCAAAATCTCGAAGCATCCTTTGTGGGAAGGGTCAAAGAACAAACACAAAGGCAGAGACAGGTTTACACCCTACCACAAGAACATCAATCACGGGCTCTTGGCTAATCTGTCCAAATCTTCAAGGGAGATACTTGCTACAGAAAGGGCTGCGAAAGCCTTTGATCCTCCTCCTCGTTTGGCAAGTAGGGGAAGAAGCAGGGATACCTTCAAATACTGCTATTTCCATGGCGATTCTGGACACGACACCAACAATTACAGAGCTCAAGAAGCAGATAGAAGAGGCCGTGAAGTCCGGCCAATTGGGACATTTGGTGAAGGGCATAAAGAAAGGTAAAGAAAAGGTCTCCGACACACAGTTGGGGAAAGACACCACACTTGTCGAAGCACCCATCCTCATGGTGTACAGGGATGATTCCGGTTTAAAAAGGAAAGCAGCGGAGGAAGCATTATGCGGAGTAGGAGATGTCACCTTTCCTTCGATCACAGGCAAAGTTCTCTCAAATGACCCTGATGGATCTAGGACACTCTCCTTGTGTCAATGATATTTTGTATGATATTATCAAGCAAGCGGAATTTACTTAAGTAATACTTTAGAAGACGAATTATATGATGTATGAGAATAAACACAAATAAACACAAAACTCAAGCTCCAATATTATTAATGAAATAGTACGAGTGATCTAGACTTATCACTAGGGTTACACCTGAAGCTTTAAGTAGGTAATATTGTAATGTAATACGCACCTAAGACAATAACCTAGGATCTCCTTTTATACAACAAGGAGTCCTTTACAAGATAAGTATAAAGTTAACATAATAGAATATACACACAATCTATTCTATACTTATCTAGACGCGTTTAACCTTATCATAAACCGATAGCGGTGGTAATAAAGAACTTGCGGTGGGAATACGTTTCCTTTGCTAGTGTTAAACAAGCGATGTAAACCACAACTATCCGTGGTAACGGATTATTCCCAACAATCCTCCCCAAACTTATGATTTCTCCGCAAATCAATAAGTTTCTTCAATATGCATTAACTTCAAGGATTTGGGGAATTTAATCAAACACTTCACTTCTTTTCTTAGCTTTTGTATAGCTCTTGAACATTGATCTTGAATCCTTTGTAATAATGCTCGACCTTCTCATTATCTTCATTGACTCTTATGTGTAAGCTTAACATTCTTGTAAGAGCTCCGACTCTAAGTGGATATTCTTTCTCGGCAAGCATGAAAAGGTCTTCTCCATTAGTCAGAGACATGATGAACTTCACATGAATCATAATAAAACCATTTTGTACCAAGACATGTGAATAAGGTTTTCCAAAGAGTCATCATCGACATTTGGTTCAAAAAGCCTTCTAAGATTTACCCATAACGCATCTCCTTTGTATCTTTGAGATCTTGACCATTAAACCTTTCTTGAACTAATTTCCATAGTGTATTAAGGTCATCTCTGTCAAAAGCTTTAATAAGATCTTCAAATGTTATGAAAGATGAAGTTTCTCCTCCCACCTTGTAATCTTCCATGTTGAAGCAAGATTGCTAGCGTGTAAACTTCCCAATCAATGATAGGATGTCGAATTTGCGGTGGTTACGGATAAAATCTCTGCCTTCAATCACAATCATTTCGGTCATTTGATCTTTAGTGAACTTCACGGTAGGAATCTCCTTCTTAGTAGACTTTGTATGATCTTCATCAACCTTAGTCTTCTTAATAGTTTGAGAATCACCGACTTTGGCCTTTCTCTTCAATCTAGGAAATATTCTTTCTTCTTATTCGAACCCATTGGAATAAAAGATTTATCTTGTTTCACGCTTACGTAGTAAGCCCTTTCAACTTGATCATCGGACATTCCTTTAAATTGATGCCTTTTCCAGTTACCAACATGACAACAATAAGTCTTCATATATGCAAGTATTTGTGCCTTGGTTGGTTGTCTTTGTTTCTTCGATTCTTCTTGATCGCGATTACATTATCAAGTGCTTGATTGTTCTTCATTATGATAAAATCCTTCAACTGAAATGTTCTTTGTTCCTCGGTTAATGATGCATCGACAACTAGGTCAATTGCCTTTTCTTGATTTGGATTATTAGCTACCGGCGAATATCTTCTTGATGGGAACATAGCTAAACTACGGGCCTTTTCTTTCATAATTGTAGGTTGAGCAAAGGAAATTGAATCAAGATCTTCCATTCTCGTCCAATCTTTTAGCTTCCAAAAGCTTGCAACTTCTAGTTCTTGCAATCTTTCTTTTCAACAACTTTCTCGACAATTTGATCTTCGATATCTTCTCGGCAAATTCTCTATCAAGATCAATCGACCTTTTCTTTTCTTTGAAGTTTTACCTTGAGTTCTTTGTACATCTTCCATAAGCGCTTTACCTTTATGCATCTTCAATTTATCAAATTCTTCACTTGCGGTGGCAATATTTGGCTCTGCAGTGGAAATAAAATCGATGGTAAAATCGGATGCGGTTTGGAAAATGTCTTGATCTTCAAGTTGCAAAATGTCTTGATCTTCAAGTTGCTCTCCATGAGTTTCGACTTCTTTTGCTCCTTTACTTGTATCTCCTTCATCTTCAAAATCAATTTTCCTCCCTCGATTATCGAACTGTTTTCCTCCCTGTTTGGAGGAATTTCCCAAATCTTGATCACCGAATCACCATTAGAAGGTGAAGATGAAGATGAAATCACCATCTTTGCGATCTGCTGTGCTTTTTCAACCTCTGCATCTCGTCCTTTAAGGTCCGAATCTCTGTCTTTAATAATTGAACATCCTTGGCATGGTTCTTCTTAACAAGATGCCAAGTCTTTTGTAGAAACTCAACACGCTTTGCTAATTTGGTACACAAAACCATCAATTCCATTTGGTTGCCATCGCCTCGGCACTTCCAACTGTGTTACTGTTGGGAGAAGTGAATCATGGGGCAAGGTCCGATTCCTCCATAGTAGGACTAGGTGGAAGTCTAGAACCACCACCGCTTGTTCCTAGACCAAAAGGTTCGAAACTTCTTTGTGTTGTCATGAGAGGAGTTGATTGCTTTGACCTTCTCTCATAGGTTCTTGAATCGGTGGTGTATAATCAATGTTAGGAACATTAATTATGGGTGTGTTTTGTTCGGTGGATATTTTAGCAAGCATTTGGGGTAGGAGAGGTGTAAAAATCATATTGCCATCTTTATTCA
This sequence comes from Chrysanthemum lavandulifolium, assembly GCA_022545495.1. NCBI lineage: Eukaryota > Viridiplantae > Streptophyta > Magnoliopsida > Asterales > Asteraceae > Chrysanthemum > Chrysanthemum lavandulifolium. The sequence continues at coordinate 39,074,699 of CM040240.1, forward strand.
AATTTTGAAAAACTTTAGGCTTTAGGCAACTGATTTGATAAACAGTAGTGTGAGGTTGCAGTTGAAATTCATTAAGCACAACTTGCACAAACCTTGGATACATTAAAATTTTGGTTTTACTTTGTACATTGCCTTTCATACTTGTAAAAATATAATTTGATGTAACACCCCCAAAATCACAATGTGACAGCGGAAGACTTTTTGGGGTATTACTTAGAGGATCATAGTCATAAGTTATAGAAAACGGCTCTAAAGAGACGTTTTAATAAAAAGTAGTTACCATTTCATAAATCTCAGCGTGTTAGAAACACAAAAGGGAATACCACATGTTTTGAAGTTACACAAAAGATAGTTTAAATATTTATGAAATGATAACTTTAATTGAAAACAACACCACTTCAAGTGTCCCACGACATCCGCTTCACGCCTTCATGATATTCTAGTTAGTACCTGAGATGAACATGCTTAAAAAGTCAACAAAAGTTGAGTGATATTCACAGGTTTAAATAATAAGTTGAACACAAGTAAGAGATGATAATTGCTTCGAATACAATCACCATGGAAAACATAGATTATTATTATGCACTAAGCTCATGACACCAAACTAACTGCATACACCTAATTACTGGTGTACGTAATAATATTGCCCTCAGAGATGGAATTGCCAATTCCATAGTTAACCAAATATAGTGCGCCCGGTTATTTCCGATAACCGAGTCGGGTCGTTAATTCCCATAGTACTATCCACAATATTCGCGTTCACTAGCAAGTGATTAATGGTTCATGATGTAAGGGACTTATGGCGGTGCAACTTAGGCTATGATAATAATGATCGATAAGCAAACATCTGATTTAAGAAAAGACTTGTGTTCTAGTTTATAGCATGCATCTCCTCGCGGGGTTTGAAAGAAATAAGTAAAGGCGAGGCTATGAACTCACCTTTGCAAATGGTATCCGAGTAGTGTAAGGTCAAGTAGTATGAGCACGAAGTACCGTCACGCGACCTATAATTAGCATGGCAAGTCTTAGTTTATTGTTTTTATCCATGGTTTAATGTATTGAAAACGGTTGAAGTATTTTCAAGAATTTGAGTTTATCGTTGCTTGTGTTGGCAATAGTTAAGTTTAAATAAGTTTCGAAATGCTTATAAGTCTTTGGCTCTTGGAAAAGTGAGTGGGATAGTTTACGAAACATTCGTATAAGAGTTGGCTCGAGTATATTTATTAAAGTAGAAATAATTACAAATCAACTTATATTTGTTTGATTTTGTTTAGTTTTGAAAAGTATATGTATATATGTACAATATATATTTTATCTAAGTTGCGGGAAAATATTATATTTAGAAAAGTATAATATTTTCTAGTTTATGCAAATGTGGTTGTCAAATAGAAATATGTACCAATTTTATTTATGTGACGAAGACTCGTAGAAAATATAAATTTATTATTTCATAGAAGTTCTTAGTATAGGAAGTGTTAAGTGTAGAACTTGGAGGGATCAAAGTTGTAAAGATTTATATAAGTTTCAAATTTTATAAGGATTTTAAGAAAATGTGTTAAGTGGTTCAAAGTCGAGGGTTGAAATCGTAGATATCAATATTAGTTTACAAGGCTTATAAGAGATCTTGAGAAATATGATAAGAGGTGCGAAGTTTGGGGACTAGTTTTGTCAAAATACCAAAGTGACAATTATAACACAAAAAAAATGGGTAATTGCCGTGAGGCAGTTTCGAACCCACAACCTCTCCTGCCAACAGACAGCGCTCCCACCAACTGAGCCAAGGGCCCTTTTGTGTTAGATTTTACAGCGTTATACTACTTAATGGTTATGTCGACTGTTTCATGTTAGCTATTTAATTCTTCTCAGTAGCAAGTTTCGAAAGTTTGGCATGCATATACATTACTTCTTCTCTTGTTCGGTGGTTTTTAACAAAGATGTCGAGTGTACCAAGGATACAATCTAAGCCTTACATTCGTGTTTATTGTTAGTTTCGAAATGGGTTGTCAACAAAACGAGTTTCTATTCATTCAAGTTTATTAGTTAGTTTCGAAATGGGTTGTCAACAAAACGAGTTTCTATCCACTCAAGTTTATTAATTTGTTCCGAAATGTTGTTGGTTTCGAAATGTAGTTGGTTTGACAACGTAGCTAGTTATAATGAGGTCGTGTACAAGTGTCGTGAAAATGCATCGATGTGTTTTTAAATGGTTAAGAAACTATATCGTCCTATTTATGGAAAAAGAAAAGAGAAAGGACTTACGACACCAAGAATGGTGGTGGAGAATACGTGTAGACAAGAATGGTAACCAAAGAAACCCGATATGCTTTCCAAAGTGAACCCGACTACCTTGCTTCTAAACCCTTATGCTCGTTATCAAGTACCCTTAGTTTTCTTTTGAGTGTTTGAGTTTGAAGAGGGTGTGGAAGAGTAAGAGTGTCGACTTGAGCTAGAGTAAACCAAGAGAAATCCAAACTTCAAGGCCAAGCTTTGCATACACTTAGAGGTTTTGAATGAGACTTTGTAAGTGGAATATGTGATGAGCTATGGCTCGTGGGTTTTAAGAAGAAAGAGGAAGAAACCTTTGGTTAAAGACCAAGAGTCTTTGTTGAGCATTGGTACATGAGACTTTGATTTTACTTGCATCTAGGGAGTATTTAGGAAACAAGCAAATGGGTTTGTGGATTTTGGGTGGTATTAATTTGCTACAAGGTCAAAAAGGAGATGAGATGAGTTGTGTGCATGGGGAACATGTTTCTCAAAGTCAAATGTCTAGTTATATGTTAGTTATTGAGTTTATTTCTTAAATTATGTTCCAAGGTCAAGGTATTAGCAAGTTTTTTTGAAGAGATGGTGTACTTGTGTGAGCCTATTCGGTTACAAGAAAAAGGGAAAGATAGGATCTCAAATTTTCGTTACGTATATCGTGTCCCGTTTGAGCTTAAATGTGAGTCACGGTGTCCCAGTTTGATGTTTTTGACTAACGTGTAATATATATATTTAGCATGTTTTTATAAAGGTAACTAAAAAAATAAAAATAAAATATTAATTCTAACTCGTAGAAATATTTATTTGACTTTAGCCATAACTAATTTAGTGTCGATGCAGCGTGCGGCTCGTAAGACAAGAAAATTTCTTGTGAGGCGATTTCGCTTATCGATAATTATCGGGCATGATTAAATAAGACTACTCGGAGTTGCATAAATTTTATGCAATAAAATGAAACGTACATGCTAAAATGCTCAATTTAGCTCAAATAAGTTTTGATAAACAATCTAGTTTATTAATATGAAGATTGATGATAGTGAAATTTTACAGTGGCTACATACCAACCCTTAAGAGAATTCCGTCCGTGAATTTTAGTTCTGATGGTTGTCGGAGTTGAATTTGCAAAGAGATGTGGGTACTTTACACGCATGGTGTCTTCAAGGCTCCAGCGTGTACTCGGTCCTCTCTTGGAGTTCCATCTAACTTTGACGATAGGGATGCGACTTTGCTTAAGTCGCTGACTTCCTATCCATGATTTTAATTGGTTCTTCGACAAAGTTGAGCTTGTCATCGAGTTTAATCTCTTTTAGTGAAGCGACAAGAGATTCATCCGACAAGCATTTCTTGATTTGAGGCGTGAAAGGTAGGATGAACTCTACTAAGTTCTTCCGGAGATCAAGTTTGTAAGCAACCGGGCGATTCTTTCGAGAATCTTGAAAGGGCCAATGTATCGAGGTGTAACTTTCCTCGTTTTCCGAATCGAACTTTTCCTTTCCAAGGTGATACTTTCAACATGACTCGATCACCAACTTGAAATTCCATGGGTTTCCTTCTAACATCGGCGTAACTCTTTTGTCGATCTCTAGCGACTTGAAGTCGTTGGCAATTTGTACAATCTTCTCGGTTGTTTCTTGTACAAGCTCGGGTCCAAAGTGAGTTGGGCATCTCCAACCTCGGCCCAACAAGCGGTGATCGACACTTTCGACCATAAAGTGCCTCGAATGGGGCTGCCTTGATGCTAGCGTGGTAACTATTGTTGTAAGAGAATTCACCAGCGGTAAGTGTTTATCCCAACCTTTTCCAAAGTCGATCACGCAAGCTCGAAGCATGTCTTCCAAGGTTTGGACGATCCTTTCGCTTTGGCCATCGGTTTGAGGGTGATATGGTACTCGTATCCAAACGAGTACCTAAGGCCTTTGAAGAGATTTCGAGTGTGAAGTAAAACGATTATCACGATCGATGTAGGACCTTAGATTTATCAACCTTATCACTTTACCAAGCAAACCCAACACGTATACAAGTATACCCACGTGAAACAAACACAAACAAAGCTTAGAAATAAGATGAGAAAGATGGTGACTTGATGTTAAATTCGTGTATGAGGTGAGACAAGATAAACACAAGATGTTGTATATTCAATAAAGAAAAACACACACACACACACTTTCAAGCACACCTCAAATGACCATTTGAGGGTATTTATAGTACAAGCAACTTAAAACCCTAAAGGCTTTGCTTGGGCTTTTGGTGGGTTGGACATGGGCTTGGGATGCTTAAAGCTTATACAAGGCTTAGCATACGCGTAACATTTAACCAATTAGATTAGTCCAGTCCACGAGCCCGTTAACTATTCTATCACGATATCTAACTCACATTACAAAGTTCCTAATCGTGAATGACCATCACTTCTAATAAAACTATTAAGGCTAACAATCTCCCCCTAAGGGGTGGTCATTCAAACGATGCTCCACTTGATTAGGTCTCTAATTTTCTTGAACAAGAACTTTGTGTGTAGATCTTGAATAGTCTTGGTTCTTTGTTCCTTCATGCTTTGTGATCAGTTAATGTGGTTTTACGCCATTGTCGACTTCGTTGGTTAGGTGTCTCCACGTCATTCTCCATTTCTTTCTCCACCATGCTCACACTTCTATTTGTCTTTTGGTTACCAATGATGTAGTTAAGAGTCTTTAAACTTTGTAGATTCTTTGACATTGACGAAGAATCATCTCCTTTGATTATGATGAGAACTTTCATGTGTTGTTGGTATGAGCATGTGGCGGTCTGCACGATCCATCCGCTCGAGCTTCCATAAGAAGAAAACATAAAACAGGTTAGTAATAAGCGGATTCCAAGCACTTACAAGTTTGAATTTCGAGGTGTTAACAAGACATAGTGTGAAAACACGTCTCTAATTCTCACGAGGCCGTTCTGAACTGAGTCCCACAAGTGAGATAACGCGATATACCGGGTACATCTGATTCGGATGAGTCGTTGAGGTACACAAGCATCACCCCACGATAGACCGTTTGAGACACACTAAGCGTAATCCACGGAGAATTACCGAAGTGACTGCTTGTCGGTGCTGCTGAAGTTGACCACGGCGGAGTTTCCATTCAATCATCAAGATCACGGATGTGAAACTTCTCATAAATGTTACGGCAAATTGCTAAGATCTGCGTGGGACTCTAGAATATATCACTTGTGTCCTTATTGATGAACAACAAGCGATGTCATGTCATGTGTTCCTATGAGATCTTTTGATGAATCTCGTGGCTCTAGACTCTATTAGTGCATTTTGGTTTTCTGAGCGGAGACTAGGGAGAGGTCTCCTTCTTCAATACCAACGATCTCTAAGAGAAAGTCAATAGATTATGTAGGGTTCCGGTGAGAATGAAACAAATCCTTTTAAGAGGAATTGAGTGGCTAGAAGGTTTAGTGCGGTGCGTCCTTTGGGTCCATGACGTCTTTGTCTTCAATACCGGTGTCATCTAGTGACAACCAAGAGTGAGATGAATTGAACCCGTTTACGCCTAAAGTTGAATATGGAGGCTATTTCTTTTACCCTTTCGATTACATTTCTTTTAATTCTTCAACCCTTCTTTCTCCTTTCTCACTTTACTCCTTTTTCAATCATTCCTAAGGACTTCTAATACTAACTATTTGTGATGTCTTTGGGTAGATCCCTCCGACTCTGGCGGATCATAGGACAATTTCCTATCCTTAGTCACCTTATAACTCCATGACTGTCCTATTGTTGCCATAAAACCTTTTTCTTGAAAATCTCTCAAAGTGTTTTTGATGGAAAACATGTTTGGAACACTCCGAGAGTTTTATATTTTCAGAAACACTCCCCCTTCACATGTGCTTATATGTTTTGACAAAAATCTGCACATAGAGGGTAGAGTTCGCACTTTTGAATTGATCGAATTTAAATGAACAAGACCGATTCGAGACACGTTTACATCACTAGAGAACTAGCTTGAAATTATTACCCGTCCTGGTCAAGTCCATAGAAAGTTTCTCGAGATGGTACATAATTGCTCGTCAATTCATTGGTTCCGACTGAGTCGAGCTCATTTTGAGAATCAAACAACGATCATTAAACATTTTGATCACGTCTCCTCCCCCTCAAAAATAGCATATTCGTGATATTTTTGATATCAACGGATTAAAAACATTTTAGAATCTTTTGGGGAGACAAACGGATTTGGTTTAAGCATGAATTTGGAATATTTTGTTTTATACTCCCCTTTAATAAAGCATATTCAATTAAAGGGTTTTAGAGGAGTTATCTTGAGCACAAAATTTTGAAAGATTTTGAAAATCTTTTGAACAATCTTGAAAAGGTGCTCAAGATGATGATGATTCTCACCATTTTTAAATGTAGTGCCTCAAGCGTACACCTCATTTTTCGATCAAAGCACGAGTTTTGATTTGAAAATAATCAAAAGTCATCATTTCGGTCCGGGTTTCGTCTCGATGTATACGAAAGCCATTATTGAAGAAATTTTGAGAAGCGACATGTTTTAGAAAACATATTAAAGAACTCTCGCTCAAGCATCTGTACATGCCCGTATCATTGTTGAATGACATTTCTAGAAACGTCTGAATATTGATTATACAAGAGACATGTCGTGAGAAGAATATTTTGGATTTTTGATTTTATATTGTTTTTGTATTTTTGAAAGTTTTATATTTTTATATTTTGCTTTTGTTGGTTTTCAAATTTTGTATTTTGTTTTCAAAAATATTTACTGATGAAGCTTTTGTAAAATCATTTTCAAGAAGAATCGAGAAGCGTTCTAACTCCTCGGGGTTAGGCTTCGCATTCAATTCATCGAACTAAATACTCAAACCTTTCTTTTGGAAGGGCTTTTGTTAATAGATCGGCGAGTTGGTAATCGCTTCACGAAGAATAATTCAACAAGCACCATTTTCGACGTACTCTTTGATGAAATGATAGCGGACTCGGATATGCTTAGTCTTTGAGTGATGAACAGATTGCATGATATGGCTATGGCACTTTTCGAGTCACAATACATAGGTATTTTATCGAAAGTAAAGCCATAATCTGTGAGTTGTGTTCTCATCCATAGAACTTGAGCACAACACGCAGATAGAGACACATACTCGACTTCGGTTGAAAGTGCGATCAATCTTGTTTCTTTGAAGACCGGTGACTAACTTTTCTCCCAAAATTGTGCTCCTCCGGATGTACTTTTTGTCGTAACTTGGTCACTGCGTGGTCCGCATCCGAAAAGGCAATTAGATCAAATCCGGTTCCTTCGGATACCAAAGTCCCATGTGAATGGATGTCTTGATGCGAAGATCCGTTTAACCTCTTTGAGGTGCGAGTTCGTGAGCTTTGCACGAAACCGTGCTAATAAGCAAACATCAAAATGAATATCCGGTCGACTAGCGATTAGGTACATGAGAGAACCAATCATGCTCCGATATTTCTTCGGATCAATAGGTTTCCCAAACAAATCGGCTCCAATTTTGGGTGAAGTTACCATTGGTGTTCCGACCGAGTCACGATTATCCATACCATGATTTTTCAAAATCTCGGTTGTATACTTAGCTTGATTAATAAAAATTCCACGAGGGGCTGATGTATTTGTAAACCAAGAAAGAATTTTAGTTCCCCATCATGGACATTTCAAATTTGCTTTTCATGAGATTTTCAAAATGTTTTGAAAGATTCGGATTAGTGGACCCAAAGATGATGTCGTCCCATAAATCGAACAATCAAAATGTTATTTTGCATTTTGTGTAAACAAGGTAGGATCAACTGTTCCTTTGGTGAAATTGTTTTGGATAAGGAAAGAGGACAGTTCGTCATACCACGCTCTTGAGCTTGTTTTAAACCATAGATTGCCTTTTGAGTTTGTAGGCGTAGTCGGATGTTCCAAGTCGATGAAGCCTTCGGGTCGACTCACGTACACTTCTTCTTTCGTAGTTCCATTCAAGAACGCGGTCTTAATGTCCATCGATAAACCGTGATGTTTTGTGAGTGCATAGGCCAAGAATATCTGGATCGCTTCAAGTCTAGCTACCGCGCCGAATGACTCTTCAAAGTCTATTCCTCTTTCTGTCAGTATCCTTTGGCCACAAGACGAGCTTTGTTGCGAATACGGTCATTTCTTCATCCGTTTGTTTTCCATAACCACTTGAGATCAATGACGCGAACGTCAATGGGTCTTGGAACCTTTTCCCAAGAGTCATGTAGACGGTATTGAAGAAGTTCCTCTGCATTGCTTCTATCCATGCGGGATCCGCCATTGCCTCACGAATGTTCTTTGGTTCTAGATTGCTAATTGAGCAAAGGTAAATGCACAAGTCACAATCGGTGGCAAGTTGGCGTCTCGTCGAATTGGCCTTGAAGGTTCACCATTACTTGTTCAATAGGGTGGTCTTTTGTCCACTTGAGTAGAAGGATACCGTTGGTTATCGTGTCACGAGTTAGATGGTTCTCGTAAGCTTGAAGAAGATTCGGTGATTCCGTAGCAAGCGGGTTTTCAAATAAGTCTTCATCTAACGTTGCATCGTTTGGTTTTGCTCATCAACCGCTGGTAGAGCGGGTGCAAGAACTTGAGTAGATGTAGATGATGTTGATGGAGTTGGTGCATTGGTTTCGACCGTTGTAGATGCATCTTCCGTTGGTGGTAGAGGATGATTTTGAGCGGGTGCGGTGGAATGATGGTTTGATGCATTTGTCGAAGTTCCACCATAGTATTCATCGAACATTAACTCAAGAAATTTTCCCATTCTTGTTCTTTAGGATTTTCAAGCGAAGTTGATTGAGCTCTTTGAGGTACGAGTCCCGAGCGATGTGTCCGAAGTCAGCCGGTTTAGTGCGGGTTCTAGGCGAGTCTCTCGGAAGCCATCTGTGAAAGTTCATCAAACTTCACATTCATCGTCTCCATGATCCTCCTTAGCCTTCGTTATACACCACAATGCCCTCGAGTTATCGAATATCCAATGAAGATTCCAATATCACCTTTTGCTTTCGGTTTTCCAAGATCTTCTCTGTCATTTGTAGGATAGCACAAAGCGCCAAACACGTGAAAGTAAGAGATATCCGGTTTTGTTGTTCACAATCTCATATGGGGTTTTATTGAATCTTGGATGGATGAGGATCGGTTCGAGTGAAACAAGCGTTAACAAAGATCGACCCATAGAAATAACGGTGCACAAGAATAAATTAGCATTGTGCGGCGACTTCCACAAGAGTTCGATTTCTTCTTTCAACTACCCCATTCTGCGTGGAGTTCTAACGGTGATGTTTGATGAGTAATTCCAACATCTTCAAAATAAGCTCTTAACTCACGATTAGTGAATTACGTGCGTTATGCGCTCTTACAACCCTACTGGAGTTTGAAGAAGTACTTGAATGCGTTTGAAAGGTGATGATGATGCACGGTGCTTCGTCTTTTGATCTCGAAACTTAACCCATGTATATCTTGAATAATCATCGGCGATAACAAGAATATACTTTTTCCCATTAAAGCTTTCAACTCTCATTGGGCCACATAAGTCCATGTGCAACATATGCAACTTTGCTTCCGAACTAGGTACGGATTTGGGTTTATATGATGCTCTTTGCTTTTCCTTGTTCACATGATGGACATAAGTGATCCTTGGTGTATTTGAACTTTGGAAGTCCATTGACGATGTTGTCTTTGGCAATTTTGTTGATGGTGTCGAAATTGAGATGGGATAACCGTCGTGCCACAACCGGGGCTGTGTTCCGGATGCTCGTGTCATAAGACATATTGGTGATGAAGAGGCCATTTTGTTGATGTCGATAGCATACAAGTTTGTATCACGATTCCCGGTTAAGAGATCGGTGCCATCCAAGTTTCTAACGAAGCAAGCATTTTCCTAAAGCAACCTCTAAATCGCATCACGTAATCGCCTGGATCGAGAACAAATTGTGTCCCAACCCTTCGACATAGTAAACCCGAGTGATCAAATAATTTCCAAAAGGTAGATCTCCATAACCCATGATAGTTGCTACATGATCATTTCAAACGTCACGGTTCCATGAATTTCAGACGAAATTGATCGGCGACTTGATTCCGGCCATGTGCTTGGAGCAACCCGAGTCGATGATCCAAAGACAAATTTCGATAACTTGCCGATTCTGAGAAAAAGAATATTGTGGAAACCGTTTTGATTTTGGTTCCTTTGGGTTAGAGGTAAAATCGATCACACTCGAGAGAGTTTTTCTATAGGGATTACGGTTTATCACTCATTGTACCATTCGGAGTGTGTAAGTTCTACCGTGGGTTTCCAAATATCATCCCTAAAGTATACACGTTGGTTCTTATCGAGAGTGTAAAGCCTAAGTTTTGCAACTAGTCTTCCTACTGTTTAGCGTAATTACTTTTGGGACGTTCTTCTTAACAGCTTATCATTCACATTCTTAGAAACACAATCATCTTGAACATTTAAAGATTTCTTGCAAGTTAAACAAAGAGATTCAACACATTCATTAGACTTAGCAAGTTTCATAGATTCGGTACATTCGGATGAAATGTCTTTCTTATTCAAAGGTCAGAAATTCCTAGGGTGTTCTTCTACTTTCTTCTCTTTATTCAAGCTACTACTCCTAGAGGCGATCGAGACTCTATTGTTCCTTGTATTGCTCTTAGGCTTTAGTCTGCTTTGCTCCTAGAGGTGCTTTCTAGTCTGTAGAAGGTGAGGCACACGCATTAGGATTCACATTTTATGAAGGAGGTGGTTTCGACTATCCTAGTCTCTTTAGATGTGGAGGCGCACGCATTAGTGGTACTCATCTTAAAAAGTCCAGTGCTAAAACTTTTGGATTCTCAATAACCGCTTTCCCTTTATCAACATTTTGTTTAGGCAGGGCGGTGGAGTGGTGGTTTTGATGAAACATTTTCTCATTGACTTTTGGAGGAGGCAAAGAAATGACATTTTGGTTTTGAAACCGGTTTGAGAACATTTGCTTTCTCCGCATCAATGGTTTTGTAATCACAGCTTCCATCGCCTTTCCCTTTGACTTTCCAAATGAGCCCTCAAAAGATCATTTTAGCTTTCATGTCATTGTAGGCGCTCATACGACAATTTGTCATACTTGCATTCCTCGGTTTTCGATCAAGTTGTTTAAAATATGAGATATTTTCTTTTCAAGTTTCATAAGAGCTTTTCATATTTTGAAACAATTTGGAGGTCTCAGTCGAGTCTTTCATGATCTTCAATAGAATATGTTTGCAAAATTATGGACATAATATCGATGGTCGAACATCTTGGGAGAGAGAGTCATTAAACTTTTCCAAAACTTTGATGTGTCAACACTTTCATTAGCTTGCTTTACCGGGATTTATGGTCCTTGACAAAGTCGGTTGTTTCTTTCAAAACGCTTGTTCAAAATGAATTACCCTTGCACCGATGTTATTCAATTTGAGGGCAATTTGAGTTTCAAAAAACTTTTTCTGTTCATTATCAAAACTATTAAACCAGATGCTTCTAATATTGGTTTTAGTTTTAACGGTCTCTTGAAGATCTGCAATTCTAGTTTTCACATTTTCCAAAATACTTCTCGCATCACTTGTGTTAAAAGGATTGTTTGAAGACATTTGTTCAATGTTCGAAAGAGATTTTGAGACTTCTACTGGTTTTGAAACTGATTTTGAAACTGGTGTTGACACTTTGTTTGAAACACTTTGTGTGGTGGAAAACTTTGATTGTTCTTTTTGAGAAACAAAAGGAAGAACATAAATTTGGTTCCATTTGTTATAATCAATCGGTTTGATTTCCGGATGTTTTTGTTTCATTTTAGATCTACTCTCCTCGATAGTTCCAACGTTTCAAGTGAATCATGCACAATTATAGGTTCATGCAAAGGTTTTCCATTGTGCAACACATTCTCGAGATTTCGAGCTTTCTTGAGAAAAGAAGGGTCATTACCAAGTGCCATCTTATGTGAAGTATGAAAAATGGATTTACTTGGTTAGAAAGCATCTTGTTTGATTTAGCGGAATGACCCGTTGTAAGAAGTAAATTGTCTAATGTTTTGATTTTTTCCGTTTATCAAGAATTTCATCAAGAAGAGAATCTTCTCGTTTTGAAAAATCGAGAATCAACTTCTTCTTCTCTTTTCAAGATCGAGAATACATTGTTTTTGTTTAGAAAGTTGGTCATTTAGATCGAGAAATTTCCTTGTTTAAAGATTTGATTTTCAAATTGATTCACATCAAGTGTATCGTATTTGAGTTGCAATTGTTTTCTCTTAAAATGAATCTCGATAACCAATTTCTAATTCGACATTTTGTTTGTATGAAATTCATAGGCTTTGGCATGCTCCTTGTAACTCTCAAGCTCGGTGGTCAATTTAGCATTCGCGGCCTTAACTTCGCGATTGACCGTTCTAACTTTCTCGACTTCAATGCCACATTGATTGATTAATGATTCAACATAAGCACGTGTTTCCTCATCGGTCTCGGTATTTTGTGCCATCGCCTCCACTAGGATCCACATCCGGAGTCTCGAGTTAGTATTGCTACAACTCGGATTGTCCGTATGTATCATAAGTAGGTGTTGGCGTCGCGACGTCTTGTTCGTCATGAGTAAACACATCAAATATGACATTGTTATAACATGGATCAATGATTGGTACCTCGATACGGTATTGGCGTCATAGATGGGAGGTGAGTCGACTCGATGTCGTACTTAGCTTCCTCAAGATTTGCCATGAAGATGCGATTCGCATTAATTTCTCGAGGTCTTCCAAATCATCCATAATAGCCAAAAGTCATGTTCCTCAAAGACTCAATTGAAATCCAGTAGCGTTCCTTTTGTACCAACAAGACAGTCAAGATACTCAAGATCATTCTTGTTCGGCTTAAGGACAATTCCTTGCCATGTGACCCATTCCTTGACAGCTTATAACACTTAACTGATTACCACGATTCACATTTCCATGATTCCCAACGATCGAGCGCAACATTCCGATTCGATTACCATCGCTATTCCCAACATTCATCTCATCGATTACCACGATTCGGAACTTTGATTACCCATACGAAATCCAAGAGCATATCCTCGCCGATTCCCAATAACTCCAACCATTTGACCTTGATTACCCATATTCACACCCGTGTGCAATTTGCCTATTGTGAGTGTTTGATGATATCCTTTGGTTGTTGTTAGTAGGTGTGGAATGGCGACCTTTGATTACTTGACCCAAGAGAGAAATTATTTGGGACATAGGGTCTTCTTGATCGATTCGAGATCGGTGATTTCTTGTTCTGGTATTGTTGATCCGGATAGAATTGTTGTTGTTCTTTGCAAGTTGTTGTTGTTGGAAGATGATGAAGCTTGTTGTTGTGTATTCACCGAAGATAGAGTCTTAGCAATGAGTGCCAATGGATCATGATTCTTTGCCAATCTTTCTTTCCCGACTTCATTCACTTCATTTTGGTTTTGTTTGAGAAAATCATTCGATTGATCAAAGTTCACCGATGAAGGTCTTTGTTTGGTTGACAATAGTTACATATCGTCCCCATTCTTACGGTAGATTATTCGGAACTTGATGTTTTGAGCGATAGTTACGGGTGACGACTTGTTTCGATTAGCTCATTCATCAAAGTGCAAAACCTTCCATAGTATGATTCAATGGATTCTCCCGGTGTAGATGTGAACTTTTCCCATTCGCTTAGCAACTTGTTCTCCATTTCTTGATGACCAATTTACATTCCATGACAAAGTCGTCTAACACGTTCCCACATATCGAAAGCGGTTTCACAAATGTCTACCGCAAAGAAAGATGTCTATTGGTAAACCCGGTTGGATAATATGAATTGCCATGTCATCTGCTTCGACTTGTTTCGATCCTCTGCGGTGTATTGATTCGTATTGAAGACGAGAAGATGGTGCGGTGGGAGGTGTTGCATCGAGATTTCGGTACATTAACTTGTCGAGGTCGAAGGGTCCATCCCGAATGGATTTAATCATGAGTTTGCCATTAGGTTTGGTCTTTATGTAACGGAGCATTCGACTTGTCCATTGAAGATAACCACCTTTTGCCAACATAGGAGGTCGGTTTTCGGCACCTACCGCATGAATGTCTTGTTGAGTTGCCATTGATGAAGGTATGATCGATAAAGTTGATGTAGGATCGATTCAACGATAAAGGAGTTGTGGTTGATGAAGATTAAGCTCGATTGAGGTTTTTCCGAAAGTCGTGCTCAGAAAACTCGGTTCTTAAAAATTTTCGCCCAAAATTTGAAATTCACTATAAAAATCAATTCTAAGGTCGTATGAAAATTTTGAGTTATGACAATTTTGACGCCAAATTTGACCGAAAAATTTGAATTTAGGCCCAAAATTTGAATTTTGACCAAAATTTTCACAGTTAAACCAAAATTTGAATCTCGTAAAAATTGAACGTTTAGTCTCCTCAAAATTTAAATTTTACTCAAGTTTTCCTTTCTTTTTTTTTTTTTTTTTTTTTTTACCTTTATGCGTAGAAAGAGCTTAGGCGTAGAAACACAAGTTCTGAGTAGAAACTTAGGCGTGGGATCTTAGGCGTAGGAATCCTTAGGCGTAGGATGCTTAGGCGTGGGATTCTTAGGCGTATCCTTAGGCGTGGGAAAGGCGAGGATCCTTAGGTGAGAAACAACTTTTACGTGAGAACCCAACTTACGCGTAACAAGAGAGTTACTGGCGTGGGAATAGCTTCACGCGTGGGAAAATCTTCTGGCGTGAGAAAAGCTTACGCGTAGAACCCAAAATCCTTTACACTTTCACGGTGTAAAAGATATCCAAAGTCGAAGTGTTCCACACACTTATCCAAGTGAGGAAGCACCGAGTCACCGTTATATACGAAGATTCTTCACCAAAAGTTACGAGTAGAAATCTTATGCGTAGTTGACTTTCTTACAGTAGAACTAGGGTTTTGACCTACTCATAAAAATTTTCAATGATTCAACCGATTTCACTTGCATGATATCCTTAAAAACACTCGAATAACCCAAAATGTAGACCTTTTTCACCCAAAGTGCCTAGAAAAGTTACGAGTAGAAATGACCAATAACCAAATACGAGTTTAAAACTTAACCAAAACGCGTAAAGCTTCAACTTTTGCAAAAACTGAAACTTTAGCACCAAATAAACCTTAAACCACAAGAATCTTGAATTTGTGAGTGCAAAATTAAAGCTTTAAGCTTGACAAAAGCGTAACACGAGAGCTTTTACGCGTAACACCTTCAAACCAAACACAAACACTCCTAAACCATTGTTAGGCGATTGATACCAATTGTAGGACCTTAGATTTATCAACCTTATCACTTTACCAAGCAAACCCAACACGTATACAAGTATACCCACGTGAAACAAACACAAACAAAGCTTAGAAATAAGATGAGAAAGATGGTGACTTGATGTTAAATTCGTGTATGAGGTGAGACAAGATAAACACAAGATGTTGTATATTCAATAAAGAAAAACACACACACACACACTCAACACACCTCAAATGACCATTTGAGGGGTATTTATAGTACAAGCAACTTAAAACCCTAAAGGCTTTGCTTGGGCTTTTAGGTGGGTTGGACATGGGCTTGGGATGCTTAAGCTTATACAAGGCTTAGCATACTAAACTAAAGCATTTAACCAATTAGATTAGTCCTAAATGTGAATCCACGAGCCCAAGAATTGACTATTCTATCACGATATCTAACTCACATTACAAAGTTCCTAATCGTGAATGACCATCACTACCTAATAAAACTATTAAGGCTAACAATCGAAATGATGGAAATTGGTACTCCATGACGGATACAATTTCCTTGGTATAGTTGAGCAAGGGTTTCCATTTCATCATTTTCCTTTATGGGTAGGAAATGAGCGGTTTGGTAAAGCGATCAATGATGACCCAAATGGTGTCGTAACCTCTAGCGGTCTTTGGAAGTTTGGTTATGAAATCCATAGTAATTCTTTCCCATTTCCAAACTAGAAGTTCGGTTGAGTTAACAATCCGAAGGTTTTTGACATTCGGCTTTGACTCGAGAACGGTGAGACATTTCCCAACGTCGTTGCAATTTCGACTTTCATGTTTGGCCACCAATAAAGCTTCTTGAGATCTTGGTACATTTTGTCGGATCCGGGTGAATGGAATATTTAGACTTGTGAGACTCATGCATGATGAGTTCCGTATTCCTCCATAAAGTGGTATCCAACTTCTATCGCCAAAACATAAGGTTCCATCCGATCTTTGTCCAAAACCGTTCTCGTTTCCCGGCATTCCAAAGATTCTCTCGTTAGGCGGTTTTAGGTTTGAGAGCTTGACTTGAGCTTCAAGGATTTTTGATGGAAGGGTGACTTAATTGTCATTCCCAAAGATCTTACTCGAAGAGGTTTAGGTCGATCCTTTCGACTAAGAGCATCGACCACGACATTTGCTTTTCGGGGTGATAACGGTTTCACAACAGTAATCACTAAGCAATTCTAGCCATCGGCGTTGTCGCATGTTCAACTCCTTTTGATCGAGAATGTGTTGGAGACTTTTATGGTCGGTAAACACCGTACACTTGGTTCCATATAGGTAATGTCTCCATATTTTGAGAGCGAAAACCACGGCTCCTAATTCCAAGTCATGGGTAGTGTAGTTCTTTTCGTGAGTTTTGAGTTGTCGCGAAGCATAGCGATCACCTTGTTTCTTTGCATCAATACCGCACCTAACCCTAGGTGTGACGCATCACAATGAACCACAAAATCTTCCACTCCATCGGGTAAGGCTAAGATAGGGGCTTCAAAGCTTTTGTTTTAAGAGTTGAAAGGCTAACTCTTGTTCCTCACCCCACCAAAATTCTTCTTTTTCGGTTAACTCCGTTAGAGGTTTAGCGATTTTCGAGAATCCTTGATAAATCTTCGATAATAACCCGCAAGACCTAAAAATTGGCGTATTTCGGTAGGAGTAGTAGGGATGACCAATCTTTGACACTTGATTTTGAAGGATCAACATGAAGACCATTACTATCTATCACGTGACCAAGGAATTGAACTTTTAAATCCAGTCGTTGAAAACTTAGCATACGCTTCTTCTTTCTTGAGTAGCTCTAAAATGGCTTTCAAGTGTTCCGCATGCTCTTCCTTGTTGCGGAGTAAATGAGAATGTCGTCAATGAACACAATCACAAATTTGTCCAAGTAAGGTTTACACACTCGGTTCATCAGTCCATAAATACCGCGGTGCATTTGTCAAACCAAATGGCATCACTTGGAACTCATAGTGGCCATATCGTGTTCGGAAAGCGCTTTTGGAATATCTCCTTTTCTAACTCTCGGTTGGTGATACCCGATCTCGGATCAATCTTGGAGTAGGCGCTTGACCCTTGCGCTTGGTCAAACAAATCGTCAATTCTAGGCAATGGATATCGGTTCTTCACCGTTAGCTTGTTCACTCACGGTAATCGATACACATACTGAAAAGATCCGTCCTTCTTTTGACAAATAAGACCGGATCTCCCAAGGCGAAGAACTCGGTCGAATGAATCCTTTTCGGACAATTCTTGAAGTTGGTCGGACAATTCTTGTAGTTCGAGGGTGCCAATCTATAAGGTGCTCGTGCCACGGTGCCGCTCCCAAGACTAGCTTGATTTGGAATTCTACTTGCCGAATAGGAGGAAGGCCGGGCAAGTCTTGAGAAATACTTGGAAAATTCCCTAGCCACGGGACGTCTTTTAGTTGTTTCTCATCCGCTTTCTCCTCTTCTCCGTTACTTGTGCTAGAAAAATGTGGCATCCTTTTCTATGTACTTTGCGCTTTGACGACGAGATGATATTCAATCGGGTTTTACTACGATCACCCGAATGATCGAGTTTTGCCATTAAGAGGAAGGTGAACGACTTTCTCGTCACGTATGATTCTTGCACGATTCTTGGATAGCCAATCCATGCCAATGACAACATCGAAGCTACCAAGTTGGATAGGCATAAGGTCTATATCGAACGGGTGGTTTGATAAAGATAGGTTGCAACCTCGAAGGATAGTGTTAGTTCCTACTATTTTTCCATCGGCTAGCTCTACTTCATATGTGGTATCTAGGACGGTTGGGGTGATTTTTAGTAAAGGTGCAAACTTAGAAGACACAAAGCTTTTGTCGGCTCCAGAATCAAATAACACCTTAGCTAAATGATGATTGAGTGAAAACGTACCCGTAACGACGTCCGGGTTTTCTTGTGCATCTCCATCTCCTAGCACATAAGCTCTTGCTCTAGCAGGGTTATTGTTGTTATTGTTGTTGTTGTTCCCGTACAGTTTTGGGCACCTACTCTTGACATGCCCAGCTTCTCCACATCCAAAGCAAGTTATCCCCATGGGTTGGAGGTTACTTCCAGTAGCAGGGCTTCGACAATCCTTGTGGGTATGGCCCACCTTGTTACACTTCCCACACTTAATAGTACAACGTCCCACATGATGCAAGTTGCATCGAGTGCACAAAGGATGTGGTCCAAAGATAGCCTCTTCCAATGGCGGGTGTGGCGGCATAAGCCCTCACAACTTCTTGTCTACGGTTTTGTTGATTGTGGTGGTTGTTTCGGTTTTGGTGATATGGGTTGGGATTGTTGTTGCGGTGTTGATTGTGATTGTTGCGGCCTTGGTTGTTGTTGTTGCGGTTATTGTTGTGAATGAAAGAGTTGTTGTGGTTGTAGTTGTTTGAAGTGTTGCCTCGACGGTCATCAAACTTCCTTTTGTTGTCGTTATTGCCTTGCACGGATCCATGTTTCAGGACTTGATCCATGAGTTGGTAGGAAATTGTGATCACTTCTTCCACGGTTTTGGGTTTTGATGCAGTAACATTGCCCTCAATGCTTCGGGGTAATCCCCCAATGAGATTTTCCAGCAACTTAACTTCATCAGAAATCATGGAAGGGCATAGAGCTTTCAATTCTTGGAAACGCTTGAAGTAGGTTTTGAGATCATTGCTCTTAGTAGTCAGATGATAGAATTCATCTTCAAGTTTCTTGATCTCGGTCCTTGGACAGTATTGCTTCATCATCAATTGCTTTAGTTCACCAAGTGGTTTTGTAGGCTTCTTCCATGCCAATAGGTTGGGCATGAGCCTTCCACCAAGACAATGCATCTTCCAGAGAGTACCAAGAGCAAATTTCACCTTGCAATCTTCTGAGCAATCACTTAAAAGAAATACAGTTTCAGATCTTTCGAACCAATGGATAAGGCCAACTGCGCCTTGAGTTCCTTTGAAGAAGGTGGGTTTGCAATTCATGAACTCTTTGTATCCACATTTGCGATTTGCCACAACTTCATTCGGTTGGCTTGATTTGGGGCTTCATTTGCTCGAGTCGCCGCCCAGGTCTTGCGACAAAAGCGACACCGATTTCATTAGTAACCACCTCGAATTGCTTGGGGGTCATCTCGGGAGTTCCATGAGGTAGAGGTAGTTCTTGTTCTTGCCATTTTCTAAAGACATACACTCAAATTTTTAGAATCATTCAACATAATTGTGAATTATTATAAAAAAAAATTTCATAATAGTCAAGATCATCACATTATATCAATAGAGTATAATCATCATAAGAAGAATCGTAACATGTCAGAACCACACAAGAGAATATATATATATAAATGATCACTTCGATTCACACAAACCGATAAATAAGAAAGATCATCATACATAAGAACATCGAGAAATAACAACCATAATGTCATAGGTCTATCATCCATACATAGTGATACAAAACCATACAATGTCGCATAAATAGCTTGTTCGATAGTTTACAAAACATGCGAATACAATGCCTTTATTAGTGCCACATGCGGCAGGCTAAGGTACCAGAAAAACTAAGTAGATGAATCACCAATCTAGAGGCTGTCAGGTGTGCTCCTCAATCGGCGTTGTGGTCACGGACTAGCTCGCCACTCATCCACCTCTATCTCGTGCCTCCAATCTACGCTCCAAAGCGAGAGTACGAGTCTCCATGATAGTCATCCTCTCTGACTGTCGTCGCACAACCCCCTCCAACATCTCAGCTCTGTCCAGCAGTCCTAATCTATCTGACTCCATCCTCCTCTCTAACACTGTAACTGCTCCACTAGCTCTCTCACTCTGGGCACCAATCCTATCAAGCTCTCTCTCCATCGTACTCCTCCCTTTAAGGAGCTCTCCAACCTCATCTTCAATGTTCTCGACACGTACCAACGGAACCTCATCAACGAATGCCACAACATCCTCGAGCTGATCCTCAAATCGCAGAACTCGGGCAGCTATCAATGGAATGGTATGATGAAGGGTTCTCCGTAACCGAAGAGTCTCGTGACCAGAAGAAACCGATGCTCCCCAAGCTCCACAACGCTAGGTGCACCCTCCTCCGACCTCCATCGACTAATGAGTGGCATCATGTATGACCAACGTCTAGCATCGACCCTCCCACGGGCTCTCGGCTCGGAGGTACCAAACATAGCACTGTAATATGGGTGCGAATGTGTGGGTGAGAGCGGCTCTCTTCCCAGAGATGTTACCGGCTCGGTGCCACCAAGGTGATGGTGCACGGATGAGGATGAAACCGATGCAAGGTGGTCCGGTAAATGAATGTGGTAGGTGGTGGTAGTGGTGAAGCAGTGCAGTGGTGGTGCGGTGTGGTGATGGTGGAAAAGCAGAGGATGATGGTATGTCGATGGTGGAACAAAAGTGATGGGTGCCTTTACTCATTTCCGAGCGGTATGTATGAAGGTAGCACCTTCTTTCGATAACGGAATGGTGGCCAAATGGCGGCGGGCTCATAGGGTTTGAGGACCTAGCTCGCCTCGCCTTCCGGCGAATAAGCGTGGTGATGGGCAAGAGATAGAAGATATGGAGTCGGTGGATGAGTGTGTGCGGGACATAACATCGAGGGTGATAGCCACTTGTGACTCCAAATATCTGTCATAAGTGGGGGACCAAAGGCAGTGCAAACGCTGTATGGTCAAAGCCGCGGTGGGGGTGACTTCACCCTCCTCGAAGGGCTCGGCCTCGGAGGACATAGGTGCAACGAGCCGGAGTAGAGGCAGAAGACATAGCATCCTCCATCTCGGTGTCGGATGTCAGGTCGATGGGGTGAGTAGCGGACGACATAGTACTGTAACAACCCAAAAGAAAATATGCACTCATAAGTAAATAAAGCCATGCAGTAAATAAGATTTAGTTAGTCGCGCATAATCTGCCACGCAAATCTAAATGCCTAACCAAATGAAAGCTAGCATTATAAGTTTTTATCATGCAAAGTTTTACTAGTCATGTAGTATCTACTAAGTGAATCTCCTACATGTTATCGGTACGAAGTAGGCGCGGAGGACGTGAAGTGGTGGTGTAAAATGGTCCATTTGAAAACGTGGTTATAGTACAATTTGTTTTGAAAATACAAGTTGGTTCTCTATAACCTAGGCTCGATGCCAATCAGTAACACCCCAAAATCACAATGTGACAAATGGAAGACTTTTGGGGTATTACTTAGAGGATCATAGTCATAAGTTATAGAAAACGGCTCTAAAGAGCGTTTTAATAAAAAGTAGTTACCATTTCATAAATCTCGGTGTTAGAAACACAAAGGGAATACCACATGTTTTGAAGTTACACAAAGATAGTTTAAATATTTATGAAATGATAACTTTAATTGAAAACAACACCACTTCAAGTGTCCCACGACATCCGCTTCACGCCTTCATGATATTCTAGTTAGTACACGAGATGAACATGCTTAAAAAGTCAACAAAAGTTGAGTGATATTCACGAGTTTAAATAATAAGTTGAACACAAGTAAGAGATGATAATTGCTTGAATACAATCACCATGAAAACATAGATTATTATTATGCACTAAGCTCATGACACCAAACTAACCGCATACACCTAATTCTTGTGTGCGTAATAATATTGCCCTCGAGATGGAATTGCCAATTCCATAGTTAACCAAATATAGTGCGCCTTGGTTATTTCCGATAACCGAGTCGGGTCGTTAATTCCCATAGTACTATCCACAATATTCGCGTTCACTAGCAAGTGATTAATGGTTCATGATGTAAGGGACTTATGGCGAGCAACTTAGGCTATGATAATAATGATCGAGATAAACATCTGGTTTAAGAAAAGACTTGTGTTCTAGTTTATAGCATGCATCTCCCTCGGGGTTTGAAAGAAATAAGTAAAGGCGAGGCTATGAACTCACCTTTGCAAATGGTATCCGAGTAGTGTAAGGTCAAGTAGTATGAGCACGAAATACCGTCACGCGACCTATAATTAGCATGGCAAGTCTTAGTTTATTGTTTTATCCATGGTTTAATGTATTGAAAGCGGTTGAAGTATTTTCAAGAATTTGAGTTTATCGTTGCTTGTGTTGGCAATAGTTAAGTTTAAATAAGTTTCAAATGCTTATAAGTCTTTGGCTCTTGGAAAAGTGAGTGGGATAGTTCTGAAACATTCAGTATAAGAGTTGGCTCGAGTATATTTATTAAAGTAGAAATAATTACAAATCAACTTATATTTGTTTGATTTTGTTTAGTTTTGAAAAGTATATGTATATATGTACAATATATATTTTATCTAAGTTCTTGGAAAATATTATATTTAGAAAAGTATAATATTTTCTAGTTTATGCAAATGTGGTTGTCAAATAGAAATATGTACCAATTTTATTTATGTGATTTAAGACTCGTAGAAAATATAAATTTATTATTTCATAGAAGTTCTTAGTATAGGAAGTGTTAAGTGTAGAACTTGGAGGATCAAAGTTGTAAAGATTTATATAAGTTTCAAATTTTATAAGGATTTTAAGAAAATGTGTTAAGTGGTTCAAAGTCGAGGGTTGAAATCGTAGATATCAATATTAGTTTACAAGGCTTATAAGAGATCTTGAGAAATATGATAAGAGGTGCGAAGTTTGGGGACTAGTTTTGTCAAAATACCAAAGTGACAATTATAACACAAAAAAAATGGGTAATTGCCGTGAGGCAGTTTCGAACCCACAACCTCTCACCTGATGATGCTCCCCACCAACTGAGCCAAGGGCCCTTTTGTGTTAGATTTTACAGCGTTATACTACTTAATGGTTATGTCGACTGTTTCATGTTAGCTATTTAATTCTTCTCAGAGCAAGTTTCGAAAGTTTTGCATGCATATACATTACTTCTTCTCTTGTTCGGTGGTTTTAACAAAGATGTCGAGTGTACCAAGGATACAATCTAAGCCTTACATTCGTGTTTATTGTTAGTTTGAAATGGGTTGTCAACAAAACGATTTTCTATTCATTCAAGTTTATTAGTTAGTTTCAAATGGGTTGTCAACAAAGCGAGTTTCTATCCACTCAAGTTTATTAATTTGTTCCAAATGTTGTTGGTTTGAAATGTAGTTGGTTTGACAACGTAGCTAGTTATAATGAGGTAGGTACAAGTGTCGTGAAAATGCATCGATGTGTTTTAAATGGTTAGAAACTATATCGTCTATTTATGGAAAAGAAAGAAAAGGACTTACGACACCAAGAATGGTGGTGGAGAATACGTGTAGACAAGAATGGTAACCAAAGAAACCCGATATGCTTTCCAAAGTGAACCCGACTACCTTGCTTCTAAATCCTTATGCTCGTTATCAAGTACCCTTAGTTTTCTTTTGAGTGTTTGAGTTTGAAGAGGGTGTGGAAGAGTAAGAGTGTTGACTTGAGCTAGAGTAAACCAAGAGAAATCCAAACTTCCAAGGCCAAGCTTTGCATACACTTAGAGGTTTTTGAATGAGACTTTGTAAGTGGAATATGTGATGAGCTATGGCTCGTGGGTTTTTAAGAAGAAAAGAGGAAGAAACCTTTGGTTAAAGACCAAGAGTCTTTGTTGAGCATTGGTACATGAGACTTTGATTTTACTTTCATCTAGGGAGTATTTAGGAAACAAGCAAATGGGTTTGTGGATTTTTGGGTGGTATTCGGCTGCTACAAGGTCAAAAAGGAGATGAGATGAGTTGTGTGCATGGGGAACATGTTTCTCAAAGTCAAATGTCTAGTTATATGTTGGTTATTGAGTTTATTTCTTAAATTATGTTCCAAGGTCAAGGTATTAGCAAGTTTTTTGAAGAGATGGTGTACTTGTGTGAGCCTATTCGGTTACAAGAAAAAGGGAAGATAGGATCTCAAATTTTAAATTCATATATCGTGTCCGTTTGAGCTTAAATGTAGTCGCGGTGTCGGTTTGATGTTTTGACTAACGTGTAATATATATATTTAGCATGTTTTATAAAGGTAACTAAAAAATAAAAATAAAATATTAATTCTAACTCGTAGAAATATTTATTTGACTTTAGCCATAACTAATTTAGTGTCGATGCAGCGTGCGCTCGTAAGACAAGAAAATTTCTTGTGAGGCCGATTTCGATTATCGGTAATTATCGGGCATGATTAAATAAGACTACTCGGGAGTTGCATAAATTTTTATGCAATAAAATGAAACGTACATGCTAAAATGCTCAATTTAGCTCAAATAAGTTTTGATAAACAATCTAGTTTATTAATATGAAGATTGATGATAGTGAAATTTTACAGGTGGCTACATTTGACCAATTGAAAATTCTATCAGTAACAAGACAAACCAAAAGATAAGCCATGGTTGAACGAAATTGCTCATAAGATGTTTTCTTAGGACTAAGGCAATGTAACAAAGTATGAATCAAAAATCTCCATTGGGGACAAAAACCACTCTTTTTGAAAGTAGCCTTTTTGTCAGTGGTATCATACCCCATGGATGATAAAGTATCATGAATTTCAGACATAGGTAATGTGATGAGACCATTGAGATCATCCAAGTGAAGTACTCTCCTCAAGGATGCCTCGGTAACATCAATGGTTACCCCATCTACGATGGCTCGAGGCATCCATTGCTTCATGTGCATCTCAATTTCAAGTGTTATGGGTGAGCGAAGTCCAAAAGCTGTTTGATTTGAGAGATATAGATTGTGGGTTTGAAAAGCAAAGCATACCTTATGTGAGTGGTATGAAGAAAATCCACAATCTGATGAAAAACATGGCCACTCTTCTCGTTAGACTTTTGTAGGTAGGCCACTAGGTTGTGCTCATCTGCAAAGTTCAAAGATGCCATAGAAACTTTTGATGAAAAATATTATTATGTCAGTAAGAATTGAAAGAATGACTAGCCAATTGAAAAAGAAAGATATATAGAGTTAGGGTTTATAAGTATTGCAAAGTAAAATTATCTTTAGAAAGTATTTATAATTTGGAAAGAAGATAATTTACTTATAATTTTAACCCTATATATATGACAATCGATGGTTACTTTCAACGGCTAGTAAAAATAAATTCTTGACACAATCGGTTGTAACGGTTAGAACAACGATGGTAAAATAACCTTTGTCGATGGAAACTGTGAACTAGCGATGGTAATTTTTCACAAAAATTTCAAAGAGCGATGGGAAATAAAATCATTAGTAAACTAAATTGCTCCCATCATAGTTTTAGCAAACTACCGACTATCAACGGATTTGATATGTCTTTACCATGAGCCGTTTGCTATGGACTAGCCAACTCTTAATCATAAAGAATATGGTGAGTTGATAACCATATAGTTTTGGTAAACTATCAACCATAAGCGGATTTGTCAAGTCTTTACCGATGGCGTTTGCTCGGACTAATTGATTCTTATGTGTATTAGACATGGTGAATCAATAACCATTTGTTGTGTATCTCGGATATACACCTTTTAACTCGACTCCTCATCAAAACTTGATATACAAACTCATACAAGATGAGAATAACCAACTTGGTATATACCAAAGTTACCTTTAACCAAACTATTTCCCAAGCAAAATATCTTCCAAAGTCAACTCAATAATATCTATATTTACTCCTTTACCTACCAAAATAAGAAAAAGGTAAATATCTTCATTAAATAACCCTTCAACCGACTTTGTCTATATAAGGAGACTTGGCTTAAGGTAAACTTAATCAACTTTCATTCAAACACAATAACCCCAAAACCATAAGCATGAGCAATTCCACCAACACAATCAACATCTCTTCTGACTCAGAAGAAGAGTATGTAATCGAATCGAAATCATCTTGAAGTATCGGGATGGTTTGGATACTTTCCACCGTAGGCCGGGTCTTCATCCAAAAGATATACCAAAGCGCTAGCGAAAGCACTGCTGACTAAGCTGCAAAATCTCTTGAGTTCTACTCGATGCATCGAGATGATGATGATGCAAATGATGAAACCTATTCCATGGCTAAGGAGTTGCCAAAAGCTCTTTCAATAGCATCGAAACAACTATCTCCAATATGAGCGGATATCCAATCCAACAAGACACTGCAATGCTACCAAAACCTCCTCCACATGATTCTTGGGCTTCGATAAGGTTTTAAAAGGTACCATTTTGAGGGTCGTTTAAGTCCTTATTTGATCACTTTTGTATCCGTTATTGCTTAATATCGTTCCTTTTCACTTTTTAGGTCTCGTGAAGGGAAAATCTTTGGAATGACACTTATTTGGACGGAAAGGCGCGAATATATGAAGAAAATGGCCAAAGTCGAAATCGAGACACTCACGATTCTTTGAAAGTATCTGGCGGCAGCGTCGGGAGCTATTCTTGACGCCGTCCCAAAATTATTGTGACGGTCGAACTTAAAACTCGTGTTTTCAAGAGGCGGCGTCTAGTGTGAAAGAGTAGGCCGTCGCTACTCGAGCGACCTAGATGCGATCGAGACGGCGTCGGAAGGCTGAAGAGGGCGGCGTCACGGACATAAGGTGGCGCCATCGCAAGGTTAACGTGGCGAAGCGAAACCACAATGGCGGCGACACGGCGTCACTAAACATAAGGTGGCCGTCGCAAGTGTAATCTTATATATAGAATCCGAATTTTTCGGTCTTTATGTGGAGAGTCTTTGGGTAAAACCTAAACCGAACCTAAGGTGTCTTATACTGATATTTTAGGGTTTTAACCTATCTTACACCAAGATAAGTCTTTGCTTCATTAATTCAATTATGTCTTTGATTATTTGTGTGTATGCTTGCATGTTCTCCATGTCCGGCTAATTTATTTGTGTGTTTGCTTAGGAAGTATGAAACTTAATTATTGAATATTGATTGGTTGTTTCTTATCTTAGTTGATTAATGATCTAGTAATGCGATAGGTCATTCGTTGTGTACTAATGCTTGATTCATCTTTGTGAACCTTAGAGTATGATTACACAGTGATTGTAGGCTAAACCATCCGAAGAGCGCCTTAGAGTAGAGTCTATAATCTCTAAGTGGATTTGTAGACAAGACCCTTTGGTAAGTTCAAAGAGTTAGGGAGAAAAGCATACCCTACAACTTTAGAAACACAACGCGACTAGGAATAAGGCGTGACACTCAACCATCAATAGGAGATAATTAAGGAGTAATACAAACTAAGTAAACACATCTTTAAACTATCATACGAGCACACATTAATTAGACATAGACTCCCACAACCTTAGTTTAGATAATTAGATAATAGTAGAGTAATCGGTGAAATACCAACCCCCAAATCCAATACCGAGATTAGTATCTTTCCATTTTCATAAAATATAAAAGATAAAAATAATCTTCCTCGACCTTAACCTTAGCGTAGTAGCTCCTACTAGCATTCCTATTCCCTAGAGAACGATATCAATACCGTGGCTTACCCTAATTACTACACTACAACGATTAGGTTCACCGCCTAGGGTGTTATAAAACTTGCTCGAAGAAAAGGAAGTTCCTTTGACCCGAACGGCGTGTGGCGTTATCAAGTTTTGGCGCCGCGGGAATAGAATAGCTAGTTAGTAGTCCACCTCGTTTAGGTTCTTTGCTTGATTCTATCAAGTAAACTTTTTTTCTCATTTTAGCTTTCTCTTAGTCTATCCCCTTCTTTGTGCCTTTGTTCATAAAACTTGTCCATTGACTCTTCCGCTCACCATTATGGAGAACGCGAATCCGCCAAAACTTTCACCCAATCAACGAAATCCACTACATAATCTACCTTTCCACTCCAAAATGAGATCTTGAGGTTCCAACAACATCATGATGAATCCTTTCCCGAGGCTTGGACTCGAATTAAATATTTATTGCAAAAGTCCTTTATCATGGTATTGACTTCTGTTTCCACTTGCAATTCTTTTACACTCGTATCGCCCACGAAACCCAAAGGAGGCTTGACTATGTAGCGGATGGGGATATTTGGGGATGTGGTGTTCGATATGCATGGGAAACCTTTGAGATTCACGCCCAATTTAGAAGTGGAACATGGGACCCAAAAGCGAATCTTTAGACCTATTTTCAATTTGGAAACTTGATTGGGAAAGGTTGTTTAGGAAGGAGATGATTAGAGTTGAGGTACCAAGGTGCATGTCATGGTTGGCGCTACCACAATACAAAATGAATACATAGGTGATCTTGATAAGATGGAGGATGAGTAGAAAATCCAACCCCATCGGATAACCCACAAGTCTTACCATCACTTGAGGAACACACATCGCCTATAACTTACCCTAAGAAGTAGAAGAGACTATAGGAACCCCAATTAGAAACCTTTGGACCAAACTCCATTAGAGAATGTAGGTTTAGATGCTTGTTGTCATGACCTCTCTCTTAGTCCTAGGGAAGTTCCATATTTTGATGAACAGGAGCCTCACTTAAAACCTTACCCAATTTTCCGTCTTTAGATGTGAATCTTGGAATTGAATTAGGCCCCAATCCACCCATCAAAATAGATAGTCCGGATAGTTGCTTGATAAAGGTGGTAGATTCTAGGCCATGTAGAGTAGAAGCCGATATAGGGTAACCCATGACCTTACACACTTATATCACCCATTCATGGTTGATAACAAGAAACACTATGGGTTTAAACCGGTTTATTAGGTCAAGATGGATCCTTAACAGGAATCTTTTGAAGTTGGTGAAAATGATCCATTCTTAGGAGAGATTTGATTCTCTCGCTACACCAATAGACTTAGGTAAGGTTATGATGAATAGAGCACACTCCTTTGAGCATATAAATCACCCATCACCTCTCCTCACGTAGCAAATTTCCACCCTAGGGGTGTGTATTGCTACTATCACCCGCACTTGAACTTAAGTGTAGGGAAAACTTCCCTTTATCTGTTAAATAAGGGTAGAGTCGGGGCTCGTGACTCGAACAAAACAATCGCTTCTTGGGAGGCAACCCATGTTTATTTGTTTTTCATTTTTATTTGTGTGTCGTATATCTTTCATTGATTGTTTATTCTCATGTTTAAATTTGTAAAATGCTTTATTTTGTTTTAACCTTGTCTTAATTGCATATAAAGGTATTTTACATAAGGGATAAGTGTAGGGAGGATTACACACGCGTTTTCAAAAGAAACGTAAACATGAGAATAACAATTAACTAAAAGATATATATGTTTGTTTGTTCGAGTCAAATGCTTGTATCGAGTCATAATGAATGTTTTGCGAAATTTTTCCGATTCTAAAGATGTAAATTTTCGAATTTTTTCGAAAAACGCAGACCGGTTTTGTCGAGGATAACTGACGTCGAGGATTGCAACTGACGGCGTCGGGAAGGAGTAAAAACATCAGTTACTTTTTCTCATTTTCGAGCTACTTATAAATTTTGGAATTTTCGGTCTTAATTTTCTTAGAAATTCAGTAAACATCCATTCCACAAGCATTATATCCTAGTTTAAATCGAGTCTTATATATATTATTACCACTTGATTTTACGTGAAGGTTTCGTTTGTTTTCTTCAAGTGTGCGGGGTTTAGTTTGTCAAGAAGAAGTTACATAAGATTGGAAGGAGCTTTTCACGCATAATTCTTCTTGGAAAAAGTTTAACCACCACTTTACGGATCCCACCGAGCTAATCGGGGAGTATTAGTTTCTTTCGTTTTAATTACCTTCTTCTATCATAACTTTGATACTTTCGGGGAACATTGGGGACAATGTTCGGTTTAAATGTAGGAGGGAAAATAAAGCAGGAACTTTGAAACTATGCTTATCCTTGACTATTTGCTTTGTCGAATTGTGATTGTGTAATAAACCATGAGAAAATGTCGGTTAGGGTAATTTTGGCACCAAATTTAAAATTTTTCATAACATATAGGAGTGGGCCATTAGTCTTAACAAAAGCGTCTCATGGATAGGAAGTTATATGACTAGCACAAAACCCTTACCACCCAAATTCCACCCAAATGTGAGGATCGCCCTTAGATTAGTAGGAATTAAAGCATTCATCTTTAATGCTTAGAGTGTGAACGGTAGTATATTAGATTCTAGAACTTGTTTTGTGATGTATTCGAGATCGCAGTGAGGCTACACTTGTGTAGTTAGGAATAACTAAATGATAAGAGGCATTAGGATAACCCTTGTTTGATACCGTAATATAATTACTTCTTCCACATCGGTTGAGTAATTCCCCACACCCTGCGTTGTACTCATCTTTAGTACACGATACCCTAGTTAACCCTCGAGCCTATCCTTTTCGCGGTTCTCGTGATGTTTTGGTTTTCCGAATATCAATGAAGAGCATTGTTTACACCCCACCCCAAATATACACCCAAATCGCCTTAGCCTACCCTTATGCACTCACTTTTAGTGCAATTATTTATTATCACCCCAAACCCTTAGTTCAATTATCTAGTTGCTTGCATAAGTTGCTAAGTCGAGTCATATCCTTTGTATCTGATTTTGGGATGATTGGGATTCATGGGAAAAGTTAAAGTTTATGAAATGACGGGAAGGGAGCGTTAAATTCAAATTCCCTTTGTTTGTGTAATAATGTACCCCAAGTGTTTGATCTTTTCAATTCGGGTCAAATTAGTGTTAGAATAATAAAAACTCAAGTGTAGGGATATGCTGTAAATCCTAGTATTTTGATGTTGTCATAGAGGATGGTAGAGTAAAAGTGTATGAAAAAAAAAAAAAAAAAAGAAATCGAAAAAAAAATAGAAAAGAGAAAAAAGAAAAAAAAAGAGTAAAAAAAAAAAAAAAAAAAAAAAAAAACATCTCGGGCTACCATCCTACATTTATCTTTAAATTTATGTTTATTTATTTCAGGTTATCTAGAGTTTTAGAGTGTCGAGTCTTGGCTTAGCAACGCCATTCTTCAGTATGCATTTAACATAGAGATTTTGACTTACCACCACTATATAGCCTATCCCACCAAACCCTTATTTCCCTACCGTAAGCCTAACGTTACAACCCTTTAAAGACCTCTTTGATAGTCTTTCCTAGGTGCTTACGCCAAAGCGATGGAGGTTTGATCTATTCTCAAGCCTATGGTAATCTATGTACTAGGACCGGTTAATGAGTGTTTATCTTCCATTTCTATATTGTTATATTTCATTTATACACACGAGAGATGTGAGTATCCAAACACCCATGTGATGTGCTAGTATGTAATTTCCGTGCTTGTTATGACTTTTGAGGGCTTATATGTGTTGTGGACCGTTTTGAATTAATCTTTGAATGACCCCTAACTTATAAATTAATTGGCTAAAAGCACATTTGCTTGAGGACAAGCAAATAACAAGTGTAGGGATATTTGATAAGGTTTTAAAAGGTACCATTTTGAGGGTCGTTTAAGTCCTTATTTGATCACTTTTGTATCCGTTATTGCTTAATATCGTTCCTTTTCACTTTTAGGTCTCGTGAAGGCAAAATCTTTGGAATGACACTTATTTGGACGAGAAAGGCGAATATATGAAGAAAATGGCCAAAGTCGAAATCGACACTCACAGATTCTTTGAAAGTATACGCATGACAGCGTCGGGAGCTATTTATGACGCCGTCCCAAAATTATTGTGACGGTCGAACTTAAAACTCGTGTTTTCAAGAGGCGGCGTCTAGTGTGAAAGAGTAGGCCGTCGCTACTCGGGCGGCCTAGATGCGATCCGAGACGGCGTTAGAAGGCGAAGAGGACGGCGTCACGGACATAAGGTGGCGCCGTCGCAAGGTTAACGTGGCCAAGACGAAACCCTAATAGCGGCGACACGGCGGCGCCACTAAACATACGGTGGCGCCGTCGCAAGTGTAATCTTATATATAGAATCCGAATTTTTCAGGTCTTTATGTGGAGAGTTTTGGAGTAAAAACCTAAACCGAACCTAAGGTGTCTTGTCTGATATTTTAGGGTTTTTAACCCTATCTTACACCAAGATAAGTCTTTGCTTCATTAATTTAATTATGTCTTTGATTATTTGTGTGTATGCTTGCATGTTCTCCATGCCCGGCTAATTTATTTGTGTGTTTGCTTAGGAAGTATGAAACTTAATTATTGAATATTGATTGGTTGTTTCTTATCTTAGTTGATTAATGATCTAGTAATGCGATAGGTCATTCGTTGTGTACTTAATGCTTGATTCATCTTTGTGAACCTTAGAGTATGATTACCGAGTGATTGTAGGCTAAACCATCCGAAGAGCGCCTTAGAGTAGGAGTCTATAATCTCTAAGTGGATTTGTAGACAAGACCCTTTGGTAAGTTCAAAGAGTTAGGAGAAACGCATACCCTACAACTTTAGAAACACAACGCAACTAGGAATAAGGCGTGACACTCAACCATCAATAGGAGATAATTAAGAGTAATACAAACTAAGTAAACACATCTTTAAACTATCATACGAGCACACATTAATTAGACATAGACTCCCACAACCTTAGTTTAGATAATTAGATAATAGTAGAGTAATCGGTGAAATACCAACCCCCAATCCAATACCGAGATTAGATCTTTCCATTTTCATA
Source organism: Chrysanthemum lavandulifolium (assembly GCA_022545495.1). Taxonomy (NCBI): domain Eukaryota; kingdom Viridiplantae; phylum Streptophyta; class Magnoliopsida; order Asterales; family Asteraceae; genus Chrysanthemum; species Chrysanthemum lavandulifolium. The sequence continues at coordinate 39,107,702 of CM040240.1, forward strand.
AAATATAAAAAGATAAAAATAATCTTCCTCAACCTTAACCTTAGCGTAGTAACTCCCTACTAGCATTCCTATTCCCTGAGAGCGATATCAATACCGTGGCTTACCCTAATTACTACACTACAACGATTAGGTTCACTGCCTAGGGTGTTATAAAACTTGCTCGAAGAAAAGGAAGTTCCTTTGACCCCGAGCGGCGCGTGTAGCGTTATCGCTTCCATGTCCAAGAATGCAATCCACCTTTGAGAACAAGAAAAGAGAGCCGGAAGAATAAACATGAGTATGTGGGCAAGGGCAAGAGACCAATGGAATAGTCAAGTCGGATGAAGAATATGCTAGGTTTCAGGTCTTTTGTGTTTAGTTTTACTAGAGTACTCTTGATTGTAATGAATTATTTGCTAGTAATGAAGTTCCTCTGTTTTCTTTTTCCATTTGAAAGCATGTTACCACTGGTTGCAATAGAGTTCCCATCGTAACCAAATGTCACCGAATCATCGGTGGATAACTTAGATAGGGTCTAAATAACCTAGAGCAACGAGTCATCAAAGAGTAACAATTTAATTGTAAACAAGGAATTCTTCAAACGCAAATCACTAATCATAAATCTGGAATCACTATTGTGTTGGCAATGGCTAATATATTGAAAAATTAAGCATAGCGGTGGCTATACTCAATAAAGTCAACACACAAGCATTGATACACTTTTCAAGAGCACAATTACTCAATTTACTCCTCAACTACTTGCACCGTCCCTCATTAATTTCTTAAATCCAACTTAACATTATAATAAACAAACCATTCAACACAAATCACTCAAATCACATACTCCATAACTTTCACTCTCAAAACAACACCATGAGTCAATCAAGTCCAATCAATCTCTCTCTAGCGGTTCATCCGATAGTTCCCGGATGATTTTGTTTTGAAAAACCACGGAAGAGTTGAAAAGAGGAGTATGAGAAGGTTATATTCAAGAAGAGAAGCGTTACTTGCTCTTTCAAATCCTTTTTCTCACGGACCTTCATCACTACAACGAGCTTGAGATGCAGCAACAAAGAAGATAGCTCGAGATCGGCTCCTATGTGTCTCCATATGTCATAGATGATGAGACCTCGGAAGAGTCCCGAGTGTTCCTCCTCTTGTAGCAGAGCTCCTTCAAGAGTCGCAATCATCACATTCACTACCATTGCTACCGGCACCACCAACAATAGTTCCTTCATCATCCCCACCACCCTTGGTATAGTGGTGATGGGTTTAGCAAGCCCTAGGGTGTATGGTGGATTAACATCGTGGAGCTCCTAAGGTGATGCCAAGTCGGGCTTTTCAAGCCATAAAGGATGAATGATGGGTAGGAAGGAGATGGGTTGTTTGTGGTTGTTATTTCGATTGATGTAGTAATGTTTGTACTACTGTACCTCATGGATGTAATTTCTTGCACTTTCGATGCGGTTTGTAATAAAAATAATAATCCATGTTTTCTTTTATCATTAGTGTTCTGCATCACACATCTCAATCCACTAACTTCATTAACAAAAGCGTGAGACGATCTATTAGTATGCACAAAATCAAAAGAAAAGACTTGTTGCGGTCATGTGCATTGAACACCCATAATATGTAAATACAAGATCAAATCATTTAGTCCTTGGATGTTCACGCACATAAGAGCAAAGAGTTAGTTTCTTTTGGAGACCCAAGCCATGATTGACTTGGATCGCCTCGTGTATCAATATAGTTAAATCTATCAAAGGTCATTGATACACCATTGGGATTGGTAGAGGTGTTTCCTTTAGGTTTCCATTCCTAACGTGTTGAGGCCTTCACAAAGATTTCCATGTCCCCCTTTTCTTGTTCAAAACCCTTGCAGTGGTGCGGTGGTAACTTTTGAAAAGCGTTGGAAGCTACTTTTTGGTTTCTTTAGGTACCCAATGTTGGTTATTGTTAACCTTTATTTAGCTTGAAAGGTCCTTTTTCCCTGTTTGTGCCTAGTTGATTTTACAAAGCTTGTTTTGGTATTTGCACTTATAAGAGCAACTTCAGCAAACAAGAGCAAGAAGATCATGTGTTCTTCTTCAAGATCATCACCATGAAACCCAATCATAGCTCACACCATCAATAGCCAACATTGCCTTTGGTTCTTCCACGTTGGTCCCTTCTTTGCTTGGACCATGTAGACCTATTGTCCTTGGCCTTGGTCTTCTACATTCTCTAGCAAAATGTCCAAACTTGTGACAATTAAAGCACTCACTTTCTTTTTATCAAAGCTCGCAGATCATCCCCATTAATGTGAATAGGCTTGCCTTCTTGTAGAATTTCTTAGCCCTCATGCTAAGGGCTATCTCGCCATTTTATATCCATCTCCTCCAAGTCATCTTCATCAATTTGCTTTATGTCTTCATGAGTTAACAGAGCCATCAACTTGTGTGGAGATAAAAGCATAAAGGTAGGATCTCCAATACTAACAACCTTCTTCTTTGATCCTGCAGGTGGCAATATTTACATGCCTGGAAACTTTAGAACCTACAATGGCAATATCATCATCACTTTCATCTTCGTAATCATCACCGCCAATGCATTTGACAACAATGCCAAGCTACTAGAGCTTGTACCAAGTTTCCCGACTTCTTCAACCTTTGTTCAATAAGTTTGAAGTTGTTGTAAAGATCATTGAGCTTCATTGTTTCTATGTCTGCTTTGTTTTCCCGCATGACAAGAACATTGGTTTGAAACTCAAGGCAAACTTTAGAAACTTCAAATTGAGGTCTTACTTTCTACCTCAATGCCAAACACAATTAGTCAGGTAACAATCTTCCAAGTTTGGTGAAAATGCTATCAAGTGAGTCATTGCTTGAAGCATAGAAGTTTTCATAACTTTGCTTTAACAATGTCTTTTGAGTCTTCTTTGTAGCATCATTACCACCAAACACCGAGCAAATCTCTTCAAATGCTTTTTAGCGCCTTGAACTTGCTAAATTATACATTTTCTAGCTTTAAGATCATTCTTCTTTTGAGCTTTTCTAATTTGATTCGTGCACGTGAACCACAACATCCGTGTCACCAACTTTTGAAGTAAAGGGTCACAGATTTGAAGGAATCACCAAGTTGAATGATCTCCCATAGAGCATAGTCCTGTATGAGGAAGTATTTCTCAATCAAGATCCTCCACATCTCAAACTCATTGCTTAAGCTTGTGGAGTCTAAGTAGAAGAAGAGTTTGATTGATTGTTTTCCATCTCCACCGAATCGAGCGAGTAAGTCAAGCTAATTCCTTAGATCTTCTAAAACAAAATATCGTAACCTTCTCTCTCGATACCACTTGATGGATCTAGGACACTCTCCTTGTGTCAATGATATTTTGTATGATATTATCAAGCAAGCGGAATTTACTTAAGTAATACTTTAGAAGACTAATTATATGATGTATGAGAATAAACACAGTAAACACAAAACTCAAGCTCCAATATTGTTAATGAAATAATAATGAGTGATCTAGACTTATCACTAGGGTTACACCTTGAAGCGTAGGTAATATTGTAATGTAATACGCACCTATAACCTAGGATCTCCTTTTATACAACAAGGAGTCCTTTACAAGATAAGTATAAAGTTAACATAATAGAATATACACACAATCTATTCTATACTTATCTAGACGCGCTATAAAAACCGATAGTAGTGGTAATGAACTTGGTAATGAATACGCTTCCACCGCTAGTGTTAAACCAAGCAAAGTAAACCACAACTATCCGTGGTAACGGATTATTCCCAATGCACCCGTGGTCATCAAAGTTTTGATCTCCAACAGAGAAGTAAACGAGCCTACCTAGATCGTGGTAGCTCTTCATGTGATCTACGAACATTGTTTTCTAAAGCTCAAGCCTTCGATAAGGTCGAAGAGAGTAGATTCAAGGTACCTTTGGTAGGGTCTCTCGGGAACACTCATGGCCCTTGGGAGAAGTCCTCTAGAGGTTACGATTGGAGAAGGAAGGCTAAAAAGAATGTAAACCCTGGTTTTCGCGATCTTAAGGTCCAATCTCCTTATAACCTCGTTATAGAACCGCAATGAAGAAATGGGCATCGTTGTCTCCACCATACATGCCGCAATCAAATTCCAAACACCATTCGTATTGGAACGCTTTCTCCAGCCATAACATGAAGAAACCTACGGTAGGCAAAAGGGTCAAACAAATTCGCCTCAAAGATGTTCTCATGTCAAGAGCGATCGTAGTAAACGATCTCTATCTTGATCAGACGATGGTAATTGGAAAGCAACTCCCTACCTCCTTCAAGGCTGAACTGGAAAAGTTACTAAGGGCTAATGCATATGTCTTCGCATGGACTTACTCGGACATGACGGGGGTCCCTAGAACCCTCACCATAGATGGAAAGCCCTTCGGCATTGAACACAAGCTTAATGAGTTCAAACACATTGAACCTATCAAGCAAAAGCGTCGAAGCCTTGCTCCCGAAAGAAATGATGCAGCATGCAAAGAAGTGGATGAGCTCGTGAAAGCAGCATACTCGTGGAGGTGAAGTATCAAACCGGTAGCCAATCCGGTGATGGTTACGGAGGTGGCGGATGGTGTGAGACTTCACAGATATCAACAAAGCTCGTCCAAGGATCGCTATCCTTTACCGTAAATTGATTGGAAAGTGGAATCCTTATCGTGGTTCCGACTAAAATGTTTTCTCGGACGCCATATGGTTACCATCGATATGATGGCGGAAGAGGACTAAGAAAAACAGCCTTTTTATAGGAAAGTATGCTTTGTTACAAAAATGCGTGCTACCTACCAACGCTTAGTGGACAAAGCCTTCCACAAACAGATAGGAAGGAATCTCAAGCATACGAGACGATATGGTTATCAAGAGTATAATGGAGGAGGATATGCTCCCGACATAAAGGAAACCTTCACCAACTTCACGCCATCAACATGAAGTTAAATCCCAAGAAATGTTCCTTCGGTGTGGAAGAAGGACAATTTTGGGACATCGATCACCAAGCGTGGAATTAAGGCCAATCCTTCAAGGTTATACTTGCACCTCCTAAATCCTTAAAGGATGTGCAAGTCAATGTAAGCTAAAATTTCTCAGCAGATTCTTATCGGGGTGCGATAGATCTTTGCCATTTTCAAGACACTCATGGATGCACGGATAAAAGACATTTCAATGAGCAGTGCGAGCGTGTCGCCTTTCAAAAGCTCAAGGAGTTCATGGCTATTCTACCTGCCTTACCGCCCCAATCAAAGGCTAAGTGTTGTTTATGTACATCGCAACCTCCTCTCGAAAGCATCACGTCAGTGTTATTGGCGTAAAAGGAAAAGAAGCAACCCTATCTACTTCATTAGTATCCAGAGTTGGAGAAGTTAATCTTGGCTTTGGTTCATGTCATGAGACGCCTGGAAGGTACTTCCAACCTCATCCCATAACCATACTCACCGACAAGCCAATTAAGCGATACTTTCAAGCTAGAGAAACTGAAGGATAGCTAGTCGGGATATCGAGCTAGAGAACATGAAATTGAGTACAAGGGTAGAAACTCGGTCAAAGGATAAATATTAAGCACTTTAGCTGAAACACCTCCGAACCAAGCAGACAAAAAGTTCCGAGAAGGTTCGTTAAAACGGTAGAAGGGTGGAAACTTTACACCGATGGAGCTCCGGCCGACGGTTCCGCGCAGTATAATGCTTGTTGATCCTGAAGGGAAGGAGTATACTTATGCATTCCGTTTCGAATTCGACGCTACTAACAATGAAGCGGAGTACGAAGCCTTGATAGCAGGCCTTCGAATGGCTAAGGAAATGGAGGTAGAAGACTTGGCTATTTTTGTTGACTCACAACTGGTGGCTAATCAGATAAAGGGCTCTTACGAAGCAAGACAACCTGTGATCAAGCAATATTTAGATAAGGCCAAGGAAATGCTCGAAGGGTTTACATCCTACAACATAGTAGCATGTTCAAGAAACCAAAACAAGAAAGCGGATGCACTTAGCAACCGGCATCAATGGCATTTGCTCATTTAACTAAAGAGGTTCCGTCAAGTGTTGGAGATAGGTCCATCGTCCAAAAGAGGTGTCCGACGTAATATCGAGGAAGACTCAAATTGATGACCCAATTGTGAGAGTATCTAATAAGTGGTATACCGCAGAGGATCGTAAACTAGCTTGAAAGGTCCGCATCAAAGCACCACAAGATGTAATCACGGGGAACTACCTATACCGGGCTCTTTCTTGTCTCCATGGCTTCGCTAAGTGGACCTAGGCAAGCCGCCAACATCATTCAAGAAGTGCATCGAAGGATCCTCGCGAGCTTCACGCAGACCCCGCTATGTTATTTCTAAGATCATGAGGATTGGATATTATTAGCCTTCGATGCATGTGACGCAGAGAAATCATCCGTGCGAAGCCCTCACAATTCACTGCAAGGGTGCCAAGGCTACCAAAACAAGATATGACCTCATGACGCCTCGCATGGCCTTTCACCAATGGGGATAGACATTGTAGGCCCTCGCCATTGCTCCAGAGGAGTAAAGTTCTTGGTCGTAGCCATCGACTACTTCACTAAATGGGTGGAAGCTAAGCCTTTGGCGCTCTCACAGAAGACACATGGAAAAGTTTGTATGGAACACATTATCCACGGTTCGAGTACCCCACATCATCATCTCGTATAATGGGAAGCAATTTGTCAAGGGTATTTCCAAAGGTTTTGCGAGGCCCCGAATATAAAACAATATTTCACTCGTCTACCATCCTCAAGGTAACGGGCAAGTGGAAGTCACTAATGTGACATCATCCAAGAACAAGTCACAACACCACTGGGTAGATGAGCTACCTCAAGTACTGGGCTCATATCACACAAAGTCAAGTCATGGGAGACACCTTTAGCTTGACATATGGCACTAAGTCATCATCCTCTCTAAGTAAGCCGAAAGTGAAGGGTCATAAACTTCAAAGCAGCAGACAACGAAGAAAGACTCGTAGCAACCTAGACCTACTCGAAGAACGAAGGAAATAGCCTCAATTAGAGAGGCTATCCATAAACAAAAGATTGAAAGGTACTACAACAGCAGGGTTCGGCCTCCGACTCAACAGTGCAAGTAAAGCTGAGTACCAGGTTAAACTAGGGCCTACATGGGAAGGACCCTACGTTGTTAAGGAAGCATATGGCAACGGAGCCTACAAGCTGGAAACCCTCGACGGAGACTCTATTGATAGAACCTGGAATGGCACTACCCTTCGTAAGTTCTACATATGAAACTTACAATGTCCAAGGACATTTTTTAATTTGCTTTCAATCAATGTATTTGCATTCTTATCACTTGGGGAAAAACGCATTAATGGTAGGCTTCTAGTATTCATTTCTTAAAATGATGTAATCCTCCCTACCCACTTAATGATATAACGATTTCCTCAAATCTCTTGTTTCGCTCAATACAACAAAGATTTGTCCACCAAGTCGCTTTTATAAGTTTCAATGTCGAAGCGGATGTACAAAGACTAACAATACGCCTTGCTCATATGCATAACATCCATCTCAACTTCACATTAACTTTCCTATATGACCTTAAGGTATTTTAAGCCTTCACGCCTAAAGGATTAAGATGGAGTGGGTCGCAACCTCATCGCCAGCCAAATTATACGATTTCTATATTCTTGGTGAAGTAATTACACACAATGAGGCTATGCATCTACCATACGCCTTAGGTTGTAAAAATTTTACGTGCAAATAAAACGTAAAGAGAAGAATCACGCATAGCAAAATACAGGCCCTAGTGGCCTTGATGTAGATATTAATTCATGACTAGTTTAACTAGTTCCAACAGGCCGTAGCCTTAACAATCAAAACAAACAAAACATTGTCTTAGGCCGAAGCCTATACCACACACATCAAATGTTAATTGTTTCATCAGGCATATAGCCTGGAAAGAGACATAGACAAATTGTTTAAAAACAGGGCACATACCACCCTGAGGGATCAAATTACTACCACGTGGTAGCCTTCATCAAACTTTGGAATGGTTTGGTTCAGCAGAGCCTGGGGATGGAACCTTGGGAGATGGTGTCTTCTTCGAAGGGGATGGAGGCTAGACCTTCCTTGGCTTTTCGGCCAGTAGGTCCTCAATAGAGGCCACTTGGTCCTTCGATACTTCGGCAAGGAAATGGAACTCTGAAGCGGTTAAGGCATTACCTGCATCATCATATTCCTTCTCATGAGTTGCCCTGTAGTAGGGAACATTTTCCAGCTTCACTGGTTCCTCTGTCGTAGCTATTTCCTCCAAAGTGGTACACTTGCCATGAAATATGGCTGCATTCACCAGATTCCCAATCACAATCCCCACATCATCATTATGGTAAAGTTCCATGGCGATGTAGGGGATGATTTTGGTTACCAAATCCACCCTATCTTTTTTGAGCATCTTCAACCGAAGGTTTAACCCATCTACCTTCTCCCTAAGCTTGATCTCCTGGTCAGCCAGCTTAGCCCTCTCTTCTTCAAGGCCTCCACACTTGGATGTAAGAACGGATATTTGCTCTTTGTAGCCTATGACCTTCGAGCCTTCGAGAGTTAGCTTGCTGCATTCAGCTTGGCTTGCTGCTAGTTGACCCTTGAGCTTTTCCACATCAGCTTTGAGATCTTGTACCAAGGGGTTGTTGTCAAAGTCCTCCATTGCTTCTTCACACTCTCCTGAGGTCCGCATACTCGATCCCTAGCCTTCCCGGCAAGCATGACATCCATTTTTCTCGAGCCAGTGACAAAGACGGAGCAGCCCCCTTGTCCCGGTGTTGACCGGTTATCCAACATGCATTGTTCGACATCACTCTTGTCATGAAGATTGTAGAGCCTTTCCATGGACATGTTGTCCATTACCCCTTCCAAGTGGGGTCGTCACGCCCACAAGCAAATGACAAGCTAGGGAGAGGAAAGCTCTTTCGATCGTGAAGTCCTACAGCATACGTAAACTTGTTAATATATTGTTACTTGCATCTAACCTTTTATAACAGGAAAGAAATCTTACTATGGATATCATCTATGCTGGGCCCTTCAATGGCTGGAAATACCACAACCTTACCCTGAGCACTCTTCTGCCGGGTAGTTCTAGAGGGAGGAGTGGGCAAGATAAGCTTCCTATTCGATGCAGATTTAGCGGCCTTCACACTTGTACCTTTCCAGCTCCGGACTCTTTCACCAATGCCAAAGGGTCCTACGATGGCTAACTGTCCCTCCAAGACAGGTTCATCAGAGTCTGAAACATTCTCCACTAGCTGGTCTTTAACATCTATGGGTTCCTTTGAAGGAGGAGCAGAGGACACAAGTTCGATGGGCTGAGCATCCACATCATTGTTGTTCACCGACATTGAAGGAGAGCCCACACCATAGCTTACCTCATGAGGATCCTTCGGAATCAAGCTTACTTCTTTTGCACCACCAGCAACAACAAAGTTTCTGAATGACATTTCTGCAAAAGAGGAACAAATAAGATGAATATCAGAAAGATAAGTTTTTATCTCTTATTTTAATTAAAACTTTACATACTTTATCCATCACAAATAATCTCATGAACCAATGGAGATCCTCCGACTTTTCAAAGAAGACCACCATGAAAAGAATTGGCTCAGGGAAGTTTGACAATCAGCTGGATGACGGGCCAAACGCTGATACAAAGGATTCCTCCTCACAGTATAGGGCAAGGGATCATTAAACCTCTTTTCATCATATTGAACATCTGGGTTTAGCAACGCAGGGAAAGTTGGAGGAACAATAGTATTTTGGATATAAAAGAACTTTCCTTTCCAATTCCTGATATTCGTAAAAAGCCTATCTATGAGAATGGGCACACCCCTTTAACCCCTTTTTGCCAATGTTAACCAATCTCCTCCAGGGTACAAGTTCAAAAACCCTCTAAGCACAGTCAATGATGGTTCAAACCCATAAGCTTTACACATTACAATGTATGTCGTAAGCTTGGCTAGGCCAAAAGGGTTAAACCTAGATATGTGTACTGTGAGGTAATCAAGGAGTTCTAAAATCAAAGGTGCAAAGGTATCCTAAGGTTAGAGGTGGTGAATGCATGGTGTATAGCCTACATAGTTCTCTTGGGCATCAAAAATACATTGATTTCTGCTAGGTAACATGATTTTGTACTCTTTGGGAATCGGATAATCAATGAGGAACGCTTTAAGCTCCTCCCTAGTCAAGGTGCAACCTTGTTGTTTGATTACAAATTTTTTATTGGTAGACATGATCCTTCTAAATCGATAAAAAGTAGCAACACGAAGGAATACTTTACAAAGATTACGACGAACTAATAGGTTAAATGAGGTTCCGCTGACGCAAGCTACGCCGTAACTATTGTCTCAACTACGGCGTAATAAGGATTTATTGAAGATACGGGCGTAACTCCTTCCGGATGTTACTACCGTAACCATCATTTTAGTGCAAATTACGAAGATAATGGTGTTACGGGCAAGACTCTCAAATTAAGTTACCTGTAACGTGATCCGGCCTATAAATACCACTCGATTTCCAAAGATTTCTAATCATCCCATTTCACACACAACATCGGTGAACGTGAGTAGAAGGTTAAAGGCAGATCTTAGGGAGCATACGGAGCCATCTCCGCGGAGAAATCACCCCTACGATAAGCATTAGCATTTTATCTTTTCTTTACTTTCAATTCATGTATTTCGTAATGTTAAACATTGAATTGATTATTTTAGTTAATATGAACCAAACACCTCCGTGCTAGCCTAGTTATGATTCCTTGATTGCTTTGTTTATGATTACATTGCTTCCGTATAATTATTTCTAGTGTATGCATGCATAGTTTGTTGGTAGCTACCCTTGTTTGGTAGTTTTGAATGGCGGTAGTGGCTAGTTACTTAGAGATATGACCAACCTGATTCTAAGTAGGTAGATTGAGTGGGAAGGGTAAGATATGACCAATCAAGACCCTTCTTCGCTTGCGATTTGACCAACCGATCACCTACCGCTTGGATGAACTTAAGAAGTCGTGGATGAGTGTTTAAGATGCTAGCGCCGGCACTCATTGTTACAAATCTTGCATGTAGAGGTACTTAATGACTTGGCTTAGGGGACTAAGAACAATCGATTTCGACGGTCACCTAACATCTCCAAAGGAACCCTTTGTTGATAGGTTAGGATGAACCGACCAAATGTTGTCCTAGCGACTTTCACCCCACTTGAAGTAATTGGAAGTAATTAAACATGAACTTAGCTTGATAGGATGAATAACTAGGTTAGCACACTTCTCCCCTATTGATCACAACCCTCGCCTCTATTTGCTTTCTTATTTTCTTGTTTTAGTAGTTACTTAATCATTTCAACCCTTAATCCTATTAAAATCTGTGACACCTAGACTTAGTTTAAATCCGCACACATAGCTCTTGGGATGACCTCAATTTTACCGAATACTACACTACACACGACCGGGTACACCGCCTGTTAGTGCATTAGGGTAGACCATAGGTATAACGAGAACTTATAAATATTAAAACTCGTCAAGAAACCTGCATCAAGTTTTTGGCTACCGATGCCGGGAGTTATTAGGATTTTCATTAATTTTTCATTTCGCTTTGTTTTAAAATTTTCTTAATTTCTCACAATCAGAGGATCGAATATTTATGTGTTTGATGATTCGGTGGTCTTGGATGATCAAAATACATGTTAAACATTTTAGAGAGAAAGTAGAGATGGTGTTCTCGGTAGAGAGTTGGTTCAATAAAATGTAAAAGGTTAGATTGTTGTTACACCCCTTCCATGGATGGAAGGGGTATTTATACTTACAAACAATACGCCCTCCCATCGGATCGGATCGTGCATAGAGTGGGTAAAGACCCGTCCTTCCTCCACGGTGATACACTAAACTATTCTACGCTACTACTTAACTAATTAACTACAAAACAACGAATAACTACAAGTCTACGAGCTAATATATGCTAGACCATAATTGGGGTGACCGACTTTTAACATGGAATTTCCAATTCCTAACAATCTCCCTAGGGAGGTCACCCCATGAAATACATTTTGCTTCCTAGCATTCTATCTTTGACTTCGCTCGAGCTCGTAGACTTGAATTCTTCAATTCCGCAATCTTTGTGCTTTAGCGATGATTCTTCAAAGTCCACACCGATTTGTACTTTTAGTGGAGGTCTTTGAACCGATCCACATCTTGATGATCTTCGAGCTTTTGAGATCATCACCACAAGAAATCTCCGGATCACCCTTTATTGTGTTGCCATCATGTGAAGTTGTGACTTTCGACCGACATGCTCACACTTTCGTGATCATGACATCTTTCCATCGAGTAGCAGAAGCTTTAATCGGTTCATGATATTTGCGCAGCAGTAGCGTAAGCATAGTATAAAAATATCGTAACCGTGTTATGTAGATATGCACCACCATGATTTCTTCAATTAAGTGTGGATGCCGCGAGCATGCGGCTTTGATTGACTCCTCAATTCGATCACCGCAACCGTCCAAATGTACCGCAAACAACAGCTAGCAATAAAACACACGAAAGTGTCTTTGATCACTTCTGAATTGAGGTACACGCCCACGGTTCCTCGCTGATCAAGACAAGCACGCCCGTGATCGTGTAGGATTCCTAAGAATCTCCTTGACAGGGTTTCGCACTGTTCTAGCCGCTCAAACCGAACGCCTCAAAGAAGACAACACGGAGTGAGTGAACCAATAATCGAGATTCATCGATTGATGAAAATTGATTTGAAAACAATCGCGTATTGCTTCAAGAAAGAGTTTTGCAATACGACGAAGGTTTTATGAGAAAGATCAATTTTCAATCAAAAATACTTTTGTATTTAAAGAGTACACATTCGACGTATAGAGAAAAGAAGATTTGCACATCGAACGGTTTTTCCAAAAGTATTTTTCAATCGAGATACTTTTTGTGTTTTAAAACATAAGTACACATTCGACGTGCTAGAGAAAAGAAGGTTTGCACATCGAACGGTTTTTCCAAAAGTATTCGCCAATTCCAACTCGACCAAGGTTGATACAAGAGTGAATCGCCCCATCGTTTCTATCCGCTTGTCACAAGTTTGATCTTACGAGAAGATCTCACATGTCACCTACCGTGAGCTTGTTTGATGTTGGCTCCGTATGTTTTCCATCTTCCTTGTGAATATGTTACCATACCACTCGGATGTTCCGCAATACCACAAGGATAATGCGAGGACTCTTAATATATACTCACTTTCCACATTGTGTGAAACAGCAAGTCTTCATTAATTTGTGTCCTATTGAGATATTGTGGATGATCTCTTGGCTCTAGACTCAATTGTGCACATTTGGTTCCTATGTCGGAGACTAGGGAGAGGGTCTCCTTTTTCGATATCAACAATCTCTAAGAGAAAGTTGATAGCTTATGTAGGTTCCCCGTGAGAATGAAACAAGCCCTTTTAAGAGGAACTTGAGTAGCTTGGGAAGTTGTAGTGCAAAGCGCCACTGGTCCATGAAGTCTTGTCTTCAATACCAGTGTTACCTTGGTAAACACCAAGAGCATATGTATTGAACCCTACATCGCCTCTAAGGTTGAATTATTGAGGGCTATTTCTTTTCACCCTTTTCATATTCATTTCTTTTTCATTCTTCAACCCTTCAAGCTTACCGAGACTTCATAACTATAACCTTGTTGGGTTTATTCCAAGACTAGCTCTGCCTCATCCGCACTCTTCCCAATTCTCATTTTTCTCCTTTTTCATCATACCTAAGGACTCTACACTATCTAGTAGATTGTCCCCGGTAGATCCCTCTCGTTCTCATGGATCGGGAACTAATACCTAACCTCACGATCCTTTGGTACAGCTTCATTCTTCCATGAAACCAATTGAAAATCATTTGGAAAAACAATCAAGGTACTTTTGATACAAGATCAAAGCATTTTGTTCCTTAATAGTTTTAATCATTTAGAAAACCTCCCCTCAACATGTGCATATGATTTAGAAATTTTTAGCACATGGAGGCAAGAGTTCTTTGAAATAAATTTTAATCACAATATCTTATGGAAAAAGCCATTTGATTTTCTTTGTAAATTCTCCCTCAATATGTGCATAGGATATTTGAAATCATTTTATCACATAGAGGCAAGAGTTCTTTTGAAGTACATCCACGATCACAAAAGCCATTAAAACCATTTGCTCCCTTCAATATGTGCTCGAGATTCGGAAGCTTTAGCACATATGAGAGAGCAACACCGCATTTGAATCAAATCGATCATCATTTATCGATTTCATATTAAATCACAAATTCTCCTCCGATAAAAATATCAAACCTTTGAGATTTTGGATCCCAAGTGATTTAATTAGGTTTAGAAAACATGGGAGAACTTGTGCTCGATTAAAAACTCATCTAGTTTTTGGAAAAATGCTCCTCCTAAATCATGTGCATTATGTATTGAAATCGTTTGGCACATGGAGGCGTGGAGTGCCTTTAAAGGACTAAAACCAATTCCATTTAAACAGATAAGAGATTTAAATCACTATCTCCCCCCTGATCAAAAATTTCAAACCTCTTGAGATTTGTGATCCCAATTGATTTAAATTATTTAGAAAATTTTAGGGAAAGACGTGGCAAGATTTGATTTTGAAAAAGATGATAGGAATGATTTAAACATTAAAGATTGTTAGTGTCGTATGATTGTTTTAAGAGACCTTTAAGTAAAACAAAACAATTTCACAATCAAACAAGAATGTAAAAATTTCATTTTGAAAGATCTTGATTCTAAGAAGAATCATACCATGACATAACATTAAATCTTTAGATCACCACTTAATTCTTGTACAAACCGGAACTTTTATGAAGAAATATCGTTTGAAAATATTTTATTTTAAATCACTCTTCCCCTCAATCCATGACAGTAGTCGATGATTGAGTGACTTATGTTTTGATAAAAAGAAGTCCGGTGATTTTCAAAATTTAGTCCAATTTATTTTCAAAACAATATTTTTCCATTTTCAAAACAATTTAATCAAATTTTTCAAAATTGTTTAGAAAAGGTATTCTCGCATAAAGATACATTAGTGGTTGAGAAGCTTTTGTTGTTGTTGCCGAGGGTTGAAGAAAACCGTCTCGCAAATGCAAATGAGACTTTACGTTGCATTTTAATGCCAATCGAGGTCAAATTAAGCTCCGCTTATTCAATCACTTAGAAGAAAACCATCTGCGATGCAAGGACACCTCTTACGTTGCATTTATGCCAACTCTCCATTGAAGTTCAATTAAGCTCCGCTTTCTTCATTTGTCAACCCAAGATATAGTTATCCTTTCCTTCAAAGATCCAATCATCTTCAATTGGGATCCGGATCGGTAACATTCTTATAACCAATATACCTACATACGTTAGTGAACACACATATGATATATGGTGGTCGACATCACCCATAACAAAGAATCGACTAATTAAAGTCAATTCAACATAACAATCGATCATATAAGGTATGGGGTTTATGTGTTAATCAAACTCTAATCATCTAAACCTAACAATCATATCCTAAATTCCTAGTCCTTCGACACGTGCAAATATCATTTTAATTAAGCACGAGGATAATTAAGAAAGCTCGTTAGATGATATAGATTTGAAAACATTCTCCCTCAATCAATGACTCATTTTATGAAAATTTTAAAAGCGCAAGTCATTGATCGAGTTTTCAATTTTACGAAAAACTCAAATTGATTGATTTAATAGCAACTCATTAACCACCATTTTGTTAAAACAAATATTTTTCTGAAGAATTTTAGACGGAAAAACATTTGAGTAGGAATAGCAGTCCTTCGACATACTTTCCTCATTTTGATTTTAGGAAAAGTGCACGAAATATTTGAAAAATTGGTTTAGCGCAACACTTTCCTTTCTTTAAAAGAGCGGATTGCTATCGGAAATAATAGCAAGCCATTGTTTTAGCACGGGTTACAGTCTGAAGTAACTACAAGCCATATTTAGAGACATGTTTTGGAAAAAGAATATTTACACCTTCTGCTCGAACTTCATCTATGGTCCCGTGCCATTATTGAATGACATTTCTAAGACCGCAGATGTTATCGATACCAGAAGACATGTCATGAGAAAACAATATTTTTGGTATTTTTCAGATTTTCTGATTTTTATGGGCTTTTGGTGATTTTATATTTTTCTATTTTGTTTTTGTTGGTTTTATATTTTTGTATTTGGTTTTTGATAAATATATACAAAGATAGAGAAGATGATATAGTTAAAGAAGATGATGAAACGAGTACCGAGATAAGGATATCGAGCAGCCTCGTTGTAGAAGATAGAAGTCATCAACTCTTAAACATTCACCACCAAAGATTTCGAGGCTCTTGCATTGAAGAAAGAAATTGAACCATATGAAAGTGAGACTTTGGCAGCTTCCCCCTAAACCGAAAATCCTTTAGCTGAGCAGATTCGAAGCTCTATTTCAAGCTTGCTTTAGCCAGGTGCACATAGAACCACACCATTATCATAAATCCCACTGCTCCTTTTAAGAATAATCACCGTGATTCTTCGTTCGAGGTTATATCATCCAATAGAACAACAACAACGTATCATCCCACATTTGAATAATCTTCTCAAATTCCTTTTCCACTTAAGTCTGACGCAATCCATTCCAAAAGGTGTCAGGAAACCACTTCCCCCAAGTAGACGAATTGATGCAGTCAGTCTCTTAGACTAGAGTTCACGAACCTGAAGTACCCAAATGCCCAAAGAGAGAATAACCGATAACATTGAAGAAGCAGGCGAATCATCGATTATCTCATGAGGACTATCTCATGATTTCAACTCCGAAATGAGTGATTATATCTCGAATCACCGATTAAGCACTCAAGTGAAACAACATGGCGTCCCCAATGTACACAATCCTCTCTCCTCGATGATTGTGATAACATCGAAATCATCACACACTTGTGTACCTCTTTTATCATCGAAACTAACTTTACATCTCATCCCCACGTAGTTGGAATAAGAACACTAAACGCCTTGATGAGTAAACCTTGAGTTTCTCTCATGGTCATGACATTTGTCTTCCCGGATATCTTCAATTACTTAGAAGTATTAAGTTCATCAAGTTTACTCGCTTAGATACGTGTCTCCTTCCCCTTGTCCGGTTTTGATATTTCGTAATCAACAACACTTTGTAAGCCCATATACTAGAAATCGGTTGAGAAGAACACTTGAACTCTTTGTGAGAATCAACTTGTCGGAGAATGTGATCAAGTCTAATTGGGATTAAATTCGACATTTCACCCTCCCCAATTAGTGCTCTCCCTAAACCGACAATCTTCAATAAATGCCCTAATATGAAGAAGTCTTTAGATCGTTAAATGCAACTCGCCTTAAGTCTTCTAACATGCATAGAAAATGTAGAACAGATCAGACTGACCTTCTTCAAGATTGTCCACTGGGATCAAAAGTTAACATCTTCATCTCACCAAAAGGCATCCCAATTAACTTACCTCTTGTAAATCTCCTTAACTAAAATCCTCCCAATCAAACAAGAACGAAAGATGTTCATCAAGGTAATCAACAATCACCCGCAACGAGCACACGAAATGGTAACACCAAGCAAACAATCACATCAAACAAGAACAGAAGGTTGTTCGGAATCATCATGTTGATGTGCACGTGAAGAATTAACCGGAAGCACTTTGTCGTTAAACTCATATCAGCTTGTGAAGATGTCAACCAACGGCTCTTAGAAGAAAAATTCAATGTGAAGATAACCCGATAAGAAGAGGATCGGTTCTTACATGAGTTAGGAGCCGTATGACCATATATTCTCATTTGTCAATCAACCATGCAGAATTATCACACTTTTTCTCTCCATCAAGAATTGCATACGAAGATGCCATTCTTGATTAAATAAGTGAAAATCATCCAAATGTTCTATTCACACTTCTCTCCCGCAAAATAAGCACATGATGTCGCCATCTTCATTATAATCGAGCAAGTGGAATGAGAAAACAATCAATGGTAGCCCGGTTCACTTGATAACTGAAAGCGCGTGGAAAAAGTATGAAGCATGTTGATGAGAATGGTCATAATAAGAAGATTTCTTCTTCGAAGATAATGCGACCAAGCGCATACATTTCTTTTTTTGGAGAACGAGGCATGAACTGCTGTGTTCAAACGTCATTATGTTGAAGTACGAGGCCCGAATCGATGAACAGATGTCATAATCTCTCTCTTTTCAGCTCTTTTAGCAAAACATGTAATCATCCCCATTATCATTCTGTAGGCTCTTTGTCATGACAGCTGATGGAGAAAACCCAATATGATGAATTTGACCTTGAAGTAAACTAACCCGAACTCGTGACTTATACTTGCACATATGTAACAAAGAGCGGTGCTGATTTCCATTAGCATCTCTAAGTACTATCTATGTACTCTATACTCTTCAACCAACCAACCAACAAGTATAAGACGTACATTACCTCTTGAAAATCCACAATTGAATGTGACATTGAGCACTACAACGTAACTCCTTAAAGTGATAGTTATTTTGTGGTGATACGAGCCCAATTTCCCCTCGTGGTAAAAGAAAAAAGACTCCCAAAAATAACTAGATTTCCAAGTCTTCGTTTTTGGAAAACGCTCAAACAAGGATCATGAAGAATCTTCATCCAACCATCCCCGATACCTTCAGATACTAAGTGCACTCGCCCGTGATATTTCACTTCAACCTCAAATAAATAATAGTGAATTAACCCCGTTGTCACATCTTGTTAAAAGCTCAAATCTAGCCTCTTTTGATCTTAAAAGTGAACTTTGATAATGGTTTCATCCCGACCATGGTTAAAAGCACATAACCTCGTAAAACCATGTAATACCCAAACTGCCATGATGAATATCCAAACACACATCCAATTTATGAAGTACACCCTTTATCCCTTCTTCAAAACAAACCGTAGCACCAAGATCAAGTAAGATCCAGATTTACACTTTCTTCTCCAAGATGGTTCCATCATTACGGATTTTACAACTCTATGGTTTAAACCGAGAAATAGTTTCTTCATGGATTTTACAAAACCAAGAATAAACCGTAAGATAGATCCGAAATGCACTTTACTAATACCAGATGTTTCCATTGTCACGGATTTTACAAGTCTATGATTTAAAACCGAGAAGTAGGTTCTTTCATGGATTTTACAAAATCAAGACAAAACCGTAAACAATGTCGCCTTGAATGTGTTATGACAACTTTGGTTTCAAAGAATATCGATTTAGGGAACATGCAAATGTTCATCAATGTTCTCAAACACCAACATCAATAACATCATCAACCATCCAATAAACACTTTGGTAAACACATCATTCACGATTCGACGGCTATTGTAGTGACCATTTGGAGAAATAAACCCGATATACCAAACTTGATCATGAAGTAGAATTCCCATATATGTTACTTAAACTTGTACTAATCCTCGTGAAAGAGAAAAGTGTACCCAATGTACAAAACCTCTTGACATATTCTCAATCATGAGACATCAAGTGATAGTTACGCTGGGTTGCCGTAAAGAATCACAACCGTAACTAAATAGCCAAGTCTTTATCACACTCTATAAATGCCCAAACAAGTCATCTTCGCGAAGGGTAGAAAGAAAGAAGACGAAATAAGTAAACGCGCTTGAAAACCTCACTTCAAATCCAAATAAGAAATACCATCCAAACAACCCCGTAGTCAACATTTTCCAATAAACACTTCAAGCCGTTATATAATATAATTTGTGAAAATGTGTACACCAAAGTATCAAACCGCATACCACAACATCTCTCATTATCATACCACATCTCATCGTTTAAACTCTTCAGCAAATATTATCGTCAAGTCTCTTGAACCAATTATGAGAAGTCCATTTTTCGTCATCCAAATCCAAGTTATCATATATCACCGGATCCACTTCCAAAAAAATTGCCAAGCCTATGAGCGATAAATCCGGAATATAATGCATATCAATAACAAGCACATTAAGTTTTCTCGAGGCCCATCAATATTTGAAGAAGCACATTAAATCTACTCAAACCATCAAATAAAATCTCATATCACAAATAAGAATACAACCAGTAAAAAAAATTGGAATCGTGACATGGGAAAATGTTTTACGACCAGATGCAATTTAACACCCGAGGCCCAATATCCATTATAGTAATCGAACTCATTATATCAAGGAAGCCCATAGTGAAGCCCACGTCCAATTCTAAAACCGATCCGATCCACTTTCACATGTATTAGAAAACCGGATATATAAAACGATATGCCCTAATATATCTCCACTAAACCTAAACACACTCTAAAATGTACGCCTACCACACATGTTTCTCTCACCACACCATTTTATCTCAACACAGATTCACCAAAAATCTGTCAATCCTTCATCACAAGAGTCAAACGAATATCCTACCATCAACCCCAAACAACGCATGAACGAACACACATAAACACGCCATTCCTTCTCTTTGTATTGCACGGGTGAAGAGCAACAAAGTGTTTCTTCAAGATCTTTAAGTAAAGGTCTCGGGTAGGTTTGTTTATTATGACAATCATTTTTCCTTTTACTTCAAACGAACACAAGAAGGATAGAACGATTAGTTTTGGTCTTTCTTGAACGGTTCAAATATCAATAAGAAGTTTAAGCTTCGAAAGTGGTCAATGATGAGCTGTGTTAAAATCTTAATATCTTTAAAATATACTATGCTATTACTCTTAAACACAGATCTGAGATCTATAATATATATTTTGTAGCGTTATTCTTTTTGAGTCATGTTTTGAGAGGGTCCTTTGGTGAGATAGATTCGGATTGGATTGAGTAGTACATCATGACGAGGATGTGGCTGTTGTAACTTTGTTTACATCAGTCATCCCTTTTTTTTCTGTTTTGATATTGACATATGATAAGTAGGCTGAAGTCAAAGAGTATGTTGGTATTTTGGTAATGGTTTGGTCGTGGTCAAGGTTCAGTCATTCTTCTTCTTCATTTCTGTCACCAAGTTGCTAGACTTAATAGTCAAAACGGTTTAGTCAAGTTGCTAGCAGATTTTCAAAGCAAGTCGCTAGGTCTAAGATATGAGCCAAGTCGCTAGCGAGTTATTTTGCTTCAAGTCGCTAGCCTTTCTAAGCACAACTCGCTACGGCCAAGTCGTCACGGCCAAGTCGCCACGGCCAAGTCGCCACGACTTGTAAATACAAGTCGCTAGGGATATTACATATACAACTCGCCACACCAAATCGCTACATATAAAGTACAATGTATCTCGACACTTTTTGACAAGTCGCTATGTTAAAAGACAAAACCGCATTTGTATTACAACCCGCTAGGAAGAGTGACCTTAAACCGCTTTAGTTTTTGAAGAAAGATCGATAAACCGCTCTTGTTTTGACCTCAAGAAACCGACTGATATTCAACTTATGGACAAAGCTTACACAAACAGTACTTGGACAAAAATACTGACTTGGACATATGTTTTAACCAGTAGAATAGTTTACCCAAAGAACGTATTCCGACCACAAAAACGTATCAAAACCAGTTTCAAATAAGCAAATAAGTATCAAAACCACAAAAACATCAAAATATGTTGAAACTAGTTTCGAACCCACAAAAAAAATCATCAAGACACAACAACCTTGGCTCTGATACCAATTGTAGGATCGAATATTTATGTGTTTGATGATTCGGGTGGTCTTGGATGATCAAAATACATGTTAAACATTTTAG
Source organism: Chrysanthemum lavandulifolium (assembly GCA_022545495.1). Lineage (NCBI taxonomy): Eukaryota > Viridiplantae > Streptophyta > Magnoliopsida > Asterales > Asteraceae > Chrysanthemum > Chrysanthemum lavandulifolium. The sequence goes on from CM040240.1 coordinate 39,129,443, forward strand.
AGAGAGAAAGTAGAGAAATGGTGTTCTTGGTAGAGAGTTGGTTCAATAAAATGTAAAAGGTTAGATTGCCAAGCCACACCCCTTCCATGGATGGAAGGGGTATTTATACTTACAAACAATACGTCCTCCTATTGGACTGTGGATCAGGCATACAGTGGGTAAAGACCCGTCCTTCCTCCACGGTGATACACTAAACTATTCTACGCTACTACTTAACTAATTAACTACAAAACAACGTAAATAACTACAAGTCTACGAGCTAATATATGCTAGACCATAATTGAGGTGACCGACTCTTTAACATGGAATTTCCACCCTAACAATCTCTTTCAAGTTTCGTGTACCATGGAAGTTGTTAACATTGATGACCTCACTCTTGAGGAATATCTCGCTGACAAGAAAAGAACAAGGACCGGGATCGTTAGGCCGCCATCGCCGATGATGTTCAATTCGAGATCAAACCTCAATTTACGAGGAGTCATGAAAACCCTTTCTCGAAGCATTACCGATGATGCTCACGAGCATGTGGACAACGAGAATACATTGTCACCTATTCAAAATTCCAAGAGTCTCAAACGATGATGTCATGTTACGTGTGTTCCTATCTTCTCATCGAGTCGCTAAAAGATGGGTTGATCGACATCACGACGCTTAACACCGCCACTCTTAAAAAATATTTCATTCTGAGGTACTGCCCTCCATCTAGATCGCAAAGCAATTAGAAGAAATCCATAACTTCAAGCAGAGGGTGATGAAAGGTTGTACCAAGCATGGGAAATGTACAACGAATTATTATACAAGTGCCATACTCACGACCTCAACAACCAAAGAAAAGTGAACGCCTTTTTACAAGGGTCCGAACATCTCCTCAAGGCAATGATCGATTCTCAGGACCAATACCGGAATGACTCCAACTATGGCTCTTGAAACTATTCGAAGATGGTCACCACCTCACAAATGGCACAATGGAGGAGCAATCAAGTAAGAATGGAAATGTGGAAGGCCTTGCAGCAATAAACAACAAATTAGAGAGTCTTGGAAGAGACATGAAAAAACTCAAGGAGAATGTGCATTCCATACAAGTTGGACGAAATAAACACAATGGCACTCTCCTTACCAAGGAGTGCTCATCTAACGAGGAAGTTAAAAGGATTGAAGAAGTAAAATATGGAAGTGGAAGTCCCTTCAACGGATACAATGGTAACGGGGCCAGGTACCGAGAAAAATCCCCAGGCTTCTATACTAGAATCAATAACAATCCTCCTAGACCAAGCCTCGAAGAAATAATGCATAAACATATCGAAGAATCTACAAAGAAAAGTGATAGAATCAAAGAATGGATGGTCAAGGTAAAAGAAGACACCAACATGAACTTGTGGAACCAGGCTTATATAGGGTTTGTGATTTGGTGATCGTTTGTTTCGTATGGTAGCAAACAAGGTATGTTATTGCTTAAATTTAGGTTAATTAATTATGCATATTTGATCTATGTCTTCACCGTGCTTTGTGATTATATGTTTATTTATATGATTGTCATGTTATCTAAATTATAACATGCCACGCATGTATGTTATAGTCATATATAATCAAGATAACTTAGAGTTAGATATTTAAACCAAATATTCATTAAGCTCAATCCAACTACGACTAGCTATCCTTTTCAAACCCGTGGAACTCATCACATTCCTAATCTCCATCGACTCATCCCATTGATTTGAACTGCACAACTGCTTGATACCAAAGCCAAAGTTCCACCACAGCACCTTTCAACAAGGGTTCGACTAATGCGCTGAAGCATCATTTAATTACCATGTACCTTACAAGCACTAGCTAATGCTCCTCAAATTGGCTCATCTGGTTCTATACACATACTTGTGACTAGACCCTCAACATCTTTTAACCGCCCTGCCCGTGCATACAAGTTCACAACGCACACATAATGCTTCTCGTTAGCTGCAATGCCATATGTGTTCCACCATGGCTTCAAACAACATCAACACTTCCTCAACCAACCCACAATGGTTACATGCAGTGACACAGTTAGTAAACTGATGAACGTGACATCATCAAGTTTAACCCCATGCACGATCATAAGCCTGAACAATGGCAAAGCATAATGTCCAAGCCCATTCACTGCAACCCCATTAATCATTGTACTGCACAACATTATATCCTTATACCTAAGCCTTTTAAGCAGATGAACAACCTTCTCCATGCTATCACATTTCACATACATGTTAACCAAATAATTACCAACATTTCCTTCAATTGGTATATCACGTATTTTTCCAACATAAAAGTGAACCTATTCACACAAACTCAACGAACCTAGCGCTGCACAAGCCGCCACAACACTAAAAACCGTCACCTCATTACCTTCACCATCTCATCAAAAACACCAATCGCCTTATCACATTGCCTCCTTTGCACAAGCCCACCAATCATTGTACTCCACGACACCACATCTCTCCTATACATTTCCTCAAACACATACCCCGCACTCTCAAACTAGTTAACTTTCATGTAAAAATCAAAACCGCGCTCTCAACAATCACATTCCCCATAAAACCCTTCAACCAAAAACCATGCACACATGCATTTCCCATATATCAACCTATTTAAACACCCCAACCCGACAAAATAAATACAATCATATATATATATATATATATATATATATATATATATATATATATATATATATATATATATATATATGTTTGTGTGTGTGTGTGTGTGGAAAACTAGAAGGGGGGTTGAATAGTTTTGCCGATTTTAAGTTAGTTTCAAAACTTTAGATTCGATAATATGAGATCGTATGGATGTAGAGAAAGTATAGATCTAATGATACGCAAGTAAATAAAGTAAAGCAAAGGGATAGAAATGACACAACCGATTTATAGTGGTTCTGGCTACAAGAACACCTTCCTTGCTCTACTCCACTCCCCGAGTCACCTACTCGAGAGTTCAAGCACTATGTCAAAAACTCCTTCAACTTGGCGGAGAAGCCTTCACAACGTTGCTTACACCTTTTCCGGTACAAAGCTAAATACCGAGTCCGTAACACGGTGGACCAAACCAACACGACTATTACACAACAAATATGTGAATATCAAATACAAGATCTTCAGCATAAATCTTGTGGAGGAACAAATCAATCAAGGACCCTTGCTTGGATGACTTGTAGAATGCTCGTGATCTCGCCTTAGAAGGACCTATATGAATCACTAAAGAAAGAAAGAAGGAAGTACTCTCTAGATCAAGCGATCTTTGTTAGAAGAGAATGAGAGTATATGAGAGAATTAATAAGAAGAGGGTGAGTTAGAATGAAGAAATGACTCTCTATTTATAGGCAAAATCGCCATCGCTCCTCGGATCCCACAGATCCCTCCCATGCGGATCCGCTCAGTGTAATCCTAGGGATCCGGGGACGCCCTCTTTGCCCACGGGTTTTTGGTTATGGGTCATGGGTCATGGGTTATGGGTTGGTCCATGGGTATTATTTTAGATTCAATGTATCTAATGAGTACATTGTATCTAGTCAAGTGGGTATGGGTTAGTACCATGGGTCATGGATATGATCCATGGTTTATGATTTTTACCCATCCTAATAAACTATTACAACAAATGATTTATTACAACATTTTGTATTTAAATGGCTATATGTAAATGCTTTACAAAAATAACATGTATCCTTATAATTGTACTTAAGATAACATTATATTTGTTATCAACAAAACACAAAGAGATCGCAAAATATTAATAAACGTTTTTACGGTTTATTTGTATTAACAATCTCTCCCTTTTGTTGATGATAAAACATAATGTTATGATGAGTAAAACTTAAGAATAGATGTATGTTTTAAAGCCCCTAAGTTTTACTTTATTCTCCCTTTTTGTCGAAACAAAAGTTAACCCATCAAGAAATAAAAGTGTGGAAAAATTAGTCCACTTATCGCTAACTCCCCTCGACGGTAGCTCCTTAGTTTGGGCGCCAAGTAAAGAAAAATAAAAATCCTACAAAGAGAAATGTTAGTAACATGCTTAGGTGATCTTGTGATTGACGAGAATCAAGATTGGGAGCCAAGGTATGTAAACAAGGCCTTGTAATAAAACAACAAAGTGTAGTGGTACTTATGCCACCTACAAGCATGTAAAAATAAGAACAAGACTTGTTCTTGAGAATGACTCAAAAGAAAAATACTAAAGATAGAAAATAGTAGTAATGATTCCGTTCATGCTTGCATAAGGTTATGGATGGAGGTTTTGATGAGTAATGGTATTGATTCGATCAAGGATGAGGTTGAGTATGAATCGCATTTCTTCCCTAACTTCTATTGCAATTTCCCTAGTTGATTGGCAATGTTCATAATGTAAGTGATGCAGAAGTTTTCCGGATTGTTTTGATTTGTGATTTGCGGAATATGTGGTGGAAAAATAGGAAAATACAGATCAAATTCCGGAATGACTGGAAGTGGTGGTGGAAAAGAACCTAGATGTTCTTGTATTTTAATGGGAGCTAAGGGTGGTGATGTTTCAAGATCATTGAATATTATGTTTGGAGAAGTGGGAGGTGTTAAAAAGGCTATTTCCTTTTGTTTTGGTTGTTGAGATCTTGTTGGAGTCGTAAGGAGTTCCAAAAGAGTGAGTTTAGGTGATGAAGTTGGTGTACTTGTTGGTGATGAAGGAGGTGCTATAATGGAAGTATCTTGTGGTGAGTTATTTGATGGTGATGAGCCATTTGATGATGGTTTTCCTAAGCAACAATATCGATGTCGATCCGCATGGATATCCCGAGTTTGATTGTGGTATTTTGGAAGGTGGAGTACATAAGTTTGGGTTTCATGAATAGGATTGTTTTGACTAGGTGATTCATCTAAGTTGGAAGATCTTTTGGAAGACATGGTGGTGTTTGTTTGTGAGGATGGGATGAATAGCAAATAATGTTGGGAATCCTACTAAGAAAAAAATATGCATTGCAATGAATGCTTGACCCAAAATATGGATTAAAATCTAATGATTAGATATGAATTTAAGTCATGTGATCATGAGAAACAAGCATTAAATCACATACTCCAAAATGAAGTGAGAAAATAGAAGATAAACTAGCTTCGCTCACGGATCCTTCCCATGAAGGATCCGGCCCAAAGATTAAGGTCGGATCCGGGTCTCGTGATCCAGCAAGACAAAATTTTCCTTTGAAATATTTTTTCTAGTGTGCTATATGCAAACTATTTGGAGTTGCGGTTATCTCGACTCCTAAGAAGAAAAGAAAAATAAACTAGAAGTGGAAAAGCATAATATTATGTGAGATAACCCGAAAACACATAGTTAGTACTTGAGTACATAATTTAGTGCTACCAATGCTCCTAATTCATTGTCGCTTAAATGAATGTACCCGAAAACACATATTAGTTATGTGTCCCCTTTAGCATTCAAAAGACATAAGATGCAATGAAAACGGGTTTTTACTTTATATTAATAATGAGAAAGCGATTTGTCCTAATTGTGAGAAATTGCTTTTGTGAAATAGATACGGGAAGAAGTATCCATTTGTGAATTAAAATCGTTTTATTCTTTGAAAAGAAGATGTGTATGTAATTATGTGTTTGCAACTTGTACTAATTTTTGAAAGAAAATAAGAAAAACTATGAGTTATAAGTGAAAACTTATCTTGGGTTTTGAAAATTCCCGTATTGTTTGTGAGTTGTGCGTAAAATAAAGATCCTAGACTTAGAAAGAAGAAGGCTAGTGTTTACATACCTTGTAGAGTCAAAAAAATAAATTACGATGTTTGTTCCATGAGACCGAGACCAAGTAGGTTGAATTGTTCCCGCTTCAACGGTTTGGTGAGGGCGTCGGCTATGTTGTCTTCGGACGTTACCTTCTCAATAGAGATGTTCCCCTTTTGAACATTGTCTCTTAAGAAGTGATGACGAATTTCTAAAGGCTTTGTGCGAGAATGTAATACCGGATTCTTGCTTAAATCTATGGCATCGTTGTTGTCACATAGAATTACTATGTCACTTTGATGAATGTCGTAGTCGACTAACGCTTGTTTCATCCATAGTGCTTGTTGGCATGCTTTGCGGTACGGAGACGATTTGGCTTCGTTGTTGATATTGCTAATGCCGCTTTGTTTCTTTGAAAACCAAGATGTTAAACAACATCCCATAAAAGTACATACCCCACTTGTAATTTTTGGTCAACATAATCACCGCAAGATCGAAATCTGATATACAATTGTTTCTACTCCCGTGCCCTTAGGATACCATAATCCTAATTGTGTTGTACCCTTAATATATCTAAATATTTTTTACGGCTTCTAGGTGTGATGTTTTAGGTCTTCTTGAAACCTAGCACATAAGCAAACACTAAACATGATATCCGGTCTACTAGCCGTGAGGTAGAGAAGACTACCAATCATGCCACGATATTTAGTATTATCAACGGATTCACCGTCTTCATCTTTAGTGAGTTTGGTGTCGGATGACATTGGTGTCCTAATTGGTTTCGACTCTTCTAGACCGACTTTCTTTAACATCTCTTTTATGTATTTAGATTGATTAAAGAAGATACCATCTTCTACTTGTTTGATTTGTAGACCAAGAAAGAAACTAAGTTCTCCCATCATACTCATCTCGAACTCGCCATGCATGATTTTAGAGAAATCATCACACATGTCTTGACAAGTGGATTCAATATAATATCATCTACATATATTTGAACTATGATTATATGTGACTCTTTTTCTTAGTAAAAGTATGTTGTCAACTAACCCCATGTTATAGTTGTGTTTGATTAAAATGACTTGAGTCTATCATACCAAGCTTTTGAAGCTTGTTTAAGACCGTAAAGGGCTTTCTTTAACTTATATACATGTTTAGGTTTTTCAAAATCGATTAAGCCCGGAGGTTGAGCTACATATACTTCTTCATTAATAAGACCATTTATAAAAGCACTTTTGACATCCATTTGATAAAGCTTTAGATCATTAGCACAAGCATAAGCAAGAAGTATTCTTATAGACTCTAATCTAGCCATGGGGCATAGGTCTCATCAAAGTCTATTCCTTCTTGTTGGTTATACCGTTAAGCAACGAGTCTAGCCTTGTTTCTAGACACTACTCCGCTTGCATCTAATTTGTTTTATAAACCCATTTGGTTCCTATTATGGTTTGATTACTAGGTAGAGGGACAAGTGTCCAAACATCATTAGAAACAAATTGATTTAATTCTTCTTACATAGCCATTACCCAACTTTTATGGCTTCTTGTGTATTCTTAGGTTCTATGGTTGAAACAAAACAAAATAAGCTACTTTGATTTTGAACTTGAGACCTTAATGTTCTTTTCGCTTACCTTTCCTATGACCTTATCTACGAGGTGATCTTTGGACTCTTTAATATTTATGACTTCATCATTTAAAGGTTCTTCTTCTTCATTTATCTTTTCTTTATTACTATAGCTTCACTTTCTACAATCTCGCCATCGACAAGAGGTGGAGAGGGTTGGGTGGACTTTCATCAAATTTTACATTTAATGACTCTTCTACCTTCATTGTTTCTTTGTTTAATATGACGTAGCTTTGCTATTTGGAGAGTAACCTAGAAAAATACCTTCGGTTGATTTAGGATCAAATTTTGTAAGGTAATCTTTAGTGTTAAGAAAACATTTTCTACCAAAGACTCTAAAGTGATCTAACGTGAGGCTTTTGCCTCGGAGTAACTCGTATGGAGTTTTACCTAAGATTGGTCTAATTAAGACTCGATTGAGTATGTACGTTGAGTATCAACCGCATTGCACCAAAACTTTGAGGTATGGATTGCTCATTAAGCATGGTGCGACTCATTTCTTATAGGGTTCTATTCTTTCTTTCAACTACCCCATTCGATTGTGGAGTGCTTGAGCCGAGAAGTTGTGAGTAATACCATTAGCCACAAAAGCTCCGAATTGCACCTTATTATCGAATTCCTACCATGATCCATTCTAATAGACACTATAGGACTTCCTAGTTGTCTTTGGATTTTCTTGCTTAATATTTCAAAATAATTAAACGTTTCCGTTTTGTTTTTTTTTTGAATTTTGTCCATGTGTACCTAGAGTAATCATCCACTATGACCAAAGTGTAGTAGTTGCCTCATAACTTTGGATAGCGGATGGACCAAATAAATCCATATGTAGTAATTCTAGACACTTAGTTGTAGACACTATGTTTTTAGCTTTATGACTAGAATGAACTTGTTTTCCTACATTACAAGCATCACAAAAGTGATGTTCATATTTTAACTTAGGTAGATCTCTTACTAGATCATTGGATGATAGCGATTGAAGAAGTCGCATATTGTCGAAGTATCATAAGGTCGAAGTTTCATCCATAGAGGTAAGACATAGTTTGTATTTCGGTTCATTACCGATTTTAATGACATAGACTCCATGTTTCCTAATTCCTCTTTCTATGGTTATGCCATTTTTTAATATCTTACTACTGGTTTTGGTAAAAAGTACATTGCAATTTTTATCACATATTTGTCCTATACTTAAGAGGTTAAAGTTTAGGTTTTCTACGCGACACACATCGTTAATGGTTAGAGATTTGTTAGAAATCGTACCTTTACCGATGATTTTACTTTTGCTATTTTCAAACACCACATTACCTCCATTGAAGGATTCATGTGGAGAATAGATCTTTATTGCCGGTCATGTGCCTCGTGCACCCGCTTATCCTTGACCCATTCATCCGGGTCTAGGTCGACCTTAAGCACACCTAAGAAAACAATTAACTCAAAGTTTGGTCCCCATTTGTTCATGGGTCCATTAGTGTTAAACATTCCATTCATGTTAGACATGTATAGATAAGGTGAGTATGCATTCCATGGAACAAAGTTTTGAAATGAAAACCATTTTGCATACTGGGTTCCATCCCATTTGATGGTTACTTCTCGGCAAACATTATTAGGTCTCCTAGATGGATTAGGTTTTGAAAAGATGGAGCTTTGTTTCTTGCAAAATAGGATTATATTTTGGAGGTGGTTGTCTAGTGGTGAAATGAGTTGGTTTCTTCTTTTAACGATAACAAATCGGTTCTAGATGAAGAAGTTACGTTATTACCATTGTTTGCTATAGCGACCCACCGGATCCTCGGCAACACTAGCGGTTCCCTTTTATGGGATCCAGGAATCTGCCACAACAAGGGTTGGTTTTTCTAGTGCCTTAACAAATTGTGTTTCTTTGTTTTCACTAGTTGATGGATCAAGTTGTTGAATACCTAAACCTTTTGGTTGTTACCGGTTTTAACACTATCTAATATCATATCTAAAGTATTCGCACTCATTATAGCAATTTTAGAATCTAGTTGATCAACTAGTGTTTGAAGTTGAACATAAAGTTCACATTCACCACTTGCTATTTTACCCTTTTCTAGACGTTTCAATTTTGCTTTTAATTCTATGACTTCTTTATCTAAACGTTGGTTTTGACTTTTAAAAGCTTGTTTTGTTAATTAATTTTAAGCTAATATTGCACGCTTTGTCATATTTATTATGCAATGAGTCGTCATCTAGTGATGAGCTACTATAGTATTCATGACATACCTCGTCATTTGCTATGAGACAAATTTGTTCGTCCTCCTCGCCGCTCATTCCCCACGTGCCGCCACTTAACGCCTTTTGATCATCCGTCTGGGACACTTACTAATAAAGTGGTTTGGGTCCCCACATGTAAAGCAAGCACGATCATCCCTTGGCTTCGTCCTCTTTGTTTTCCGAAATCATTTCTTGTCGTCATACTACTGTTTGAAATATCTTCCTTCCTTCTAAAGAACTTTTTAAAGTCCTCACCGCCATAGCATACTCCTCGTCGTCACTATCCGAAGAGGAGTTCTCTTCATCGCTTGAAGCCTTTTTGGCTTTAAGGCAAGAGATTGTGTTTCTCTTTCACCTTGAGGCTTGAATCTTTAGCAAGGACAAGCTCAGACTTTTAAGTTGCTATGAGTTCATCAAGGGTGAGGATTGTCAAATCTTTTGACTCTTCGATCGCAATCACCTTGGATCTTCACTTGGATGGAAGTGCCTTAGATATCTCCTAACATGGTTACTGCTAGAAAAGATTCATCAAGTGCTTGCAAAGATGTAATAATAGTATTAAAATTAGCAAATGAATGATCTATAGTTTCTCATCCGATATTGAAAATTGTTCATATTGTTGAACAAATAAATCAATTTTATTATTTTAACTTGTTGATTACCTTGATGAGTTACAACTAAAGAATTCCAAATTTTTTTAGAGGTTTTTGTTGGGAATAATATGAAAGTTGATAAGACAAAATACATGAAAGGTGAAGGACTGTTGAAGACAAAGAAAGACAATGGACCTACTTGTTAAAGAAGTATTTATTATCTAGTCCCTTGTAGTCATTTGTAACCCTAATATCTCTATTATATAAAGAGATATAGGAATTAGGTTTAAGGGTGTCAAACAATGTAAACATCGACACAAGGTGTGTGTGTGTAGGTCTAGGGCTGGGTGTAAACGCTTAGACTAAGTGATAGTCGACTTGTAGTGTTTAGCCTCGAGGATCATTGATCCATGTTGTGTAAACCGCCTTAGAGTTGATCGTCTAGGATTGAAATGTGGATGTGTTTTGTAGAACACATGATGATGACGAAGAAACCTTAATAATAACAATGATAGTTTGATTATTCCGGCGGCATATATATTATTCATTGTTATTTGTGCTTTATTGATAATCCTAGATAAGGTCTAAACAACCTCGAGCATCGATTCTAACATGTGGTATCGTGAGCGGGTTGCTCTCGATATCTAGGATCTACAGGTTTCTCAAGAAAATGGCGAAAAGATGAAGAAATTGAATCGAAAATTTTTCGATATGTTTACGCAACACTTTGCTTTTGTAACGATCATAACTTTTTCGTAACTGCTGGATCGTGACGAAATTTTAGGTGGACGTTCTCTATATACCTATCTAACTTTCCACCAAAGGGATCGTCGATCAGAACTTTTATGCAAACGTTATTCATTGTCAAAGTTGGCTGCACAAACAAGTTTAACAATTCGAATTTTTGGAATTTTCGGATTTTCTTTGATATTCAACTTCCTAAATCCGTGTTTCTTTGAATTATTTCATTATGGAAGTTGATTATATGTTGGGTGATGTCTTTAATTAATGAAAGAAAGCAGCTTTGAAGGTGTTTTGATCGGTTTTTGACAAAGTTTTTTACATATGAAACCCTAGAGATTGTATTGATGATTGGATCTGTTGCTACTGCTGCTGATTTGTACAATTCACTGGAATCATCTTGCTACTAACCACTGCTAGCATGATTGGTTTCCACTGCTAAACTTATTCGTTACCACTGCTAGTAGTTACCACTGCTATGTTCTCTTGTTTCCACTGCTAAGCTTGTTCGTTATCACTGCTCGTGAAAGGTAACCACTGCTAGTGTTCGTGTTTCCACTGCTAGACTAACTTGTTTCCACTGCCACATTATTTTGTTTCCACTGCTAGCTCTGCTTGTATTATGCCGAAGGTGACAACTTAGTGACAGTTTAAACTATCACAAAAAGGAATGGGAGGAAGGAGTAATCATGATAGTGACAGATTAGCGACAGTTTTATGACAGAATTTGTGTTGCTAATTGCTACGGGAGGAATGAGAATACAAATTTGTGATGACGTGACAATCTTGTATGAGAAAAAGTGTTGCTATGAGTGCTTGGTTTGCATTGTCCGAGAAAATTTTTCTCTCGCTAATGTTATCCGATATATGTTGTTTCCACCGCTTATATTACTCGATATCGGATAGTACATGATTTTGGTTCTCGTATGGTATTGGATTCGAGGGAAGTCGATTTTGTTTTGGCTTGATTGGTTAACGACACAATTTGTTTGGCTTTTGGTTTTGTTCTTAATGGTGTTCATGGCTCATTCTTATTGTCATAATTGATTACGAAGAAAGGCGTTTATCACCTATTTGAAGATGAAGTGGAATTATTTGGGTTTGTGTTTATTATATCTTAAAGTGGGAGATTACACTTTAAGGTAACTTGTTCGTGCTTCAATGATTGTGACGAAGAATTGACATAACACTTAAAGGAGTGACGTTATTGTGCTCAATGATTATTGTCAAGTGCGATGTCATCTTTAGTGCAAGATATAAGACACGGGTTTGGGTTGTTCTACTTGAAGATCAAGTTGGTTATACTTGGTTTTCTTCATCAAGAATTATTACATAAAGCCTACATTCTTCAAATGGTTAACATATGGGTTTCGGGGAAGCTTAATGTTAAATGTTTAACCATTTGCATGCATCATTCGAGGTGAAGGTTTTACAAGCGCTAGTTGTTATTACTACTAACGATTTTGATTTCTCTTGTTTCAAGTTCATTTTTAGATGCGGAAAACTTAATGGTGGGTAATTTGAAACATTGGAAGGATGGATTGGACGTATGATATTGATTCGTAGTTGTGAAGATCAAGGTTGCTCACTTATGACCCCTAATTGAAGATGACAAAAAGGGGAAGAATATTTACATAGAAGATTGCAACTTGAATATTCTTGGTAATATTGCATGTTTAAAGGGAAGTTTGTTAATCTTTCATGACATACTTGTTCGTGCTTATTTGGTTTTTTCATTATCAACTAGGGGAAGATTGTTGGGAATAATATGAAAGTTGATAAGACAAAATACATGAAAGATGAAGGACTGTTGAAGACAAAGAAAGACAAGGGACCTACTTGTCAAAGAAGTATTTATTATCTAGTCCCTTGTAGTCATTTGTAACCCTAATATCTCTATTATATAAAGAGATATAGGGAATTAGGTTTAAGGGTGTCAAACAATGTAAACATCAGACAAAGGTGTGTGTGTGTAGGTCTAGCGCGTAGGTGTGTAAACGCCTAGACTAAGTGATAGTCGACTTGTAGTGTTTAGCCTCAAGGAACATTGATCCCTGTTGTGTAACCGTCTTAGAGTTGATCGTCTAGGATTGGGGCTGTGGATGTGTTTTGTAGAACACATGATGATGACGAAGAAACCTTAATAATAACAATGATAGTTTGATTATTCCGCTGTGCATATATATTGTTCATTGTTATTTGTGCGTTATTGATAATCCTAGATAAGGTCTAAAGTCTAAACAACCTCGAGCATCGATTCTAACAGTTTTAAGCATAGAAATTCTTTTGAATTCCTTTTTGGGTAAAGCATTGTATAAAACCATTTTAGCTTCACTATTTTTAGAAAGCTTTTTCTTAATTTCATCATTTAGTTTATCATGAGGTATGTTAACTAAATTTCCTTTATCATCTTTTGAGGTAGCCTCAAAATCGCCTTCAACAATAATGTACCAAAGATCAATATCTTTAGACTTCACATACGTGTCGAATCTATTTTTCCAATATATAAAACCATTAGTTTCACGTAGTGGTGGTCGTTTCATAGATTGCCCTTCCTTGTAATTTTCAGAACCCATAGTGATCGAAAAGTTTTTGAAATACGGAGTCCGTAACACGGTGGACCAAACCAACACGACTATTACACAACAAATATGTGAAATATCAAATACAAGATCTTCGCTACAGAAATCTTGTGGAGGAACAAATCAATCAAGGACCCCTTGCTTGGACGACTTGTAGAATGCTCGTGATCTCGCCTTGAGAAGGACCCATATGAGAATCACTAAAGAAAGAAAGAAGGAAGTACTCTCTAGATCAAGTGATCTTTTGTTAGAAGTGAATGAGAGTATAGAGAATTAGTAAGAAGAGGGTGAGTTAGAATGAAGAAATGGCTCTCATTTATAGGCAAAATCGCCACTGTTCCCCGGATCCCACATATCCCTCCCACAAGGGATCCGTCTGGTGTAATCCTAGGGATCCGTGGGACGCTCCTCTTTGCCTATGGGTTTTTTGGTTATGGGTCATGGGTCATGGGTTATGGGTTGGTCCATGGGTATTCTTTTAGATTCAATGTATCTAATGAGTACATTGTATCTAGTCTGTGGAAAACTAGAAGGGGGGTTGAATAGTTTTACCGATTAAAACATGGTTTTAAACTATTTAGATCAACTTATGTCAATCTATTGAATGTGTATGTTGGATGTTGATAGATAAGTATGTAAGTAAATAATGCAAAGATAAAGAGTAAGAAGCACAAAACCACGACACGAGTATTTATAGTGGTTCGGCTACAAGGACACCTTCCTTGCCCTACTCCACTCCCAGAGTCACCTACTCGAGAGTTCGTAAACACTACACGACACCAATCTCCTTATGGCGGAGAAGCCTTCACAACGTTGCCTACTCTTTTTCCGGTGCTAGGCTAACCACCGGGTTCTTTCACTCCAAGTTGAACCACACCTATCACAACGTCGCCTACCCTTTATTAGGTACTAGGCTAAGCACCTAGTTCCATTACTATGGAGGAACTACCACCCATCACAACACAATACCTAATTAAAGGAGATCCACTCCTTGTTACAACACCATCAAGGATATCACCATCCTTGGAAATAAACTAATACTTATATGTATATCGATGCACCTCATCGATTATACGACCTAGGCATCCTTCACTAATGCCTTTGACACAACGCTTGGTACCTTTCACTAATGCCTTGGTCTTGACACCTTTAGCATTCTTCACTAATGCTTTTGACACGGACGTGAAGCACCTTTCTCTAATGCTTTCGTCTTGACTCTTTCGGCATCCTTCACTAATACCTTCAACACAATATCTCTACGGAGGAAGAAAGAACTATCAACAAGAGAACCTCAGTTGTCTTGATGATGACGAAGCATGGCAACTCATGGACTTGAGCTTGCTCGACTTCAAGAAGTGGTGATCTTTCCTTTAAGAGGAACCTAGAGAATCACACAAAAACAAAAGACAAACTACATAGAAAGATCCCTTAGGATCAGTGGTTAGAGAGGTATAATACTTGGAGAAGGTATGTGTGAAAGTGGTGAGAAACAATGAAGAAATGACTCACTATTTATAGAGAGAAAGCACATCGTTCCTCGATCCCACGGATCCCTCCTCGAGGATCCGTCAGTCTATTAACCGGGATCCGTGGGACGCTCCCTTTGCCCATGGGTTTTGGGTCATGGGTCATGGGTTATGGGTGCAGTAGATTCAATGTATCTACAAGATGCAATGCATCTAGTCCATGGTTTTGAGTGCCCACCAAGGTACAATGTATCTAGACATTGGGTATGGGTCATGGGTTATGGGTACCAAGTAGATTCAATGTATCTAAAAGATGCAATACATCTAGTCCATGGTTTTGAGTGCCCACCAAGGTACAATGTATCTAGACATTGGGTACGGGTCTTGGACTTTGGGTTTTACCCAACTATATTCAATGTATTTGGTCAATGGGTCTAATACTTAAGTTTCTACCCATTTATATTACCGATTATGATACATATTAATTATGTATATATTTGCCCGATATGTAAACACTAGTTGTTGTACATATGTGTTACTAAATCATAAAATCACTTATACTTGTTTTAGTGTTTTATGTGAAAACGTAAGTGTGTTAGAAAAACTATTGGCTCAAACCATTTACGTATTTTATTTGTTTCGTTAAAATGATTTTACGTTTGTTATCGACAAAACATTAGAAGATCGTAAAATATAAATAAATGTTTTTACGGCTTATTTGTATTAACATAGTCAAGTGGGTATGGGTTAGTACCACAAGGGATCCGTCTAGTGTAATCCTAGGGATCCGTGGGACGCTCTTCTTTGCCCATGGGTTTTTTGGTTATGGGTCATGGGTCATGGGTTATGGGTTGGTCCATGGGTATTATTTTAGATTCAATGTATCTAATGAGTACATTGTATCTAGTCAGTGGTATGGGTTAGTACCATGGGTTATGGATATGATCCATGGATTGTGATTTTACCCATCCTAATAAACTATTACAACAAACGATTTATTACAACATTTTGTATTTAAATGGCTATATGTAAATGCTTTACAAAATAACATGTATCCTTATAATTGTACTTAAGATAACATTATATTTGTTATCAACAAAACACAAAGAGATCGTAAAATATTAATAAACGTTTTCGTATATATATATATATATATATATATATATATATATATATATATATATATATATATATATATATATATATATATATATATATATAGTGTAGTGTTCAATGCGTAACCATTTTTTTATACGTAACTTTACGAATCATATAAATCAATACGGGCTATTGGATGACTTTAATCAAGGGTTAAGATTAAATGTGCCAAAATTGTAATTGTAATTAAACTAAAAATGAAGGTCTTTTTTCAATTAAACAAAAGCTGATGCGTTAATTGATTAAAGCTGAAAGGGTATTATAGGAATTACATATTAATACATTTCAAAACCGTCTTTTTATCACTTTCAAATCTACATCTCTCTCTCATTGAAAAAGCGGATCTGGCATTGCTTCTCTCTATATTTCTTGCCCTCTCATCCCAAAAACAAAATAGATCAAAAGCACAGCAGAAAATCATCTCCAAATCAATGTGTATTATTAACAAACCCTCACACTGGAACAAAGAAACCACTCGTCTACATTTCCGGCGAGTTTCCGCCACGTTCACCGTTCCGGTGAGTATCTCTCCCGGCGGTTTTTCAAGTTTAAACCGCTTCGAATGACCAGGAAAAAACCTTTATCAAGATCGGTGTTTAAAATTAGGATCGGTCTTTCCAAATGAACAGATCTGTAACTCTTGGCGACGACCACAAGCCACCACCACGAGGTCTCTATTGCTTGACACAACAGTTTGTGTATTTTTCGGATCTTAAATATTTTACCACTACTTTTGTTAGTTATTTGGTGTGTCGTGCTCCTCCTGTATGAAGATACATAGGTAATAAATGCTGATCTATGGATGACATTTGTTTATAATTCTTTTATCTTATATTTTTTCATGTATAATGTTAGGTCACTAGTTTTACGAACACAAGTTATAGAGAAAGAGATAAGGCGATTGAACAGTAAACAAGCACACATACAAAAGAGTAGTACGGTTGGGCGTGGGTGAATGTGTGAAGAGAATAACTTGAACAACCAACCTCAAATGAGGGTTTACAAGAGTTTATATAGGCGAGAGCTGAGGCAACACTCCTCTCCTTCCCTATTCCTTATTGGGCTTGGATCAAGCTTATGGGTCTTCTATAAGCTTGACCTTAAACAAATATAAAGGCCATAATAAAGCTACCTATTACATATGAAATATAAATACTTGAAATCTTGTTTAGGAGTGATTCCAACAATCTCCCCAAGTATATATGAATGTAAGCGGTGAAGGCGTTGATGTAATAGTAGTGTGACGTCTTCGACATTCTTCTTCTTGTGAGAGGAATTGCCTTGATACGAACAATCTCCCGAGTAGAGATAGTTATCTTTGAGCAGTTATGCATCGACGTCATCATTAACTTTGTTCTTTGATCATTGTTCTTTGTGGTGAAAGTGATAGTATGTTGTTGTTGCGCATCGATCTGTCTCGAGTGCCTCATTGCTTGATGTCTCCACGTCATTCTTCAACATGCTCACACGCTATGACGTTGGAATTCAATCTTGATGAAGTTCTCTAAGTCTTTAACTTTGTAGATTCTTTGGTTAGATCGAAGAATCATTCGGCCAGTTGTGTTGCTTTTGAATAGAACTTTCATTGGTGATGATGTTGGCGTGAGCATGAGAAGAGTCGACACGATCATCCCGCTCCGGAGCTTCCATAAGAAAACATTTCAAACGGTTAGTAATAAGCGGTTTCAAACACTACAAGTTTGAACTTGAGAGTGTTATGACATAGTGTGAAAACACAACTCTAATTCTTACAAAGGCCGTTCCTAAACCGGAGTCCCACAAGTGAGATAACGCGATGTACCAAATACATCTATGATTCGGATGAGTCATTGAGGTACACCAGTATCACCTCACGATGAGACCGTTTAAGACACACTCCGTAATCCACGGGAGTTACCGAAGTGACCAGCGTCGGGGTTGTTTGATGTTGACCACGACGGGAGTTTCCATTCAATCATCAAGATCGCGATGTGAACCTCTCATGAGTGTTCTCGACAGATTGCTAAGATCTCGTGAAGGACTCGATATGAACCAGCGATGATCTTATTTGTTGATCATCAGTGATTAAATGTCAAGTGTTCCTAAGAGATCTTTTGATGAATCTCGTGGCTCTAGACTCAATAGTGCGTTTTGGTTTTCTGACGGAGACTAGGGAGAGGTCTCCTTCTTCAATACCGGCGATCTCTAAGAAAGCCAATAGTTTACGTGGGTTCCCTGTGAGAATGAAACAAGCTTCGTTGAGAAAAACTTGAGTGGCTAAGAAGGTTTAGTGCATGCGTCAACGGGTCCATGACGACTTTTAATCTTCAATACCGGTGTCACTAAGTGACAACCAAGAGTATATGAATTGAACCCGATGTATGCCCTAAGTTGAATAATGGAGGGCTATTTCTTTTCACCCTTTACATTACATTTCTTTTGATTCTTCAACTCCTTCTTTCTCCGATTCTCATTTTCTCCTTTTTACAATCATTCCTAAGGACTTAAACACTAACTAATGGTAGTGTCCTTGGGTAGATCCTCCGACTCTGGCGGATCATAGGACAGTTATTCCTAACCTTAGTCACCTTATAACTCCATGACTAACCTATGTTTGCCATTAAAACCATTTGTATGTGAAAATATCTCTCAAAGGGTTTGTAAATGAAAACATGTTTGAACCATTGTGAGAGATAAGATTTTGCATAAATACTCCCCGCACATGTGCTTAATAGTTTAATGGTTAAATGCACAAAGAGGAAAGAGCGCGCACTTTTGAATTGATTCACTAAAGATAGACAATCCCCATGAGACACGGTTACGTTGCATAGTTAAAGAGTTACATTGTCGACTTTTAGGTGACAACTAGCTCAATAACTACCTTGAAGGTGTAGACAAACCTTGAAAGGTTGTCATACCCGTCGAGTTCATGTCTATCAAGAGTTTCTCGAATGGTACTTTCTACTTGGACAAGTCCTTTGCGAACACGTTTACATTACTAGCGAACTAGCTTGAAATTATTACCGTCGGGACAAGTCTTTTCGAGTTACAAACAGTTTAGTACCGTCGATTCGTTGGTTAAGTCCGAGGTACATGATTCATTTGCATTTTGTACAACATATTTCTTATCATATATTTTCTCCCCAAAATGGCATATAAAATGTTATTTTGAGCGGTTGAGAATAAATATGACCATTTTGAGTGTTGCGGAAGAGTGACCACAGTGAACAATTTGTGAACAAAGTTTACATCAAATACTCCCCTAAGCGAGTGATATAAGCGGTTGAGGTTTTAAAATCATATGGGAAGTACTTGTCTTTTGAGCAAGACCTTGAAAAATGAAAGGTTTGATAGGTTTTACTCAAAATAAGCTTTAAGCTCCTTTTATAAGGATTGTGGCCGAGGCGTACCACGGGTCCTTTCTTGACAATTACGGGTTGTACATCTGTTATGTGCACAAGCCATAGACATATATAATCACACATCCAAAATTATATGAAGGAAAACAATTCAAGGGTACCAGGAAGTGCGGTGATGTTCCCGAGTGCGCACAGGCGTTGAAAGCCGATGATGTTTCTCCCGAGTCGACCACCAACATAGCTCTCCAATCGTCTCAATCGATCCCTTGAACAACCGTTCATCAATCATGGTGATGATACGTCTCACATCCCTCCTTTCACGAGAATTCCGGTGCTTAGGATTCCCAACTTCGAGTATATCCTTCAACCAGACGCCAATCCATCCGTAACCGACTTGAGGTATGATCCCGAATTTGTGGAGCTCACTACACGTCATTAAGCGAGTTCTTTGAAGTTCACTGCGGTAAACTACGCCCAAAGGTTTGCCGATGGCGTAAGTTGTGTAAGCCGGTTGATGTCGGGAAGATCAAGCGTGGTGGAGTGAAGTTTACACGTTTCGATATGATTCAACGACCATCCGGATATCTTCGACCGTTCTTTGATCGCGATCGTCTAATGAAGATGAGAACCGACTTGATAAATTCACGTTGAACTTGATCGAGAATTGTCTCATCGACCACAATGACTTTTGCAAGATACATGTCTTGATGTCGTTGAGGACAAGTTCTCAAAGTCGACCGAGAATCCATAGTCCTGTTCATCTTGTCGTTTGACTATGATATTCTTCAAGAATGTGTAGTCCCATTAGACTTGAGATCAATGTGTTTGATGGCCACGATGTCCTTAGAGCTATACACGCATGTTGAGACTTGAACCGAGCGGCTTGCAGTAGATTCTTGACGTTCGAGCCAATGATGAATCCCATACAATGCATCTTGGTCGTATGCTTGCGTTGTCGAAAAACAAGTGATTTGACGTTCCTCGATAGCTATACGGTTTGAGTAAATGGCGTTGGGGAATGGAAGAGTCGATGATGTAGCGTATTTTCGAACCATCGCTACCGTGTAAGAGAAAATCCGGTCTCTGTTAAAAAGTATCTCGAAGGGAATCCTTGGTTCGTCTGCTTGGCCAATGGTCGGTAGGGGTTTGGTCGGTCGGTGTAGTATGGAGGTTGTCCCTTTGTGTGAAGTCATGTTTGCTTCGGATTGAGCCAATCCATGTTGTTAGACATAGCTCGGCGATGTTCTCAAGATGATATTCGACCTCGAGGCGCTTTCGAGTCAGTCTTGTAGAAGTTGAAACGCTTCATTCTTGATTCGCTTCAATTCAGATTTCGTCATTTTCAATTCATGTTGTTTTGTTTTGTAGATCCTGAGGGGCGGTTGCAGTGAGTAAGCATGTTACGACACGGATGAGTCTCGAGAATGTCAATAGCAATTAAACACGAAGATTCGAGCAAGTGAGGGTGTCAAAGTCAACACGGAGATTATTCTTTCCTATCTTCATTGGATAGCCATGAGGATAGATATCGACAATGGAGAGAACTTGGTGCATCCACATTCATTTGTTCGACCATGTCGTGATGCGAAATAACATTAGCCAATAGAACCAACATATCGAAAGACATAATGTTAGTCAACGTAAGGTCTTATTATCTAGTTATTGAATGTGCAAAGTCAATGATTGTTCGAGTCCTAAGTCACTTGTATATTCAATAGTCCAATGATGTCGTGAAATGTTTCGTGAGTTAGTTAACTTTAAGTTTTAAAGTTTATTTTATCACTTATTGTTCACAACATATCAAGCGATTTCAGGTTTATTAGTGACATTTTAGGATTCGTGATGATATGATTAGTTTATTTACAAGTTTGTACACGTAACAAATCATCATGAAGGTATGATCTCGACTTATCGTAGGATTGGTAAAGTTATCGTGAGCGGGGAATGATATATGCGTGGCGTGAAACTTACGCGTGGGATCTAACATCTGCGTGAAGTGTTACAGCGTGGAAATAGGGACCTTATCGTGAGAGCTTTATGCGTGGGCATATATTAACCTTACGCGTAAGGCTACTCGTAAGAGTTGACCTTGGGCGTGAGAGGTCATTTGTTTGCGCATATCCTTCACGGGATACGCCGTGGTCCCATATGTAGAACCTTATGCGTAGAAGCTACGGCGTAAGACTAA
Organism: Chrysanthemum lavandulifolium; assembly: GCA_022545495.1. Lineage (NCBI taxonomy): Eukaryota > Viridiplantae > Streptophyta > Magnoliopsida > Asterales > Asteraceae > Chrysanthemum > Chrysanthemum lavandulifolium. The sequence continues at coordinate 39,151,091 of CM040240.1, forward strand.
TCTTCACGCGATAACAAGCTACGCGTGGGTGATCCTTATCGTGAATTAACAACAACCTTGATTCGAAATTTATGTGTAGCAAGCGAAATAAGTTTATCAAATCATCAAAGTTAACACAAAACATCATTTTATCACAGATTACAACATACTAGCTCATCTTAATCATTACGCGTAGAATACATACGCCGTAGCCTAAACCCTAAATCTACGTATGGATTCTAGCCATAGATTATGCACTAAACGTTTTACGGTAGTTCAAAGACATGTTGTGAGTATGTAAGCCAAGTTGTAACACTTAATTTGTTGAGAATCAAAATACCCAAAGTTTATGAACTTTAAACCCTAGTTTTGAATTGATGACCAATTCGGGTTTCACGGGTGGCTATAGACTTTGGAAATCATCAATTTAGCAACGCAAGAGCATAAAACAACAATCTTTTAACAAGACACATCACATTCAAAATGCCCAATTAGACACATAAACCCTAATTATGATATTCATCAAATCGTGTTTGGGTTTGTTTTGATGATAGAAAACATATCAATGATGTTTTAAAACATTTTGACATTAACATTTAAGCCACAAACACAAAACACATGATCAGTGTTCTTACGCATAAGCGAAGAACACAAAATCACTCATGTCCATAGATTTGACCGTTGGATTCATTTAAAATTCAAAACCAATGTTTGAAAACACGTTAGAAACATTAATCTACTTACGAATGATGATCAAATACACGGATATGATGAGCGAATTATAGGCGTAGGATCTTGTTAGGTTTGGTGTATTAAATGTGAAGGATAGGTTAGGTGGAGGTGTTTTATTAAAAGTAACTTTAAGCTTTGGCGGTTTAGTCCCTCCACTTTTCCATTTTCATCCAAAGCTTTTAACTTCCATTTTGGTTACCAAACGAAGATTTTAGGAAAGAAACATGACGACACTCCCCTTGACTTGAGAAAATAGTGAAAGGTTATTAATTAAAGTCTCGAGGAGTGTCTTTGAACCGAAAGTGTACTACCATTTGTATGAGAATCAACTAAGATATGATAACATGCAAGTACAGGATGTTTTGAAACAGTTAAAGAATATTTTCTCCCCTCAACACTTGATCGGAAAAATCTTGAATTTTGAAAGATTAAAGTGTTGACGGAAGAATTGTACTTGCCATGTTGAAAGAAAGATAGATTAGGAGAATATTTTGTTGTTTTATGGGATTTTATATTTTTGTATTTTGTTTTTGAAAATTTATTTACAAAAGATGTTTTGGTGTTTGATGGGTTTTTAAGGCTGCTTTAAGAGGTTATCAATTCCTCTTGGTCAAACACCTCATACCAATCGGTGGACCAACTCATTAAACCTAGCGGGAGGCAAGGCTTTGGTGAGCGGATCCGCCAATTGGTATTCAATACCAGAGTATAATTCAGCGGTACCACATTCGCGTGGTCCTGATGAAATGATAAGCGTGATCGATGTGCTTTGATTTCGTCTTTGAACCGAGGTTGCGAGATTGCAATGGCACTCGATTGTCGCGATACATCGGGATACATCAAATCGTAACCATAGTCTTTGAGTTGTGTTCTCATCCGCATGACTTGAGCACAACACGCGACATGGCTACATATTACGCTTCGGTTGATGGCGACGATGTACAATCCTGCTTCTTTGATTGCCAAGACACGGTTTATCACCAAGAAATTATAGAGCTCTGAAGTACTTTTCCTTGAGTCTAAGCATCCTGCGTGGTCATCTCTAAAAAGCGATTAGTTCAAAACCGAATCCTTCGGATACGGATCCCAAATTAATGGTTCCTTGATGTATCGGAGGATTCGTTTAGCCTCGAGAGGTGGGTTTCGGTTGGTCGCGATCGATAGCGGGAGCATAGATAAGCGGCAAAGACAATATCGTGTCTCTGGTATTAGATACATGAGGGACCCAATAATACTTGGTGATTTGGTAGGGTCAACCAATTTCCATGTAGATCGACATCTAACTTCTTGGTATGAGCCATTGGTGTGGCATAAGTATCACTGAGTTGTCATTCCAAATTTGTTTAACGGTTCAAGGGCATATTTGGGTGACTCAAGAAAATACCACGGGGTGATTGATGAACTTGGGTCCTAGAAAGAATGTAAGTTCACCCATCATGGACATTTCAAAATTTTCTTCATTAGTTTTGCAAAAGCGATTGAAAACTTTTTATGTGTAGACCCAAAATGATGTCATCCACGTAATTTGAACAATTAAGATATGTGCCCGTGATATTGTATAAAAGAGTTGGGTCAACCGAGCCTTTGGTGAAATTATTGGCAATGAGGAAAGATGATAGCTTATCGTACCATGCAGGGGCTTGTTTGAGACCATAAAGAGCTTTGTTCGGTTTGTAGACATGGTTCGGGAACTCGGGATCAACGAATCCATACGGTTGGTGACATAGACCATTTCTTTAAGTTGCCCATTGAGAAACGCCGTTTTGACATCCATCGATGACCGTCGTTCGTTCATATGAGCCGCGAACGCGAGAAATATCCGAGCGACCTCAAGGCGAACAACCGAGCAAAAGATTCTTCAAAGTCTATTCCTTCTTCCCGACGATAACCCTTAGCAACTAGCCGTGACTTGTTTGGGATAACATTCCCTCACAGATCCAATTTGTTTTCCAAATCCATTTTAAACCAATGACGTAGATTCTGTTGGTCTTTCAACCAGTTCCCATACTTCAAGACGCTTGAATTGGTTTAGTTCTTCTTGCATGGATTCAATCGGTTGTCTTTTGTCATTGCGTCTTTAATGTTTTAGGTTCAGATTAGCGAGCGGTGAGTGCATAAATGCAATGTTCACCGTCGAGTGAAGACGTTGTCTCGTAACGACCGGTTGATTCGGTTGCCAATAATATTAGCCAGAGGATGGTCTTTAGTCCATCTATGTGTGAAGGGTTGATGTTGGTATACATTGTGCGGTTCGAGGATTCAAATGGTTTGTTGAAGATTCCGAACATCCGTGCGCGATCTCATTCATAAACGGGTTGAAGAACGCATTTGGATCAAAATCTGCGGTGGGGTACTTCATTCGAATATCATCACCGGTTCATCATTGTTGGAAGCGGTGTGTTCAAGCTGTTGTGTTGGAGTCAGCGGTGTAGGTGCATCTTCAACGATGGTTGTTGTAGCAGTGTATCGGTATAGGAATATTATCGGGTTGTGCGGTGGAAGCAATGGATACACCAGAGCGCGTTCATCAATATCGTCGCGAGCAGGAGCAAATAACCTTTCCATTTGTTGACGAGTTAGGCGAGGGCTTTCTTGGTGATGATGGGGTTGAGGAAGTTTAAGCGGTTGTGACCGGGTTCTAAGTCATTATACTCGAAGCCATTTCCGTGAGTTCATCGAAATGAGCATGAATCGTTCCATTACCTCCTTAGTTCGGCGATTCCGTTCTAAACCTTTAGAATTGTCACGATATCAATAAAGACTCCAATATCGACTTTGGCTTTGAGCTTTCCAAAATCATCACGATCATTATTCGGATAGCAAAGGGATCCAAATACATGAAAGTGTTTGAGGTTCGGTTTATAGTTGTGGACAAGCTTGAAAGGTGTTTTGTTGTGGCGTTTGTGATCATAGAACGGTTTTGAGTATAGCATGCGATGATATGACTTCGCCCATAAGTAATTGGAAGTTTAGCATTGATTAACATTGTTCTTGCAGCTTCCACTAACGTTGGTTTCGTCTTTCAACAACTCCGTTTTGTTCGTGTGTACTTGCAATAGATGTTTGATGCTAAATTCCCACTTTCTCATAAAATTCACGAAGGGTTTTGTTAACAAATTCGGTTCCTTTGTGCGTTACGATAATTCGGACGGTGTTGCGGAGTCGAACACAGTATTTTGTGAGAAAGGTGATGATCATTGTGGAGCTTGGTCTTTCTACTAAGGAAGTAGACCCAAGTCCATCGTGAGTAGTCATCGACAATTACTAAGATGTAGCGTTTGCCATTGATCGTTTGCACGCCGCGGGCCACACAAATCCATGTGAAGAAGATGTAGCACATCTTTGAGAGTGTTCCACCTTTGAAGGAAAATGAGCACGAGTGCTTTTCCCTTGTTCACGGTGAGCAAAGGTGATCTTTTGAATCTGGAATCGTGGGAGTCCTTCAACTAGTTTGTGTCGAGCAAGGTTGGTGATGGTTTGAAAGTTTAGATGTGAGAGACGAGCGATTGCCATAGCCGGGATTTTGTTGATGTTGCCTTAGAAAGTAGCGGATGGGAGAGGAAGCAACCATGTCCCGTGATAGAGATAGTGTAGAGACTAGAATTACGCGAGCCGGACATAAGGTCATTTCCTTGTAGATCACGAATGAAACAAGTTTTCTCCACAGCAACCTCAAATCTCCATCACAAAATTGACCTACTAAAACAGTTGTGACGAGGCCTTCCACATAGTAAACTCTGTTGATTTCGATGTTCCCGTTAACATAATCTCAGTAGCCCATTATGGTCTGCGAGTGATCGTTCGAATCGGCGGTGCCAATGAACTTTGCAATAAAGTTTGATAACGGTTTAAGGTTGCACATCATGTGTGGGGGAACATCCGCTATCAACAATCCGAGAATGATCATATCACTGCATTACACACGAAGACACAGATGGAATAGAAGTAGATGTGGAACCGAAATGTTAGAGGTTCGAAGCGGTATGTTAGACATACACACATTGAGAATTTTAGGCATCCACTTAAATCCTAGTGTGTTATATATCCATTTCGCCATCCGTAACTACTCTTTGCTTTAGTCTTAGTGAAAGCACTAGGTGGTACTACATTCTTAGGAGGTGAAGTGGGAACTCTTGTGATAGCACCGGTTGCCTTAGAATCTAAAGAAGGTGGTTTACCAAGCACAGACTTAGAATGATTAGTGGGCCTAGAGGTATTCCGATTCTTAGGATTCCGTAATCGAGAGATTATAGCTTTAGCAACACATTTGTCATGACAATCGAATTCATACTCTTCGACAAATAACACAAGGTGCATCGATGAATATCAAAAGTACTTAACGGTTTAGCATTCGTTACATCACTATGTCTATTACATTTGCCGACGTAACATCTATAGTGGAAGCAACATGATTTTTATTCGAGTCCTAGGGTGTTCTTCTACTTTAGCATTCCTTATTGATCTTTTCTTGGGTCGCAACTTCCTATTCTTCGATTGAGTGCTCGAGGGGTGAAGTGCGGACGTTTGGAAAAGATGCAACTATTCCTTTTGAGAGGAAACACATTAGCAACTTGTGATTTGGCGGTGGGAATTCTAGGTTCACGATTACTAAGTGTGTTGGTGCTAATCTCTTAATCACAATGGCGGAAGTTGTTCATACTTTTCTAACATTTCCGTAACTTAGAGATGGTGTGAATCGATTTTGATTTTCGAGCGAATATTACCAAAAAATTCATGACTTCTCTAGTGTGAGCAAGATAGTGATCAAGTTCGTTTGATGCTTCAAGTCGAGTCTTTTGAGTAAATCAAATATGACACCATATTCTGTTTAACTTTTGAAAGTTCTTGTTCATATTTTGAGATTTGACTTTTCAAAGACACGTTTGATCATCCAGTTGCTCAATTTTAGGATCGAAGATTTTGCACTCAATGAGCTATTTTCTTTTGAAAACCGAGTTGATGGTTGTGAATATCTTTTCACACCAATGAAGACGACGTTTTGCATTGTAAATTTCCGTATAATCGTTTATTTTCGACTTTTAAAGACTCGATCCGAAGCATTATCGGTGTTCTCAACAAGAATAATATTTTCAACAATATCGGCGGATATATGATCGGATGCATATGGCAAACGAATAGAATAGCACAACATTATGGATATCGACGACGATAACATCTTCCAAGAGTCGATCAACATTTTTTCTCAACAGTTTCTTTTGCGTTTGTGTTAGAAATAGATGTTTCGTTTTCTCAAAACGTTTTTCATTACCCCAGTTCATTATGAAAATCCTTTTCGAGCAATTGCACAACTTTTCAAGTTTTTAACATTAGGTAAAGATTTTTACGAAAAATGTCTCTTTGTTCTCGCGCGAGCGATTGAAAATGTTCAACTTTGATTTCAGATCGATATTCTATCTCATGTTGTAAAATTTTGAGGTCACCATGAAAATGTCAAAATATCGAAGAATTTTCGATTTTCGGTTGTGAGTTTACTTCACTAATGGAAGGTAAAGGACCATAAGTTTGTGCAAAGACTGTTTTGGATTAACAATAGAAGACTCGGTGTTTTGATGATAACCACAGGTGTGTTTGAAGAATCCGTTGGTGTGTGAAAGTGACCGCATTTTATAATTAAAGGTTTGTTGTAAACAACGGTTTTAATTTAGATCGACTCTCGTCTTACGCATCTAATTCCTCTTGTGATGATATTCAACAACACTCATGACAAGATTATCAATTTTGTATTACCTTTGGAAACTTGAGGAGTTGGTTTGAATGTTTTGAGTGAAAGCTTTGGTTTATGTCGACTAGATTTTTCCATATCCATTTGGATTGGGTTTTAAGGTAAACTTTTCAATAGTTGTTCTTGATTCACCATGTTTGTAAACAACAGTTTTAAACTCTTTAAGTTTGTTTTGCAAACCGAGAATTTCTGCAAGAAGGTCATCTACCGATTCGTTGAATGCTTTTTGTATGCGGGCTTGTTTTGACAATTTAACAACTCGACCTTAGCTTTTTGATTTTCCAAGGTGTGGCGTTAATTTGCTTTTTATGTTCATGTTTCAGCTTGTTCTAATTCGACAACAAAGCATTCTTCGAGGCTGCTAGATCACGATCTGTCTCTAAATATTTTTCGTTTTGATGAGATTTTGCAAAGCGACTTCAAAACCTTTTTCACGTTTTCTTGAGTTTTGAAAAGTTGAATTGCATTTGTAAACATTCAAAATCCTTGGTTAACGGTGCATTTTACTTTTTAAGGACGATTTAATGCATAACATTCCTCCATTTTGATTTTATGGTCTTGAATTAACCGAGCAAAATCCGGATGAGGCAACAGATCATCTTGTTCAACGTGAGTCTCAACATGATCATTCTTTAGATCCTCGAAATGCGACCACGAGTCAATTTGATTATCAAAGGAAACCGAAGGTCATCTTGATCGTCAAATGTAACTACTGTGGTTTACTTGAAAATCATCGAAAGAGATGTAGAAGACTCATTTTGAGCGATTCGATCGGTCTTGGGATTGAGATATTGGCGGAGATATTAGTTCGAGATATGATGATGGTTTGTTCGGTACCGAGACAAGCCATCGGTGTCATACACTGGCTCTGTATCACTCATGTGCGACTCATGCATATTAGCCATCAACATAACAAATGCATTAGCTTGCAAGTCCTCCATATCATCATCCGAGTGCAGATCCGCCATAAAGCTCTGTTCTTTATGCGTGAGAGATCCACCACTTCATCCTTAAGAGCCAAAAGTAAGGCCTCTTTGAAATAAGCACGCCCTAGTCCTTGGCTTTGGGCATGCATTAGCCAGTGTCCTTCTCATTGCGGTTGTAGCATCTAAGACCATTTAACCGATTCGAGCATTTCCTGTTCCACTGAGCTCTGTTGTTATTCCTACCCACAACATTAAACCCTTGACCACCGCCCATCGGCGACCATAATCACGATTACGAACTTCAACACGTCCATTGTTCTATGACTTGAGTCCGTGTGTTAGATGAGGAGCGAATACGATTGTTGGATTTGTTGGTGTAACGGCCAAAGCATTAGCAATCATCACAAATCCTTGTTGCAATGCTTGAACGGATCTGTTTCCTCGATTTCTTCGACATATGCTCGAGCATTGTTGTCGTATGGAACCAATTGATTTTGTTGAGGTTGTGACCGTGAAGGTGTGTTTGAAGCGAGTTGGTTGAGTTCTTTGGTTGAGAGGATAATTACATTGAGCATACAAGGCAAGTTGTTGATTGTCCGGTTGTGATTGTTTAGCAATTTGAGCACGGAGAATCCTTTCCGATCAACTTCCTTTTCATGAGGCTTCAAGTAATCGTACAACAATCCATAAGTAGAATGATGCATATTCTTCAGCTTGCGGAGAAAAATGACATACTTCTCCCATTCTGGACCAAGACTACTTAGGAACTTAGTATTCACCGCAATTCTTGGCATGATGATGTTGTGTTTATCCAAATCATTGATGATATCGAAAATCAATGATGATAGGACTCTAGTGTCTCTCGTGGTTCAATCATGAAGTGTTCATAAGCCAAGTAAATTTTGGTTCCAAATCCTCCCGATTGAGTCTGATCCTTCCATAAGAAGGCGAATATGATCCCACATTTTTGTGCGGTCTTTTGAGCATCAACACTACGAAGAATTGGGTTTGGTAATCCTAAGAGGATGTATTCCATTGCAAGTTCATCGACTTCATAGTGTAGAAGTTCAGTAGGATTTAAATCGCAACATTAGCAATGTTGGTTTGTTCATCTCTTGGTGGAGCAATGGTTGGATCTCCTGCATATAATGACGATGGGCATCTCGAAATGGACCTTCCAAGATAACCTTCTTTAAGAACTTTCCATGTGGCTTCTTGGATCACAAAACCTAAAGAACCTTATCACCCATTGATCGTAGTTTCTGGAGTGAGCATTGGAGGTCTATCAGTGATCCACTTCATGAATTGATTGTTGGTCGCTTAAAGCTTCACACATCTTTGCAAACCAAGTGGGTTCCTTCATAGTGGTCCGTGATGGATGTTGATTGAAATAGGTTGTGTGGGTTGAACTTGAAGGCTTGGTTGTGGTTGAACCATTTGTGGTTGTGGAATTGCACCAAGTTGTGGAGTATGTTCTTGATTAAATTGTTGTTGATAAATAGCTTGTTGATTCCATTGTTGATGTTGTAGAGTTAATTGTTGTTGTTGTTGATGATTATAAGTGTGAGGAAATAGTTAGAGTATGGTGGTTGAGACATGATGATAAACTTGTGTGGTAAAATGGATCTTTGTAGTCGAATGAACCTTTGTTGATGAAGTGTCCTTAGGCGTAGAAAAGACAAGAACCAAGTAGCACTTATGCGTAAAACACCAAAAGTT